>CM071595.1:73286794-73886794 GCA_036435485.1 Saposhnikovia divaricata | reverse complement strand
CATCCCTTAACACCGTTAAAGCACCGTTTAGCGTCGTTTAGTGCCGTTTAGTATCGTTTAGCGCCGTTTAGTGCCGTTTAGCTTCATTTAGCATCGCTTAACACTGTTTAAGCACCGTTTAGCGATGTTTAGTGCCGTTTAGCGCCATTTATTGCCGTTTAGCACTGTTTAGCGCCATTTAGTGCCGCTTAACGCCGTTTAAATGTCGGGTAGCTTTGTTTAGCGCCATTTAACATCGTTTAATATCATCTGGTGCCTTTTTGAGTTAAAAGGCCACATTCGCCTGAAAAATGAACATACATCGTCGTAAGTATGTAGGTCACTCGACACTTTACAATCAAGACGATATCAATAAACCCCAAGTCTCGATAAAGGCAAACATAACTTCTACGAAAACTTAAGACGTTTTTCCAGATGTTGGGGGGGAAATGATATAGGCTAAAAATAAACCCAAAAGACACAATTAATGATGTATTAATTAGACATAACCTGGTCCAAATACGAAACCCATAAATGAGGCCCAAAACCTTAATTAAATATTAATTTTGTAATTAATATTGGGGCTAATTAACAACTCAACAATAATAGTCAAATAAGGATATAACTTCAACAAGAAGTAGCCTCCAAGGCACCTAATCAAACATGAAAATTGATTCCTACAAAGAAGGATCTAAAATCCTCTCTAAGGAGGTGACTTGTCCACCAAGTCTCCTAAACTCACTCTAAATCTAAGGCTTCCAACGGCTATAAAAAGGCATGACCCCTCATTCTCAAGACTATGTCTTTTGGGCAGAGCTCAATACGTCACTTACGTTTTAGGCTTAATACTCGAATAAGGACATACAAGCCACTACGTCCTTGGTGTGGCCTAGCCGCCACAGTCTTGAGTGCATCACAAAGAACTACGTTTTTTGGCTTGATTCTTGATATTCATCAAGGTACGTAGGCATCTTGTGAAGGCAGATTGAGCCACGAACACGAGAGCATCCATTAAAACTCGAAACTCACCAACCCTAATATTAAATACGCATAAACCCTAGCCGCAATCTCAAAACCTAGTTTTTATTGCACTAACAGATATATTTTGCCAAAACCATTTTATTATTATTTTTTTTATTTCCTAATTATATTTGGCCAAACTTGTGTTTATCACTTATTACTTGGCTTCGGATCCTGCCGTCTTTCCTATACTACCACCCTGGTTGACAATCGATGGTTGTGGCATTGATCAAGTTTTTCCTGTCAATTCTTCAAAAAAAAAAAAAAGTTTTTCCTGTCAAAATATAATACCCTTCCAATTAGCGAAAAGTTCAAAAGAACTTGTGTTCATAAGTTGGATAATGTTTTTAGGCCCAAGTGCCCAACAATGTTCCTCAGTTTCAATTCGGTCAATCATCTCATGGTAAAAGAGAGGAAATTGACCGTTACTCATCACGATTCAGGATTAAGGTTAATGTGTTTGGTTGGAAAATCATTATCCTAGGCTACAACAGATTGCCACTATTGATATCATAACAAAAGACATTCTCAATACTATTCTATAGGTGCCTAATTAATACATCAACAAGTAAATCTTAGAGGGAAACCGTAGAAATATATTACAAACATTGCAACTGGAAGTAGATATTACACTGAAGGTGACCAAGAACTTGGAAAAACATAGAAACTAGTAGAATACAACAACACAAGAAAGTAAACAAACCATAACAAGTGATGTAGTTATAGGTGGATGGAAGGGGGAAAAGCGCCGGGCTACCATCAACCTACTAATCACTTAGTAGTTTCATTGCAACACAATCTAGCTTTTCTAACCAAAGCCAGATACCTTATTATAGATAGTACTGATGCATTTGCCACAAACATCTGATCGGTGCTAGTTACCGTTTTTTGCTCGGATCTCAATACCTTGAATAATGAGACCACTCTTCCAGTGTCCACCTTTAATTTCCATCATACTGACCTCTAGTTCTCTGTTCTCCCCTTCCTTGTGGAAGTATTGTGCCAACTCAATTTCAAGCCAACCGTCTTTCCTAGCCCTTGGATATCGGCGATCCACGTCTACAGGAAATGTTATTTGAGGTCGTGGTTGGTTAGCTCTGGTGCTATGAAGCAAATTTAAACGCCTAGGTACCCTGACATAATTTGCTTGCAATCCACCTTCAGGGTCCAAAAAAACGGTGCGCTTAGTACTCTCTTCCCCACTTAGTCCAACCGAAATTTCTACGGGTTGGTGTTCAAACCCGTAGACTACTACTGCTGGCTTGTAGACAAGATATGTCGTGTAATCAGTATCCGGAGACAACAAAGAAGTGTTTATCTTCCCACGTATCTCAAGCCAACAAACACTTATTAGCTCGATTGCCTTCCCAAACCTGTATTTGAACAATGCAAGAACGCGAATATATTAGCAACATTCTTAGACCCATCTTTAAAATTTTGAAAAAAAAAAAAGAGAAAAGAAAAGTTAATTTTTCCACCTTGATCCCCCATCAGAAGTCCACCTCCAGTACCTAGGGGTGTCACCCCACACAATAGCGAGTTCCTTTGCAGCTATCATAAAACATTTTTTCCCAGTCCACTTGTCCAAAGAAAAGCTCTGCGAAATGACATTAGGTACTAAATAGATTTGCATAATATAAAACATTTTCAACAAAGAACACAAGGTCAGACAGCTTAATTACAAATTTACAAACAAGCAGAAGATATCACAACAGGCAAAAACAGGGACAACTCATCCATCTAGTACAAATAAGTACTACAACATATATAGAACTATCAACTTGGAACTAAGGAAATGAATATCATTAAGATAAACTTGCATATAACTCAAAAGTACAAAAGAAAAACATCAGAAAGAAATGATTCTTCCTCAATTAATTTCTTGTGAGGTAAGGAAAAAACTTTGATTTTATTCTAGTTAGAGGGCAATTATCATATATCAATCCCCGAAAACGTATGAAAAAGAATTAGTACAAATATATGTATATTAATCGCAAACGGTGCATAATAAAAAGATTACCATAGCGCCATCATCAATGACCAAAGGATGATCACAAAGAAAAAGATAGAGTTTCTTCTTGGGAGAGGAAGCTAGAAGTTGATGAATGGTTCCCTGAGCTGGAACAGCCCTGGAAATGAGTTGGCGGTAGTCAGAAGGGAGAAATCTCTCCCAAACAGCATTAGAATCAGCAATGGAACGGACACTCGGAGCCACCAGGGTGAGCCTGCAAGCATCCAGAGGTGTTGTATGAGCCACCGCATCAGCTACACATCCTTCTGGTAACATTTCGAAGTAATCAATCTTCATACCACTTTGTTGTGATGTTTGGCTAGCCATTTTTCTTCCTGGGGGGTGTACTGATATATATTTATATATATTTTCTTCTCAGGGTGTGGAGAGTTTGGGGGAAGATGGTGAGGTATTTATAATGAAAATAGGAGGTGGTAGGACTAGGATGTGGTCTCACCATGTGTACTTGGTTCGGACCTAGTTAGCACTCTTTATTTATTTATCTATTTATTTTTATATATTTATCTATTTATTTTTAATATATCAGTACGTTTTTCACTTTAATGCTTTATTCTAATTTTGAAGGGGATTAAAATGAAAGGGATCAAAGGAATATGAATATTCTTTTTCTATTTCATTTTACATGCTAAAATGATTATCTAAAATAATATAAATTAATAATAATAATTAGCTAAATTTTAGTAAATGTTGCTCCATTAAAATTGGTTATGGTTATATTAATTAAATTTATATGTAAACTTCTTTTAAAACTTTTGGGAGATTAGATAAATTTGGTTAATATAAAGACATTGAATATAATTTTATTCAAAGATTTTGCTTAGTTAAAATTTCATAATTTATACAAAACATATATAATACTAACTTTAAACGCTTGTAATGCACCTGTTTCATAATCTATTTTAATGTTTTTGTTTTTCTTAAATATTGTTCTTTAATTTAATTAAATTTTACAAATTGTTAATCTTTATTTTCAATATTATATCATTATTTTTAACTATTTTATTTTGTTATATACTGACATATATTCTTTGTATGTTTTTTTATTTGATAATACTAATTGTTTTACTCTAACTATATATAAGATATAATTTTTGATTTATATTTCAAAATACTTAAAAAATAATTATAATATTTTATTATCATTTTATTATTAAGTGTATTTTATTTTAAAAATGAATGATTATGTTATAACACAAAAATTTTTTTACACCAATTATATATAGATATATAATTTGTCACATAGAATTTTTTTCCTTAAAAATGTCTATATTGAAGATTCTCTTAGAATTTTTAACAACTTCAAGAAATTCTTTATTCAAAATTTATGTACAATGTTAAGAATTTTAAAAATTTCAAAACACTCAGAATTAACATGTTACTTTTCAGAATTCAAATTAAAAATCAAGATAGAGCTCTTATATCATAAATATGCACTTTCCATAAATATTATATGTATATAATTTTTTTTAATGTAATAATGAAAATGTGCTCATTCCTAAATATCATAATCATAGATGGATATGATAAAATCATTTTAGTAAAATGAATGCACTATATTTCAAGGGACATTTTATTATTTATTAACTTTATTGTTTATATTATATATATTAAAATACAAATAAATGTTTTTCTACTTATTTATTATCTAATATTTACATCAACAGATTAATATAAACCCAATTGAATATTAATTATCTAATATTATAAAATTAATGCAATAATATTAAAGTTGTATCTATAATATTTTTCCTATCTATAAATACTTTTATTCTTAGAAAATAATTGTTGTGATAATACATAAGATTTTCTTTTTGAATTAAATAATTTAAATTTTAACTAAATCCTAATCTATTTCACTAATTAAGTTTGAATATCGATCCACAATAAATTTGTAAGCAAATAAATACAAATACTTATGGCACCAACATAATTAAAAAAAATAAAAATATCTGCTGGATTCATATAAAAAATAGATAAACTGACAAATTACGGTCTCGAAAAAAGCATGCTTAGAAACGAGGGTTGTCACGTGGGTATGCTCTGTCAGATTATCCGATAAACATCAACTACACTTATGGTCAACGTAGTCACCAAAATATGTACCCCAAATTTTATTTTAACCGATTTCAATTTCTTGTTAAGACATATAAGAACCCAAATTTTATTTTAACTGATTTCAATTTCTTGTTAAGACATGTAAGAATGTGTGCGTGGTTAATTATTATTTTATCAGTAAATTTTTATAAATTTTACTTTTAGTGATTTTTTGTAAATTTCATTTTTAAAAACAATTAATTTTGTTAAATTTTAGCTTACAATTTCAATAATCATTATCTTTTATGAGTATTTTTGTTTGTGATTTTAGATTGAACTTTTTAATATATTTTTTTTTGCAAAATTTATTAATTTTTCTAATATTGGTATTGTTATCACATTTGGAAAAGTAAAATTTTTTGTTAGCTAATATGATAATTTACAAATTATAACAATCATTAAAATTATAATTCTTATTTAAAAATATAAATTAAAAAATTAGTATCCATCACCATTTTTTATGTACCTTAAACAAGTTTAAAAATAAAAAATAAAATAATTATTATCTATTTTTCTTCTAGGTCTATACTCTATAGTTATTATCTAGTTAGTTAATATAATTACATACATCACTTAGGTTCGTGTTACGATAATGCTTCTTATACATGTCTCTCAATCTCCACAATAACTCACGTTATTGATCATCACTTATTGTCACAAGTCTACAAAATTTTGTTACAAATTTAAGAACTTAAATTAAATTTTGTTTAATTGTTTTGGATTTGGGAGCTTATTGTACCTGTACAAGTGTACATAGTTGATAAATTTTGAATAGTGATCGAATTAAGTGTAAGTAGAGATGACACAGCCAAACTAAGGAAGGGTTGTCATGGGACTCATGGCATGGCTATTTAGATGACAGCAAACAGAATGTCCATAAATCTCTGCCTTCTATTCAGGAGTTTCATAATAAACTTTCAACCACAAGAAATAAACCTTCTCCTCCTCCTTTTGTCCCCCATCCCATAATGAATTATTTTCAGGCAGGCTAAGCTGGTACAGCTTCTTCCCGGTTAGGGTCCTTCTAATCCTTGAAGGGCCCTCATCCGACTTGTAACATAGCCTTGTTTTGCATGCTGTTGACCCCTTGGCTTTGATTAATTGAGTTTCACCGCATGAATATATTTACTTGTTCAACAATTGTCTTGGAAGATTTATAAACATTGTATCTGGTATTATATTAATTGGAGTTTCCAAGCTAACCGAACCGGTAGATATATTGAGGCTCCTCTGGTGCAATCGGTGATTATTCATTTATCATTAGGGAACAATCAAAGGGGGAATTCAAAACCAAGAACATATACATTTGATATTTGCAGCTAGCGTAAAGGTGATGAAAATGAGTTGCTTTCCATGTTTTTCGAGTGAAAAACCAAATCCTATTATAATCAATGACCTTCCTGTAATTCAAGCTGCAGCCAAACCTGCATTACCATCGTCATTACCTGCAGGTATATACATAGATATGTTTGGTACATGAATTAGTCAATTACTAAAAGCTAAGTTGTAGTTTCTAGCACTTTTTATTATCAATATTTTGGAGAGGAAAAAACCCGGTAATTGTATATGAATTACTTATCGTTCATATGTAACATGTCAAATTACTTTTGCTGTACAAGATAAAGAAAAATCATCTAATGGTGATGGAAGAAGTCAAGAAGTTGATGTTAAAAATATTTCAGCAAAGACTTTTACATTCCGCGAGTTGGCAAGTGCGACCAAGAATTTCAGACAAGAATGTCTCTTGGGTGATGGTGTTTTTGGGAAAGTTTACAAGGGAACACTTCAGTCTAGTGGTCAGGTATGACTTGTAACCACTTCTCGGTTCTCATAATTGTATCTGTAAGTTCCCAAGACACTCCTATATGCATAATATACATATCTTCTGTTGTTGCGAAAATCTAGCATAATATACTTCAACCAGAAGATTTTTAAGAGGTTTATATATTGGGACATCTTCTGAATAGGTCGTGGCGGTCAAGAGATTAGACAGAAATGGAATGCAAGGAAGCAAGGAGTTCCTTGTTGAAGTTTTTATGTTGAGTCTTCTCAAACACAAAAATCTTCTAGATCTTGTTGGATATTGTGCTGATGGAGATCAGAGGCTGTTGGTTTACAGTTACATGCCATTGCGTTCCCTCAATACTCATCTGTTTGGTATATATTTGTCTATCATTACTATATCATACATGTTATTTTCCTGCATATATACTCATTTTCTTAAGATGTCAGATAATTCGCAAGATAAGGAGCCACTAGACTGGACAACAAGAATAAAAATAGCTTCAGGGGCAGCTCAAGGTCTAGAATATCTACATGAGAAGGCAAATCCTCCCATTGTCTACCGCGATATGAAAGCATCCAACATCTTGCTGGACGAGGGATACGAGGCAAGACTCAGTGATTTTGGTCTTGCTAAGTTTGCACAGTCAGCGAATCCGTCTTGTACACCTACAAGGGTGTTGAATACATATGGTTATTGTGCTCCAGAGTATACAAGAACAGGGCAACTTACGTTGAAGTCAGATGTATACAGTTTTGGAGTTGTTTTACTAGAACTGATCACAGGACGCCGAGCCATGGATCCAAATCGACCATTTGACGAGCAAAACCTAGTTACTTGGGTATGATTCTGAATTTTATATTTAATCTTGCTAAAAATGTTTTATTCGAGATTATAAATATTTATGCTTGGTGTGCTTGAACAGGCACAACCTATTTTCAGAGATCCTAAGAGATTTCCGGAGATGGCAGATCCACTTCTTAACGGTGAATATCCGATTAAAAGTTTAAATCAAGCTGTAGGGATTGCTGCTATGTGCCTTGAAGAGGAACCATCAGTCCGCCCATACATAACCGATGTTGTTGCTGCACTAAGTTTTCTTGAAATGACAACTGAAAGCACTATTCCTAAACTTCCAGCTCCAATCCCATCTCTGGACGTTGATGATCAATGTGAGAAGGTATCTGATCACTCAAGTGAGTGCAGCTCACCAGATCACAAGGATGATCATTCATCAGATCACAAGGATGATCATCAGGAGGAAAATGACCAGAATGATAGTGAACATGGAACTGACTATGACAAAAGAAGTTACTCATCCCATGATGATGATGATGATGAGGAGGAGGAGAAAGAAGAGGAAGTGGGGAATGATGTTGAGGAGGAGAAAGAAAAGGAGGCGGGGAATGATGTTGAGGAGGAGGAGGAGGATGAGGAGGAGGAGAAGGAGGACAATTATAAATACAGTGAAGGTATTAAATATTATGATAATGGGATTTCGGATATGCACTACAAAAAATCATTGGAATCGCAATCTAAAAACTGTGATGCGGAATTGTCAGATGATGAAAGTATGTATTCAAGTACAAGAACCAGTACTAGTAGCAGTGCCGAGGAGGAACAATGATTGTGAATACAAAACACAAAAAACTGTTTTTACTCGAAAATGCACAAAGATGAAGTTTCTTCAAGTTCAAGGCAGCTTGATTATGAAGAACCAAAGTAAAATGGGTATTTCCAAATTGATTCTTGAAGTTTATTATTGGGAACAACATCAGCTGAGGGCTCATACCGTGCAGTTTTGTTTGCGATTTAAGACTGTCTCTGGTAGCTGCAGAAAATTTTAATGTATATGCGAATTATACATTGATATATATTAACTTAATTGGTTTTGATAAGACGCCCAGAATGTCTCTAGGAAGCTGCTATGATTTCTCGTGGTACTGTTTTCCACACTTTTGTTTGATCTACTGAAAATTAGTCGTGTTTCCCTACAATCGGACGTACTCAGGCACCTTTTACTAGAAACAGACCTTAAGAATTCACCAAAATTTACAGTTCACCAAGTATAATAAAGACTTCCCCTTTAGGTCATTTGTATTTGAACATAAGTCTCCGTTATAATAAAAAAGAAAGTCCTAAAACTCAACGCATATTACAGTACCATCATTCAAAGTTGTACACATTTTTTGCTCTATTCTATATTACACATTGCACTTAAAAATAATAAAAAAAAAAGAGTTAAATTACTATATCTAATTCAATTTATTTTTGAAAATCAGAAGCTTCCATTGATTATCAAAGATTACACCTGGAATACCAGGAGAGATGTGCAGACTCCTGAGCACACAATCTGCTAATAAAAAAAAGGAAGCTTTTGCAAGAGCATGAACAAGTGTATTTGCATACAATCTAGCAAACAAAATAAAAACAGACACTAATAAATAAAATCATCAATAATACTCGATCCCAAAGTAAGAAGAAGTCATTTAAGTGATCGATTGGACCGGGCTAATACTACAATCTATCTGTCTCCACCGTAACACAGTATGACCCAGAATTTTCAAAGATTGCAGCGTCAACGTTGACCTTAACCATACCCTCCTGTGGATGCTTCCAATGCTCTTTGTCGTCCTCCGGGGTCATAAACCCAAGAAAATTGTCAAACGACTTGTCCTGAGCACATTCCATTGGTTAAGGAATAGCTTTGCTGAACTACAAACTTCTGAGTAATCCTTGCCACGTTGGTTCCATACTATCTCGTTCCTATTTTTCCATAATGACCAACATATCATGACAACATCCTCGACCTCTCTCGTTGTGTTTCTGAAAAGCTGCATAAAGTCACTCTGAGAAACTTAACTGATCATCATTCGTGCTTGGTAGGTTTAATGAATTCCAACATAAACCAGCAAACAAACATGAAACCAGAAGGTGATGAACTGTTTCTATTTCATTATTGCACACTGGACACGTGGTGATAACTGGAACTCTCCTTACAGCTAACTGGTCTTTCGTAGGCAACACATTCGTAACTGCTCTCCATACAAAATGTTTCACCTTGAGAGGAACTGTCAGGTTCCACAATTTCTTCCACATAAGGGATCTATCACCTGAACTGTTGATTGCTGTATTATCATGAATTGCTGCATATGCAGACTTCACCGTATAACATCCCATTCTTTCTTTATTCCAGAACCAAGAATCAGAATCTGAAGCTCTCAGAGGAATTGAAAAAAATCAGCTGTGCATCCCTGTCCATAAAAATATCCTTGATTAAGTCAGTGTCCCATTTATTCTGACCTGGAACCATCAGCATATCAACTGTCTTGCATAAGGATCCTCAACATTAGGTAGCCAGGGGTCTTTTAGTACGTTTACCGTTTTACCTGTTCCCACTCGGCGTACAGCTCCTTGCTTCAAAATAACCTGAGCTTCCATGATACTTCTCCAGATATAGCTCGGGTTGCCTCTTATTTTTGCTGTCAAAAACGAACCTTCAAGATAGTACCTTGATTTATAAATTTTGCTAACGAGACTATCCTGATTAACGATGAGTCTCCAGCCTTGCCTGCCAAGTAGAGCCACGTTAAACTAATGTAACTTTCTAAAACCAAGGCCACCCAGCGATTTCTTTTTGCACATCCGATCCCAACTCATCCAATGTATCCCTTTATTCTTGTTCGTCGAACCCTGCCACCAGAACTTGCACATGATTCTCTCCATATCAGAGCATAATTGCTGAAAAAGTAAAAACATGTTCATAGCATAGTTTGGCAAAGCCTGAGCAACAGTTTTTAACATAATCTCCTTGCCACCCTTCGACAAACATTTCTTCTCCCATCCTTGAATCCTATCTTGCAAACGTTCTTTCAGATAGCCTAAAATGACAGACTTATTCCTCCCTAAAATGTTAGGAAGGCCTAGTTATTTTGTACCCTCATCAGCTTCCTTAAAATGCAAGATATCACACAGAACATTTTTAACACCTTGGTCTTCTTGACAATATAGATAAACTATGTGTTTTGAATTAACAGAGAAAGGAAAAGCTAAGCTTTGCTTCGTCTAATGACTTGGTTTTATTCAATACTAAAAGCCCAAATAAATACATAAAAGATCCACAATCAATGCCTACAAACCAGGACATGTGATCGTATAAGATCATATGAGATCAACTAAATCAACTGATTGATATCAACCAGATCATCACCAAATCATCACTGCACGTACTCAATACGTGCTTATTCAAACAACTTAGAATAAATAGAAACAAATAAATATTGAAATAATTGTTTGACACCCCCTTAATCTCAAACATGTTCGACCAGTTTCTTGACTCCAAGAAGGTTGCGCATCTTCTCAAACTTATTCACTGCCAAAGCTTTAGTCACAATGTCTGCACGTTGATAGGCACTGCTAACATGTTTTAAGACAACCTCACCTCGTTCCACGCATTCTCTGATGAAATGAAATCGAACATCAATATGTTTGCTCCTGCCATAAACATAGGATTCTTTGCAAGATCAATCGCCGACATATTATCAATACACAATACGACTGGACCCAAGTTATCATTCGTTATTTGACTCAGTACATTCCGAAGCCAAATCCCTTGACAAGCAGCAGAAGTAGCAGCCATAAACTCTGCTTCACATGATGATAATGCAATGCATCTTTGTTTTTGAGATACCCAAGTGATTATACTTTCATTTAAAGTAGAACACCATACCACCAGTACTTCGTCTGTCATCCAAATCACCCCCTAAATTGCTGTCTGAGAACCCTGTTAAGACATTAATGCTACTTTCCTTCGAATACACTAAACCAAACTCCATTGTACCATTTACGTATCTTGGAACCCTTTTTGCAGCATTCTGGTGCATCTTTGTTGGCCTCTCCATGTACCTACTCAGAATCCCAACCGAGAACGCGATATCTGGTCGAGTATGGACCAAATATCGAAGACCCCCTACTATACTCTTATACTCTGTAGCATCTACAGCTTCACCTCCCTCATCTCGATTGATGCTCTCTTTCAAATCCATAGGAAAATTAACTGGATGGCAGTCCTGTAAACCTGCCTTTTCCAAAAGTTTCCGTGCATAGCCAGCTTGTTTCAACTCGATAAATCCTTCTCCCTGTTTAACCTCAATGCCAAGATAATAACTTAGTTTCCCCATATCACTCATCTCAAACATTTGCTTCATTTGTTGCTTGAACCTTTCGATCATTGACACTTTAGAGCTTGTAACAAGAATATCATCGACGTACACTGCCACAATTATACTCTCTTTCCCTTCCCTCTTTGCAAATACTGCGTGTTCAGATGGACTCCTGCTGAAACCAAAACTCTCTAAGCTTGCATTTAGTTTCGCATACCATGCACGAGACGCCTGCCTCAATCTGTACAGCGCCTTCAACAACCTGTAAACTTTGTTTTCCTGTCCAGTTAGTTCAAACCCTTCAGGTTGTGAGACGTACACCTCTTCCTTTAAATCACCGTTCAAGAAGGCCGTCTTCACATCAAGATGGTGAACTTCCCATTCTGATTTTGCAGCCAATGCCAACAGAAGTCTTACTGTTTCGAGTCGAGTAACCGGTGCATAGACTTCATCAAAATCGACACCATATTCTTCAACATATCCTTTCGCGACCAAACGAGCTTTATGCTTTATGATTCTTCCCTCTACATCTTTCTTAAGTTTGAAAATCCATTTCAAGTCTATAGCTTTGTGCCCTGGTGGTAATGTCACCAGTTTCCATGTCTTGTTAGTTTCAATCGAATCCAATTCTTGTTTCATAGCTTTCTTCCAATTAACATCCTTTACTGCTTGTTTAAAATTCGATGGCTCTTCGACCCCCATGAGATATAGTTCTTCATCTAGTATCATTTCTTCTGTTTTATCATAGATGTCAATTAGAGATCTGAATTTCTTTGGTTTCGTGCTGCCATCATAATCATCCCTGTTTATTCTCGTGCTTGTGGATTGAGACAAAGGTGTATTTAACTCGCCAGTTTCTGTATCTTCAGTTTCAGTGTCTTCAGTTTCTGTGTCTTCAGGCTCTCTGTTTACCATATTTTCTTCGTTTGATTGATCCACATTCACAGCTGGGAATTGTACTTGAACTGTCTCACTACCTTCCTCCTCATTCTAACTCCATGGCCTGGCTTCTTCAAAAACAACATCACGGCTAATGCAAATTCTTTCACCAATGGGATCATACAAGCGATAGCCTTTAGTGCCTGATTCTCGACCCAGATTAACAACCATCGTACTGCGATCATCTAGTTTTGTTGTTTGATTGCTTGGAATCTTCATGTTTGCAAGGCATCCAAAAACTCGAATGTGACTGACATCAGGCTTCTTCTCATACCAAGCTTCGAATGGGGTCTGTCCAGTTAGCGCTCGAGTGGCAACTCTGTTCAATATGTACACCGCATTTCTCACTGCTTCACCCCAAAATTTTGCTGGCAAATTCATTTCCTTCAGACTGCTCCTTGCCATCTCAACTACAGTCCTATTACGACGTTCCACTACCCCGTTTTGTTGAGGGGTGTAAGGTGTGGTATAATGTCTCTCTATCCCTGCTCCTTCACAATGCTCTTTGAATTCACTTGACTCAAATTCGCCTCCACGGTCCATCCTGAACACCTTCACAATTTTTTATGATTCTTTCTCAACCGTTGCTCGAAATACTTTGAAAGCTTTGAGTGCTTCATTTTTATTTCTGAGAAAATACACCCACATAAAACGACTATAATCATCCACGAGAAGAAAGAAATACCTATAGCCAGAGTTGGTAGCAGGGTTAATTGGACCACATAAGTCTCCATGAACTAATTCCAACACTTTCTGGGCACTGAAGTTGGATTTGTTTGGAATTTGTTTTCTCGTCTGTTTTGACAATAGACAGCCATTGCACACGTCTTTTGGCTGTTGTATGCTTGGCAACCCCTTTACCATTTTACTTCTTGACATTAACGACATGGCCTGGTAGTTCACATGTCCAAGTCGCTTGTGCCACAACTTCGAAACCTCGTCCACAGTAGAAATTAAACAGACATGTTTCTTGGTTTCAATGATGGTTCTATACAATCTATTTTGTGAACGTTTCACTTTCATCAGAAGACGGTCTTGTTTATCAAAGACCCACAAAAAATCACCTCTAAGCACAACTCTATCACCATTTTCAGACATTTGACCCAGACTAATTATATTGCTACAAAAACTTGGAATATAAAATACCTCTCGTAGAGCTCTTTCTTCTCCATTTTTACACATTATTACAATTGCCCCTTTTCCTTCGATCTTCATAGTAGACCCATCTCCAAAGCGCACCTGACCAGTTATACTTTCGTCGAGTTCTGCAAATTTGGATTTTTTGCAAGTCATGTGGTTGCTTGCCCCGTTATCAAGGTACCACAGATTTGAATCACTTGCCTTTCTTTCATTTTGTGGCATTAATGTTGGCACCATACGTTCTTCACTGAGCAGCATTGATTCTGATTTCTCCTTCTCAAACTTTGTAAGTAGCAGGGCAGGTTCATCGTCTTCAACCACAACCATGTTTGCCTCCTGTCTCCGATTTCGAACCCGCTTGGGCTTACGGCATTCCGCAGCATAATGTCCATAGATGTAACAGTTGTAGCATTTTATTGAACTTTTGTCATATCCTTCTTTGTTTCTGAAGTTCGACGTTCCCTCAGTCTTAGTACGTTTGGTCCATTCTTCTTTAGTCAACAGTAATTTTTCTTCGTTGCTCTCACGCTTAGCCCATTCTTCCTTAGTGAGTAACAACTGACTTTCATTCGTCTCTGTTTTCCTTTTCAATCATTCCTCATGAGCTTTGAGAGAGCCCACAGCTTCTTCCAGGGTCATTTTTTCAAGATCACCAAACTGCTCCATGGTAGAGGTTATTTGTAGAAATTTAGAGGGGACGACCCTCAGAAACTTCTTTACAACGTATGATTCTGTCATTTTTTCACCGAGAGCCCTTATGTTTGTCACCACACCGTTCAATTTCATAAATAAATCATCGATTTGTTCGTTCTCTTTCATATGCATAGTCTCAAACTCAGACTTTAGAGTTTGAACTCGAGCAGTCTTCACTCGATCTGAGCCTTGACATAGAGTCTTTATAGCCTCCAAGATTTCCTTTTCCAATTTCTTTTCAGCCACTGAGAGCAGCACGTCTTCAGGTAATCCCTGATACATCATAGCCATTGCCACCTTGTCACTTTTTTCTTCGACGGCAGCCTTTTCATCACTTGGTTCCACAGCAGTCCATACCCCCTGTGCTTGCATGAACACCTTCATCTTGAGAGCCCAAGTCATGTAGTTATTCCTTGTTAGCGTTGGGTAGGTCAAGCCTATAGAACCAGATCCGTTCTTCGTCTTGTTAACATCCATCGTTTGAGTCTTAGACATTCACCGAGAACTCCCTGCTCTGATACCAATTCTTGACAATATAGATAAACTATGTGTTTTGAATTAACAGAGAAAGGAAAAGCTAAGCTTTGCTTCGTCTAACGACTTGGTTTTATTCAATACTGAAAGCCCATATAAATACATAAAAGATCCGTAATCAATGCCTACAAACCAGGACATGTGATCGTATAAGATCATATGAGATCAACTAAATCAACTGATTGATATCAACCATATCATCACCAAATCATCACTACACGTACTCAATATGTGCTTATTCAAACAACTTAGAATAAATAGAAACAAATAAATATTGAAATAATTGTTTGAGATTAAAATCTCCAACGGGTCTGTATTATGGCTGAAAAAACACTGATGACTTATCGGCATTAATCTTTTGCCCTGATGCTTGTTCAAAAGTTTTAAATAACTCAAGAACATGTTCTGCTTCATACTCCTTCGCTTTAAAATATATGTATGTGTCATCTGCGAAAAACATGTGGGACAGAATAGGGGCACCTCTAGCGACTTGGATACCCTTTAACAGCTTCCTCATCTCATATTCTCGAATTAAGGCAGACAAACCCTCCATACATATTAAAAACAAATAGGAAGACAATGGATATTCTTGACAGATGCCTCGTTGGGGAGTTATTGAACCAAACTCCTTTCCGGCATGACAGATTTTATATTTTGCCGAACAAACGCATTCCATGAATAACTTGATTAGCTCGTTATCAAAACCCATTTTCATTAACATTTCACGTAAATAGCCCCACTCCACACAGTCACAAGCCTTGCTCATATCTAACTTAATAGCCATCCAACCCATGTTTCCTAGGGTCTTTCGTTTTATAAAATGCATAACCTCATACGAGATCATAATATTATCCGTAATCAACCTCCCCGGAATGAAAGCACTCTGCGTTTCAGAAAAAATACCATTAAGAACCATCTTCAATCTGTTTGCCAAAACCTTCGATATAACTTTATACGCCATATTACAAAGAGATATAGGATGTAGATCCTGTTGAAGTTTCAGACTCTCTGGAAGATAAACATATATAGTCATATATGGTAGGCTAGGTTGAAAATTGAACAAATGCATGCATACGCAATAGTCAATTATGTAGCCTATAATTATGTAAGCAATGATGTAAATTTATGTTTGTTCAAGCCTATAAAAGGGCTGCTTGTATTGTTAAAGAAACACACCATGAAACAATACACTGAAGTGTAAGAGAGAGAAAGAAAGAGCTGAAGCTCTTGTGTGAGAGAAAGAAAAGAAATTGTAATTTCTTCTTATATATAAATTGTTGTTGTGCCCATCTACGTTTCCAACAAGTGGTATCAGAGCTTGGTTGTTAAATTCTGAAAATTCTGCAAATTTTCCGGTAAGTTACTATTCCAGCGGCACTGTTCACGCCGTAGAAGATGAAGTAATATTCGTGCGCGGAAAAGACGAAGTACTGTTCATACATACGGTACTATTCATACGAAGCACTGTTCATACGAACTATTCATACATACGGTACTGTTCATACGAAGTACTCTTCATACGGCACTGTTCATACATACGGTACTGTTCACTTATACTGTAAAAGGATATTTTTTGGAAAAAAAATGGTCAATATGGTACAACAAAATATTCCAAAGTTGACGGCTACAAATTATGGAAACTGGAGTATCCAAAAATGAAGGTGTTACTCCGTTCGTACAATAATTGGGATATCGTTGAAAGCGGCTATATCGAGCCCGAAGATCCTACCGCTGAAGCAGCACTTTCTAATACCGAGAAGACGGCGTTAAAAGAATTTCGGAAAAAAGACAACAAGGCGTTATACACAATTTTTCAAGGTGTCGACGAATCCACCTTCGGAAAAATTTCAAATGCAAAGATAGCAAAAGAGGCGTGGGAGATTTTACAAAAATAATTCCAAGGTGTCGAGAAAGTGAAAAAATTACGGCTCCAAGTTCTTCGTGGCGAATTTGAAAATATCAAAATGAAGACTTTAGAGAATATCGGTGAATATGTTATGCGTTTGAAAACGGTGTCAAACGAAATGAAAAGAAATGGCGAAAGTCTCGATGATGTTCGGGTCATGGAAAAGCTCCTTCGCTCGCTAACAAGAAAATTTGATTATGTTGTTACTGCTATCGAGGATTTGAAAGATTTGTCCACGATTTCTATTGATGAGCTAGTTGGTTCACTTCAAGCGCATGAGCAGCGGATGAACCAATATGATGATGCAAGCCATTTGGAAAAGGCGTTGCAAAGTAAAGTATCAATCAGTGATAGTTCTGGCAGTAGCAGTTCTTCACATGGCAGAGGTGGCTACCGAGGTGGACAAGGACTTGGAAGACAATCTTTCAACAGAGGCCAAAATTCTCAAGGTTATTAACCATCTGGTCGTGGTCAAAATTTCAGAGGTCGAGGAAGAGGCGGATTCCAACAACGAGGTGATAAGTCTCAATTACAATGATATAATTGTAACAAATAAGGTCACCTCAGTTATGAGTGTAGATCTCCAAAAGTGGAAGAAACAAGTCATTTTGCCGCAGCAAAAGAAGACAAAGATGTGGGTTCCGATATGTTCCTCACTTACAAAGGAGATGACGAAAGCAAGAAGAATACATGGTATCTTGAGTCGGGAGCCAGCAATCACATGTATGGCCATAATGAATTATTTATGGAGATAGATAACACCATCAGTGGAGAAGTTACCTTTGGTGACTCATCAAAGATTCCAGTCAAAGGGAAAGGTACTGTTACGATTATGATAAAGAGAGGTGATAAAAAGTATATAAATGATGTATATTATATACCTGCTTTGAAAAGTAATATCATCAGTCTTGGCCAACTCGTGGAGAAAGGATACAATATTCAGATGCTGGATAATTCTCTTACTATCAGAAATCAAGTTCGAGAATTGATTGCCAATGTAGAGATGTCAAAGAATCGTCTGTTCACACTTGATATGCAGACAAATATTCAGAAGTGCTTGAAGCCAGTCATTAAAAATGACTCGTGGTTGTGGCATTTGAGGTTCAGTCATCTTGGATTTTCTGGCTTTAAACTATTATCAAAGACAAAGATGGTGGACGGCTTGCCAGAAATCAAAGAACCAGATAATTTGTGTGAAGCGTGTATCAAAGGGAAACAACACAGACAAAGCTTTCCAGTTGGAAAATCATGGCGAGCTAGAAGGCCATTGGAGATTGTTCACATTGATATTGCTGCTCCATTTGATATTGCATCACTTGGCGGAAATAGGTATTACCTAACTTTTATTGATGATTTTAGCAGGAAAAGTTGGGTGTATATCCTTAAAGAAAAGGCGGAGGCTCTTGATAAATTCAAGGAGTTCAAAGCTATGGCAGAAAAGCAAAGTGGCCACTATTTGAAGGTACTTCGATCAGACAGAGGAGGCGAGTACACTTCAAACTTGTTCAGAAGTTTTTGCAGAGCACATAGAATAAATCATCAATTGACAACGACATATACTCCACAACAAAATGGTGTTGCAGAGAGGAAGAATCGCACCATTCTAGACATAGCAAGGAGCATGGTGAAAGCAAAGCATATGCCGAGGACTTTCTGGGCTGAAGCCGTTCTATGTGCAGTTTATTTGTTGAATCGATGTCCAACAAAAAGTGTCAGAAACAAAACTCCAAATGAAGCATGGAGTGGTAGTAAACCATCAGTTGGGCATCTCAGAATTTTTAGGTGCATTGCATATGCATATGTTCCTGATCAGAAAAGAAAGAAGTGGATGATAAAGGCGAGAAGTACATCTTTACCGGATATGATAAAAGAAGCAAAGCTTACAGACTCTATAATCCCCTCACGAAGAAATTAATCATTTCTCGAGATGTTGAGTTTGATGAATCTGATTACTGGAGATGGAGCGAGGAAGAAAGAAAAGTTTCAGGCTTATTCTTTAATGATGATGATGATGATGGTGATGACTCCAACATAGAAGATGGTGGAGATGATGATCCAACTCCTCCCCAAAGTCCAAATCAGCGAACTCCTTTCTCGACACCATAGAGTTCAGGAAGCAGCAGTAGCACCAGTTCAGGGGGAGCACCCAGAAAAATGCGGAGTCTGGATAGTATTTATGAAGCAACAAGTCTGGTACAGACATCCTTTGATTATTCTTTATTTTGTTTGATGGCTGAATGTGATCCAGTGACATTTGAGGAAGCTTCTGAAGAAAGCAAATGGAACAAGGCCATGGATGAAGAAATTGGTGCTATTAAGAAGAATGATACTTGGGAGCTTACAAGTCTTCCAGAAGGACACAAAGCAATTTGTGTCAAATGGGTCTATAAGAGCAAGACAAATCAAGAAGGCAAAGTGGAAAAACACAAGGCGAGGTTGGTGGCTAAAGGATACAAGCAGAGACATGGCATTGACTATGATGAGGTATTCACTCCAGTTGCAAGAGTTGATACCATCAGACTTCTTACAACAATTACAGCTCAGAATCAATGGAGGATTAATCAGATGGATGTGAAATCAGCATTCCTGAATGGATATCTCGAAGAAGAAGTCTATATTGAGCAACCTCCCGGATATGTTCAAAAAGGCAAAGAAAACAAAGTCTACCGGCTAAAGAAAGCACTGTACGGGTTGAAACAAGCCCCGAGAGCATGGAACAAAAGGGTTGATGAATACTTTCAGAAGAGCGATTTTGTGAAGAGTCCATACGAGCATGCACTCTACACAAAAACAAATTCCGGTGGAGATATTATGATCGTGTGCTTGTACATGGATGACATGATCTTTACCGGAAACAACCCTGGTATGTTCAACGATTTTAAGAAAGTTATGACTAACGAATTTGAGATGACAAATATTGGTCAAATGTCATACTTTCTTGGAGTTGAAGTCAACCAAAGCAAAGACGGGATTTTTATGTCTCAGAAAAAATATGCCGAGCAGATTTTAAGCAAGTTCAGAATGGAAGATTGCAAGCCAGTGAGCACGCCCAGAGAAGCAAGCATAAAACTGAGAATTGATTCAATAAGGAAGTCGATAAATCTGACATTGTTTCAAAGTTTGGTTGGAAGTCTGACGTACTAACTTTCACTCGTCCCGATATCATGTATGCAGTTGGACTGGTTAGTAGGTACATGGAGAAGCCGAAGCAAGATCACCTCATGGCAGCTAAAAGAATTTTGAGGTACATAAAAGGTACACTTAATCATGGTCTGTTCTACACGTATTCTCAAAATTCAAAATTAGTTGGCTACTCAGATAGTGATTATGGTGGAGATTTGGATGACGGGAAAAGTACTTCAGGTTATGCTTTTCATATCGGTTCAGCAATATTTTCGTGGTCATCAAATAAATAACAGACAGTGGCTCTATCAACATGTGAGGCGGAGTATATCGCAGCAGCAGCATGCGCATGTCAAGCTATGTGATTAGGCTACATATTGGGCGAGTTAAAACTTATCAAGGAGGATCCGGTTACTATATATGTGGATAATAAATTTGCTATCTCACTTGCGAAAAATTCGGTGTCACACAGTCGAAGCAAGCACATCAACATCAAATATCATTTCATACGAGAGCAGGTGAATTAAAAAATTGTGGAGCTTGTGCACTGCAGGATCGAAGAAAATTTAGCAGATATTTTCACGAAGCCATTGAAGCCGGAGGTGTTCTATAAAATGAAAGAGAAGCTCGGGATGGAAAGTCGAGTTTGAGGGGGAGTGTTGAAGTTTCAAACTCTCTAGAAGATAAACATATATAGTCATATATGGTAGGCTAGGTTGAAAATTGAACAAATACATGCATACACAATAGTCAATTATGTAGGCTATAATTATGTAAGCAATGATGTAAATTTATGTTTGTTCAAACCTATAAAAGGGCTGCTTGTATTGTTAAAGAAACACACCAAGAAAAATACAATGAAGTGTAAGAGAGAGAAAGAAAGAGCTGAAGCTCTTGTGTGAGAGAAAGAAAAGAAATTGTAATTTCTTCTTATATATAAATTGCTGTTGTGCCCATCTACGTTTCCAACATATCCATCATAGTTGTTGGATCCTTCTTCTTAGGTATCAATGCAATATTCGTATCCGCAATATGATTCTCCAGCTTACCAGTCATGAAATTTTTTTTCACTAAAGCAACCATATCACCTCCTACAATGCTCCAGAATTTCTGATAAAAACCAGGGCTCATACCATCTGGCCCAGGCGACTTGTCAGGATGCATCTTCAACTCGTACCATAAGAGCTGCATTCTATTCTGTAGTTACCTTACTCAAAACACAATCTATAACACTGCTCCGTTCGGATTCAGAGGCTTCAAATAACTCCGTGAAATACTCCACCATAGTATCTTGTAAGCCTAAACCCCATCCTACTGGCTGACCTACTTTGCTCTTGAGAGTGGTATAATTTGATTTGTTTTACGACGAGTTTTAGCAGTAGCATGAAAATATTTATTGTTTTGATCACCCTCGCGAAGCCATAATTGCTTACCCCTCTACCTCTAAAACACCTCCTATTGGGTATAAATCTCGTTCAAACTTTTGGATTCTTCTTGATATTTCTGAATAGAACACGCATCCCTTTGACCCTTGGCCCTCTTCAAGATTCTTTTGTAGTGATTGATTCTATTTTTGAAACTGCATGTGATTTCCTTTCCCCATGCTATTAAAATTTCGGAACACACTTTCCAGCTTAAACTGCAGAGATTGACCTGGGTTCTTATGCCATACCTCTTCCACAATTTGTCGACACATGGCTCTCATAACCACGCATTCTCGAATCTAAAAGCTTTGATAGTGGCAAAATGTTCTACCAGCATTGGTTCCAAGAGTATTGGACAGTGATCAGAAGTCGAGACCTCTAGGTTTGTCAGCTTAATGTCCGTAAAAAGTTAAGTGAAACTTCGAGTATCAAGTGCTCTGTCTAACCTGATTTCGATCCATCTTTCTGTTCCAGACTCACACTCCCATGTATATGGATATCCCGTCAACTCAACATCATACAATTCAGAATCTTCCAAGACTTCTTGAGAACCTTGGATAAGCCAAGAAGGATATGGACAACCCCCTCTCTTATCCCCTTGATTAATAACATTATTCATATCTTCCACCAAACACCAAGGCATCGTGGACCTATTTATCAAACTACAAATAAGGTTTCAGGTGACTTTTAATTTTGCACGATTTGGCTCACCATATATACCTGTTAATCTAAATTTACTCCACCCTTCAATAACCACCATAACATCTATATGGTTCTTACTATAGATAGAAGTTGCACCTCTTCCTTATTACGCTATATGAGAGCAATGCCCCCACTACGACCCTGAGACTCTACAATTATAGCTCCTTCAAATCCCATGATATTTTTAACTTTTTCTATTGTATCTTGCTTGTATAAAATCTCACAAAGGAACACTATTTTGGGTTTCTTTTGGAGAACTACCTCTGTTAGGAATTGAACAGCCCATGGGGTCTCAGGCCCGCGACAATTCAAGCTCAAAGTACTCATAATGATTGGCGGACCCCTGTTCCAGAGCCCGCCACTAACACGTTTTTTGGATCCATAATAGTTGTTGGGTTTTTACTTGTGTCATGTTCCATCTCATCTAATCCCACCTCATCTGAGCCCTACATAATTCTGTACCTCCACTCGGTCCATCATGCTGATCCAGCCCATCTCTTGTCCTCCGCTTTTTATTATCTACAACAAAAACTCCTTTCTTAACGGGAATTGATTTATTTGGCACTGCTAAACTATCTCCTTGGTTTGAAAATGCATTTTTGGCGCCCATATATTTATTGTAATAATGCTGATCCCCTTGATAACCGCTATGCACATTTATGTAAGAATTTTGTGGAGTAGATTGCTCATCCTCGTGTGAAACTCCTGATCTCGCGCTTGCCATATTCCGGCAACCTTCATCCTCAACATTACCATCCATTAGCGACCATGAACCTACTAGCTTAGTCTGCTTCCTGAGAGGAGCTCGCATCCATGCTTCGTATAGTTTGATTATCTCAGTTTCTGGTGTATCAAAGAGACTGCTGTAAAATTTCTCCGAGTGTCTGATCAAACCAAAAATAAAGCAGAAGGTTGGCACATTCTCATATTTGAACGTAATCCAGGTCCAATCACTTCCTGATTTCCTAACTTTCATTCTTCTTTTCAGAGTTTTTGTGGGATCAATCGTAACTCTAATTCGCATATATTCATTCCAGACTCCACTAAAGGTTTTTGGGCAAGATTCGACAAATTCCCCCACTTAGTTACCCACCTCTTTAAGAATTCTCTCGGACATAAAACCAACTCTCCGATCATAAACTTGAACCCATAGATTGAGCTTGTCAAGACATACTCCTCGAGGAATGTCTCATTCCTTCATTCGAGTAATTATCAATGCCTTCCTATTAAAAGTCCATGGACTACCATTTATCACCCTCTTAATATCCAGTTCATGATAAAACTGAAAGATATAAAGATTAACATCAAGCTTCTTAATGAATACTCCTTTCCCAGGCCTCCATAATGATGCTAACGTGTGTTGCATAGCCGTGAAATCCACCACCCCCTCATTTATGAATCGCCCTACCAGACACAGATGGGTGTTAAAACCATTAAACAGCTCCGCTTCCCCTTCCTCGTCTTCTAACGTAACATTATTCATCACTTGGATGAGATTGCTTATCGACGCCATTAAAGAATAAAAGATTGAAAACAAAAGACAAAATACTTTTGACCTTTACACTTTACGACTGGCCTACCATGTCAAAAGACAAGACATTCTCACTAAGAGTAACTTTCTTAGAGCAAGTCCAATGCTAGATGCTAGATTTCTATTGATATTTCTATAATATAGAACCAAAAAGTGAATTTTGGTGCTTAAATAAAACTCACCCTCCAAAGCTAGTTCTATAACTAGTTTCAAACTTAACCAACTATTTTAACTTTTACCTAACTCTTTTAACTTCTATTAAATATTCTCAACAAACTCATCTCATTCTAGTTAAATGATGATGTGGCATGGATGCATAAATGCATCCTTGGTTTCAAATTTAGCACCAAGGATGCAAAATATAGCAATAGCACTAAGGATGCATCCAACTATAGCACCACTTTGGAGATGAGTTTTTAACATTTGGTGCTATAATATAGCAATAGCACCAAGTATAGCGTTGCATTGGACTTGCTCTATGATAAGTGGATTTTATATCCACTTGGATCGCTTCATTTTGACTTAAATTGATTCACTTGGTCTCAAGTTTGTGGTAGTTTTGATGTGTTTTGTGTAGTTATGCAGGATTGTTTCTATCGGTTAGGGTTAAAGATTTCCATTGATTTTGGAGTGGATTCTTAGCTTGGAATGAAGCAAGGAGTGATTCCTTATGCAATCATAGAGTTTCTTGTGCTTTATTGGGATTAAAGACGGATTCAAATACAAAAGAAACGGGGGGAAACGTAGCTAAACCGAAGAAAACAAGCAGAAAAACCATAACTGGAAGAATCCAGCTGCGCAGACTGCGCCCCTGCTGCGTAGAGTGCGCCAAAAATAGAACAAGGTATCAGGATTTAGTCCTATTTCGATTTAAATTGTATTTTCAGGATTTTTCTTGTTGGACAAGCTATCTAGGGCCTATTTAAACACATTGTATCATTGTAATTGGTATCAATAACTTAAAAACACACAGAGAGAGCTAGAAATAGAGATTCAGACTTGGAGACAGATTCCGAAGGACTTGACAGCAATCGGAGTCCTAAGATCTACTTTTGTATTCTTTTAAATTAGGCGATACTCTGGATTCTAGATTTGTTTTCTCAACTCTTTATTCTAATATTATTACTACTTTCATTCATACTTTGTTTCATATCATGTTTTCATCAAATCCCATAATGACGAACGGTTGGATTATGAACTAATCGTTGTCATGGGATTCTAATGGATTTATTTATGGAGCTTTAGTATTTTGACGTTTTAAAGATCTGTGTGTGATATATATTGATATCCTCGTATGGTTCTTAAGTGATAGATGCGTAGCTAACATCTAATCTGCTAATCTCTTGTGAAGTGAAAGTGTATCTTGAGATTTAGAACTTGCCATGCTAGCATAGGTTCATGATTGTTTATCAACATGATTTGTAGCATAAATAGAAATATATTATGTTGCCCTATATGATCAATATGGATGACTTGTTCTTGAACCGTTATGTTTTCAAATTCTATAGACATATAGGGTCTAAGCATAATTGGTGTCTATTCATCTTCTATCTCTTTTGTGGATGTATGGGTAGTTTGGTATACGTATGCTGACAGGTAGCATGTACTTGTTTCGTGTTATCCGATCAGATATCGTAACCATTGCATATAGTGATTAAAGGCGTCAGATCTAAGCAAAGTATTTAATGAAGTTAGGATCCCATGTTTTTATTCTCATAAGTAAATCAGTTTCAAATCTCGTAGTCAATTAGATCTCAGTCTTGTTAATTTGCATCTTAGTTAATTTTAGTTAATCAAACCCCAATCTTGTTAATTGTCCTAGTAGTGAGTAAAAACCATACATTGTTGCATAGGTACATTAACTGAATTAGAACCTAAACCAGATCTCTGTGGGAACGAACTTGACTTATATCTATATTACTTGTGACCACGTACGCTTGCGTGTATTAGTGTAAAAAAGTTTTTGGCGCCGTTGCCGGGGATCATCGGTGTTTTATTTTTAGTTTATGTGCTTGTCATCAGTGGTCGTTAGCGTTCACTGACTCGGATTGTTTCTTACTTAGTTTGCTTATTTGTGTGTTTCAGGTACTTGAGCGTGTATGCGAACACGTTCTCAAACTCGAAACTTGGAAGACGTAGAGCCAGTAGGAGATAAAAATGAGGAGGAATTTGAAACTACAGTAGAGATGGGTG
Source organism: Saposhnikovia divaricata (assembly GCA_036435485.1). Taxonomy (NCBI): domain Eukaryota; kingdom Viridiplantae; phylum Streptophyta; class Magnoliopsida; order Apiales; family Apiaceae; genus Saposhnikovia; species Saposhnikovia divaricata. Next base: position 73,860,539 of record CM071595.1, on the reverse strand, counting down.
ATCGAGCAGCAGCAGATACTAAGGCTTTGAAGGACTATTCTCAACCAAAGATCAATGACATCCAATCTAGCATTGTCTGGCCTGCTATTGCAGCTAACACTTTCGAAATCAAGCCTGGCACGATTCAGATGGTTCAGAATTCGGTTCAGTTTGGGGGTGCTCCTACGGAAGATCCTAACATGCACATCCGCAACTTCATTGAAATATGTGATACTTTCAAGACTAATGGTGTGTCAGAAGATGCGGTGAAATTGAGACTTTTCCCATTCTCTCTAAGGGATAAAGCTAAAGGCTGGTTATACTCTTTACCTGCAGGTTCTATCACAACATGGGAGGATCTCGCTCAGAAGTTTCTTACCAAATTCTTTCCAATGGCTAAGACTACAGCAATCAGGAATGCTCTTACTCAGTTTGCACAACAGTCAGGTGAATCTTTGTGTGAAGCTTGGGAGCGCTACAAGGAGATGCTTAGGAAGTGCCCTCATCATGGTATTGTAGACTGGATGGTTATCAATTCTTTCTACAATGGGCTGGTACCACAGACGATACCTATGTTAGATGCAGCTTCAGGTGGAGCTTTATGTGCAAAGAGCTATGAGGAAGCTTATGATCTAATTGAGATGATGGCTGCTAATGAATATTAGAATCCAACTCAAAGACTTTCTCAAGGCAAGGTAGCAGGAATTCTGGAGGTTGACACAGATACAGCCATAGCAGCTCAGTTGAAGGCTCTAACTATGAAGGTGGATTCTCTTACCAGCTATGAGGTTCATCAGGTTGCTAGTGTTTGTGAGCTATGTGCGGGCGTACATGAGATGAATCAGTGTGCTATCTCTTCTGAATTAACACAATTTGTGAGTAATTTTCAGAGACCTGCTGCACCAGTTCCAACCACCTATCATCCTAACAACAGGAATCATCCTAATTTCAGCTGGAGCAACAATCAAGGTGCTCAACAACCTCAGAAACCTTATCAGCAGTTTCAAGGTCAGCAATATGGAGCTAAGCCGTTCAATCAAGGTTATCAGCAGCAGTATGCTCTAAGGTAATAGTTCTAACCTCCGGGATTTCAGCAACAACAGTCTAATGGGAATGCTGGTCAATCTTCGAATGAAAAATCTGAATTGGATGAATTGAGGTTGATGGTTAAAAGCCAGGCGGTTTCTTTAAAAACCTTGGAGAATCAGATTGGCCAAATTGTAAGTGCCTTACTTAACAGGCCACAGGGAACTCTTCCTAGCAATACTGAGGCTAATCCAGGCAGAAGGGAAAGCAAAGAACAGGTGAAAGCAGTAACTTTGAGATCGGGAAAGGTTACAACAGATCCTAAATCAGCAGCTAAGGAAGATGAAGAAGTTCAGAATCACCAAGTTGAAAAATCTGTAGTGCCCAAAATTGAAATATCTGACTTGGTAGCTGATCAGCTAGCTAGTGAAGTGGAAAAGAGCAAGGAACCTGTTGAAAAAGCTTCTCCGGAGCAGTCTACAAAGAATAAACAGATCTATCCTCCTCCTCCATATCCTAGAAGACTCCAGAAGCAGAAGTTGGATAAGCAGTTTGCTAAGTTTTTAGAGGTGTTCAAAAACCTACAGATTAACATACCTTTTGCGGAAGCTCTTGAACAGATGCCGAGCTATGCTAAATTCATGAAGGGCATTCTCTCGCGTAAGTTGAAGCTCGAGGAATTAGAGACAGTTGCTTTGACAGAAGACTGCAATGCTGTGCTGCAGTAAAAGTTGCCTCTTAAACTTAAAGATCCAGGAAGTTTCACCATCCCATGCACTATTGGAAACTTATCTTTCAGCAAGTTTTTGTGTGATTTGGGAGCGAGCATCAATCTCATGCCCATGTCGGTTTTCATGCAACTTGGTCTACCGGATCCGAAACCTACCAACATCTCTTTGCAGTTGGCTGATAGATCAATCACGTATCCGAGGGGTATAGTGGAAGATGTCTTGGTGAAAGTTGATAAGCTCATCTTCCCTGCTGATTTTGATATCTTGGACTTCGAGGAAGATATGAAGATTCCCATAATCTTGGGAAGACCGTTATTGGCTACGGGTAGGACCTTGATTGATGTGTAGAAAGGGGAACTCACCATGAGGGTGCAAGACCAGAATGTCACTTTTAATGTGTTCAATGCAATGAAGTTTCCATCAGATGAAGAGGAATGATTGAAGGTGGATTTGGTTGATTCTGCAGTTACTACGGAGATTGAGCAATTGCTTAAGTCAGATTCTTTGGAGAGAGTTTTAGTTGGGGATTCTGATCTTAAAGACGAAGAGGTAGCCGAGCAACTTCAGCAATTGAATTCATCCCCGTGGAAGAGGAAGTTTGACATGCCATTTGAATCTCTTGGGCTAGAAGAGCTTAAGAACGCCCAAGGGCATCTTAAACCATCTATCGAGGAAGATCCTACTTTTGAACTCAAACCACTGCCCGAACACTTAAGGTATGTATTTTTAGGTGATGCATCTACATTACCTGTTATTATTTCTTCTAACTTGTCAGGTAGTGAGGAAGATAAGATCTTGCGAATTTTGAGAGAGTTCAAGTCAACAATTGGTTGGACTATAGCAGATATCAAGGGAATCAGCCCTTCTTATTACAGGCATAAAATTCTGCTAGAGGAGGGTAGTAAGCCTACTGTAGAACATCAGCGAAGACTTAATCCTATCATGAAAGAGATGGTGAAGAAGAAAATTCTTAAGTGGCTTGATGCAGGTATTATCTATCCTATCTCAGACAGTTCTTGGGTGAGCCCGGTGTAGTGTATGCCAAAGAAAAGAGGCATGACAGTTGTTGCTAATGAGAAGAATGAGCTCATCCCTACTCGGACAGTCACGGGGTGGAGAGTTTACATGGACTATCGCAAATTGAACAAAGCTACGAGAAAATATCACTTTCCTCTTCTGTTCATTGACAAGATGTTAGGCAGGTTGGCTGGCCATGAGTACTATTGCCTTCTTGATGGTTATTCAGGCTATAATCAGATTTGCATTACTCCGGAAGATCAAGAGAATACCACATTCACATGTCCTTTTGGTACCTTTGCTTTCCGACGTGTTTCTTTCGGACTTTGTGATGATCCTGCCACTTTTCAAAGGTGCATGATGGCTATTTTCTCAGACATGATTGTCACTAATGTGGAGGTCTTCATGGATGATTTCTCCGTTTTTGGTACGTCGTATGATGAGTGCTTGCATAATCTTGGCTTGGTGTTGAAAAGGTGTGTGGAGACAAATTTGGTGCTTAATTGGGAGAAGTGTCACTTCATGGTGCAAGAAGGAATTATTCTTGGGCACAAGGTATCTAGTAAGGGACTTGAGGTGGATAAGGCTAAGGTGGAGAATATTGAGAATCTTCCTCCACCTATCTCGGTTAAAGGAATTCGTAGTTTTCTTGGTCATGCGGGATTCTATCGTCGATTCATTCAAGACTTCTCGAAAATCTCTAAACCTTTGTGTAATTTATTAGAAAAGGATGTTCCTTTCAAGTTTGATGAAGAGTGCTTAGCTGCTTTTGAGCTTTTAAAGAAGAAGTTGACAACCGCACCTGTTATTACAGCATCTAATTGGGAGGAACCTTTTGAGCTTATGTGTGATGCGAGTGACTATGCAGTTGGAGCTGTGCTTGGCCAAAGGAAGGATAATGTTTTTCATGTGGTTTACTATGCTAGTAAAACCCTTAATGATGCATAGTTGAACTACACCACTACGGAGAAAGAGCTTCTTGCAGTTGTCTATGCTTTTGAGAAGTTCAGATCTTATTTGCTTGGAGCGAAGATGATAGTTTATACAGATCATGCAGCCATTCGTTATCTAATTTCGAAGAAGGATTCAAAGCCTAGGTTGATTTGTTGGGTGCTTCTACTGCAAGAATTTGATTTGGAGATAAAGGATCGGAAAGGCACGAAAAACCAGGTGGCGGACCATCTATCACGCTTGGAGGACCACGGTAAGGATTCGCATGATAACACTCTTATTAATGAATTTTTTCCCGATGAGCAGCTTTTTGGGGTGCAAGATGAAGAACCATATTTTTCAGATTTTGTGAACTATTTGGTGAGCAATGTTATTCCTCCAGATCTATCAAGTGCTCAAAGGAAGAAGTTTCTACATGATGTGAAGTGGTACCGTTGGGACGAGCCATTTCTGTTTAGACAAGGAACCGATCAGATGATAAGGCGATGCATTCCGTATAGTGAAACGGAGAGTGTTTTGCGAGATTGCCACTCAACCATCTATGGTGGCCATTATGGTGGTGAGAAGACAGCAGCTCGAGTGCTTCAGCCTGGTTTCTACCGGCCTACCTTGTTTAAGGATGCTCATCAGTTCGTGATGAGATGTGATCGCTGTCAAAGGGTTGGCAATATTTCTAGAAGGAACGATATGCCTCTTAACATGTTTCTTGAGGTGGAGATCTTTGATGTTTGGGGGATTAACTTCATGGGACCGTTTGTTTCTTCATGCAATAATCATTACATCTTACTAGCGGTGGATTACGTGTCTAAATGGGTCGAGGTGAAGGCTTTACCTACCAATGATGCTAAGGTGGTATTGAATTTCTTGCATAAGCAAATTTTCACGCGTTTTGGGACACCACGTGCCATAATCAGTGATGAGGGGACACACTTCTGTAATCGTCAGTTTATTACGTTGATGGTGAAGTATAATGTGATGCATCGTGTAGCTACAGCTTATCACCCTCAAACTAATGGTCAAGCGGAAGTCTCTAAAAGGGAGATTAAAAGAATTCTGGAGAAAGTGGTGAATCCGTAGAGCACAAGGCATATTGGGCGTTGAAGAAGTTGAATTTGGATATTAAGGCTGCGGGTGAAAAATGGTTGCTTCAATTGAATGAACTTGAGGAGTTTCATGAGCAAGCTTACGAAAATAACAAGATGTATAAGGAGAAGGTAAAGAGGTGGCATGATAAAAGGTTGATGCACAAGGAATTTGAGCCGGGTCAACAGGTTTTGTTATTTAATTCTCGCCTCAAGATTTTTCCAGGAAAACTCAAGTCGAGATGGTCGGGTCCATTTATTATTAAGACGGTGTTTCCACATGGAGCTGTTGAAATTTTCGAAACAACACCGGATCATGCTTTCAAGGTGAATGGACAGCGGTTGAAGCATTATTATGGAGGTTCGTTTCACCGTGAAAATGTTTTCTCCGTTTTGGCGACTACTTGAATTCGAGGGAGGATGTCAAGCTATTGACATTAAAAGAGTGCTTCGTGGGAGGCAACCTACGTCTTTGTTGTATACTTTCATTCAAAAAAAAATTAGGAGAAACCTACCTCGCACCCTGCGCACCATACCGCGCAGTCTGCGCACTCCAATACTACCCAGACCCTAATTTTTGTTCTAAAACCCCACAATTTCACATCTTTTATTCCCAATTCTTATTTCTACTCCTATTTCACTTTTATTTCAAAAACCTAACATCTCCTAATCCTATTATATCTCTAAATCACTTCCATCTCATATACATACATCTCTACATACACACAAACCCATCTTTATATTTCAAAATCTTTAAACCTCCATTCCATTCAAGTTTAAGTAAGGTTGATTCAAGTTTGTGGGAAGTTTCTTTCCAAGTTCACCTCTACAATTCGTGTGGGTAATTTCGAATCACATCTTGTTATTTAATACGAATTTGTGTTCTTACGAATTAGGGTTTGGTTGTGTTCTTGATTTGTTGATTATTGAGATTGTGTTGTGAGATGGCTCTGAAAAGGCAACGATTGGCGGGTAGTAGTAGTGGTACTCGTCCATCTTCGGACGAGGATTCGAATTCGGGGGGTAATGTGGAGAAGTTTGCGTCTCCGGAGGCCGAAACGGAGTATAGTCGGTTATTGTCTAAAGGGGTTATTAGGGAGAGGATGTTGTTGCCTTCTAAGGATGTTGAGATGGTTGCTATGATTCGTGAGAGGGGTTGGGTTCTGTTTTGTGAATTTTCCAATGACGTCCCGTTAAACATTATGTGGGAATTTTATGCCAATGCTAGAGGGGAAAAGAACAACTACACGGTGGTGCGGGGAATGAAGGTGGATTATTCACCCCGTGCCATTCGTACTCTGATTGGGCAGCAACCTAAGCCTAGGGGTGTTGAGGATTGGGCGAAAAAGACGAGGGAGGATGTTGATCTCGATGCTATTGTGGCTGAGTTGTCTATTCCGGGCACGGTGTGGAAGTGTAAACCGGGCACCACTGAGAAGAGAACTTTCCTGGCTTCGTCGATGACTAGGTTCGCATGGGCGTGGTTCCTATTCATATTTTCTAATATTCTACCATCGTCACATGTGACCGACGTGACTATTGAGAGGGCTATTCTACTTTGGGGCATTCTCAAGGGTGAGTACGTTGACCTCGGCTATCTTGTTAATCAGAATATTATTAGGTTTTTGGGAGGTCCTTCGTCAGCTAGTATGCCTCATGCATCTATTATCACGGGGTTGTGTGATGCTGTGGGAGTGAGAGGGTACGAGGATGAGCCTATGCAGCCAGCCATGGCTCCTATTGATGATGCTTCTATTAACCGGATGGTGGAATGGTCAGGCGGAGTTCCACATCCTAGAGGGTTAGGCTATGTTGTAGGTGGTGCTGGTGGTCAGGGAGCGGGCGCTCCGCCACATGATCCTAGAGTTCCTAGGGCTTCGAGAGCAGGTCCTTCTCAGGGTATGGTTGATATGGCAGCTTTGGATACTAACTTCCGGCGCTTGAATAGGCGCATTGATGTTATGCATGATAGCACCCATCAGTATCTGAGGACATGGCTGCAGCTTTGAGTATAGCATTCCAGTCTTCGAGTAGTACGGTCCAGTGGCCGGTGTTTGGAGCTCGTACTCACTATCCACCACCTGATTCACCTGAGGAGGGTGATGATTTCGATGAGTAGGTATGTTACTGCTATCCCTTGTATTACCTTCCATTCAATGAGGGCATTGAATATTTTAAGTTTGGGGGTGGTTTGGGGGATAAGTAGTTATTTGTTGTATTACGTGTCATTATGTTCATATAGATATCATATTTTGCATGTTTAGTAGTAATAGTAATTCATTCATGTTCATTCGTATTATTGCATGTTTGTTTCATGTAGGACATTCTGTTATTTTGTTTTTATATTTTCTGAGTTCATATAGTTGCATTTGCATAGCATGCATATTTCATGATCCCTTAGAATGAACCAATTCTGATTGGTAGGTCGATGTCTAATTGAGTGTGGTAATGATGAATAGAGGGTTGATTTATAGTTCCTAGGAATTGACTTGCGTGATTCAGAAACAAAATCTTTTCATAGTCTCATCGTTTGCTTTTGGGCTAGGTTGAGGTCATGCTTGTTTGGTTGTTTGAGATTTAATCACCTGATTATATTTAGAATTTTCATTATTCCTTTGATGGCGTAGGAGCACTAAAGTCTAAGTTTGGGGGAAACCAGGGATTTCATGTTAGTTGTTTTTATTTGTCAATAATGGCTAGGCGTCAAATGGCTAATAGCTGGCTCATATTTTATGAGTAGTCTAGGGTTGGATGAGAATTCTCAGTCCAGATTGCATATATAAAAAAAAAAGTCAACCCTAGACTACTCGTAAAAACAACTAATACACCCTTAGAATGAGCCAATTCTGATTGGTAGGTCGATGTCTAATTGATTGTGGTAATGATGAATAGAGGGTTGATTTATAGTTCCTAGGAATTGACTTGCATGATTCAGAAACAAAATCTTTTCATAGTCTCATCGTTTTCTTTTGGGCTAGGTTGAGGTCATGTTTGTTTGGTTGTTTGAGATTTAATCACCTGATTATATTTAGAATTTTCATTATTCCCTTGATGGCGTAGGAGCACTAAAGTCTAAGTTTGGGGGAAACCAGGGATTTCATGCTAGTTGTTTTTATTTGTCAATAATGGCTAGGCGTCAAATGGCTAGTAGCCGGCTCATATTTTATGAGTAGTCTAGGGTTGGATGAGAATTCTCAGTCCAGATTGCATATATAAAAAAAAGTCAAAAAAAGAGGGGTTTGTTATGTTTAATTTGTTATATGCAGAATTAACTAGGGTGAGCTCTTTAATACTCGAGCATTTAAGTTCGCGGGGACTTTGTGCCTAGTGACCTAAGGCTTTTATAGTCTGGGATCCACTAACCTAACGTTCGCTACATGGTATTATTGTATAAGCCTTTTGGGGTCTCATCCATTGAACGGTTAAATAAACATACTTGTATATTATGTGTCGTAGTTGTTGTTAGTAATAAAGCATGGATTTCTGGCTAACTCAGATGAGGATGGAGGTGTTCCTAAGTTATGAAGTGTTTACAGTCTATTCTATTTATAAACTTGTGATTGTCTTGGCGAAGAATGGGTCTGATTTCGATCTAGTGTTAGGATTATATCTGATGAGCATCGCACACACGCACGTTTCTGTTCATGCATTGTTATTATACGGGGACTTAGTCGAGCTCTATTTGGATTTAGTTGCATTTTTTGAGATATTTGCTTGCTAGTTGGTTTTGGTTAGTTCGAGGGGATCGTTGCATTTTCATATTAGTTGCATTCATGCATTGCATTGCATTGGATTTTGTGGGTACATTCGCTATAGGCCCTCACGAGACCTCACTCATCCACTAGGGCTGCCTAGGCGTTTAAAGGGCTTGTTGCATAAGCCAAATGCAACCGTGATCACCTACGGACGTGGTGCTAATTAGTTAATGATTAGTTGTTTATGCTTGAGGGCAAGCATCGATTTAAGTTTGGGGGTGTGATAAGTGGATTTTATATCCACTTGGATCGCTTCATTTCGACTTAAATTGATTCACTTGGTCTCAAGTTTATGGTAGTTTTGATGTGTTCTGTGTAGTTGTGCAGGATTGTTTCTATCGGTTAGGGTTGAAGATTTCCATTGATTTTGGAGTGGATTCTTAGCTTGGAATGAAGCAAGGAGTGATTCCTTATGCTATCATGGAGTTTCTTGTGATTTGGGATTAAAGACGGATGCAAATGCAAAAGAAACGGGGGAAAACGGAGCTAAACCGAAGAAAACAAGCAGAAAAACCACAACTGGAAGAATCTAGCTGCGCAGAGTGCTCAAGAAACAGAACAAGGCTATGCAGACTGCACTCCTGCTGCGCAGAGTGCGCCCGGATTTCCTGAATTTCCTGATTTTTAGTCCTATTTCGATTTAAAATGTATTTTCAGGATTTTTCTTGCTGGACAAGATAACTAGGGCCTATTTAAACACATTGTATCATTGTAATTTGTATCAATAACTTAGAAACACACAGAGAGAGCCAGAACTAGAGATTCAGACTTGAAGACAGATTCCGAAGGACGTGACAGCAATCGGAGTTCTAAGATCTACTTTTGTATTCTTCTAAATTATGCGATACTCTGGATTCTAGATTTGTTTTCTCAACTCTTTATTCTAATATTATTACTACTTTCATTCATACTTTGTTTCATATCATGTTTTCATCAAATCCCATGATGACGAACGGTTCGATTATGAACTAATCGTTGTCATGGGATTCTAATGGATTTATTTATGGAGCTTTATTATTTTGACGCTTTAAAGATCTGTGTGTGATGTATATTGATATCCTCATATGGTTATGCTTAAGTGATAGATGCGTAGCTAACATCTAATATGTTAATCTCTTGTGAAGTGAAAGTGGATCTTGAGATTTAGAACTTGCCATGCTAGCATAGGTTCATGATTGTTTATCAACATGATTTATAGCATAAATAGAAATATATTATGTTGCCCTATGTGATCAATATGGATGACTTGTTCTTCAACCGTTATGTTTTCAAATTCTATAGACATATAGGGTCTAAGCATAATTGGTGTCTATTCATCTTCTATCTCTTTTGTGGATGTATGGGTAATTTGGTATACGTATGCTGACAGGTAGCATGTACTTGTTTCGTGTTATCCGATCAGATATCGTAACCATTGCATATAGTGATTAAAGGCGTCAGATCTAAGCAAAGTATTTAATGAAGTTAGGATCCCATGTTTTTATTCTCATAAGTAAATCAGTTTCAAATCTCGTAGTCAATTAGATCTCAGTCTTGTTAATTTGCATCTTAGCTAATTTTAGTTAATCAAACCCCAACCTTGTTAATTGTCTTAGCAGTGAGTAAAAACCATACATTGTTGCATAGGTACATTAACTGAATTAGAACCTAAACCAGATCTCTGTGAGAACGAACTTGACTTATATCTATATTACTTGTGACCACGTACGCTTGCGTGTATTAGTGTAAACACTCTAATATAGCAATAGCACCAATGATGCATCCAACTATAGCACCCATTTGGAGATGAATTTTTTAGCACTTTGTGCTATAATATAGCAATAGCACCAATGATAGCATTGCATTGGACTTGCTCTTAGAAGGGCATGAGTTGATTTGTCCTAGCTGAGACTTAGAAACATTGATGAATAATAGTTTTAGTTGTGATGAAGAAAGGAAAAATATAAACCCATCACTACCTACAATTTAGGAATAGCTAAACCCACTTTTTGCATGTATAAAAGAATACCTACATATTAAATTACACTTATTTATTTTATAGTAATATATTTTCTCTTTTTGTATTTAATAAATGTATAAAATAAGTAATAATATATTTTTAATTTATTACTTATCACTAGTTACTAGCTAAAAACCTGTACGATGCACGGATTTTCTTTAATATTATATGATTTTTTCAAAAATTTGAATAATTTTTTGATTACATGAATTTTGTAAGTTAAATTTTTAAATGATATGATTTGATAATAATTATAAATATAGATATAAACAAAATTATATACATATTGGCCATATTATTTTAAAAATGAAAATTTTAGTTATAAGATATAGATAAAATGATACGTTTTAGCTAAAAAAGGTAATTAGTCAATAATAATTATTATGGTATTATTTCATTGAATACAATTATTCGTGACACTATTGGAAAGGAAGAGGTTGTAGTACGAGAAAACATAAAAGGTAACGTGTTTTTAGCTGAAAATGTAATTTGTTAGTTACAGTATTAATTTTAGTAATCATAATATTTTATTTTATTTTATTAAATATAGTTGCCCGTAGTATTTTTAGAATATAAAAGTGAAATCAATTATTTATTTAAAAATAGGAAGGTAACATGTTTTTACCAGTAATAAATATTCAAGTAAGGATAATTAATTAAGAGAAGAAAGTTTGAAAATAAGATATTTTAGTTAGAAAATATAGAAAAGATATTACATATTAGTTGAAAAAGTAATCAATTAGTTATTAGTGATTATAATTTTATTAGTTTACTAGATTATAACCCGTGCGATGCACGGGTTTCTTTTGATATATTATAAATTTTATTTTATTCTATAATTATGTTTTTATATATTATTAATTTTAAAAATTATTTTGATATTAATTTAATAAAATTTGAAGTAAATTTAATAAATGATTTTCATGATTTAAAATTTATAAAATAAAATTTTAAGTTAAATATGTCGGTAACAGAATTTGAACCTTGAATATTTAGTAAATTAATTTAATCATTAAATATACCTTATAATTACATCTAACAGTTCTTATTAATTACTAAAAATCTAACAGTAATATGGTGTCATATTTTTGGGTATACATTAATGATTGTAAATTTATGTTTTAAATTAAAAGGTTGTGCATTTAATTAGAAAAGAAATATTAATGATTGGAAGATTATGATTGCAAAATTATGTTTTAAATTAAAAGGTAACATATTTTAATTAGAAAAGAAATATTAATGATTGGAAGTTACGATATTTTAGGTACACATAAAGGGTAATATTTTCAATTAAACGTAAACGTATTTTAAATTGATTGAAAGATAAGATATTTTAGGTATTTATTAAATTTTAGTTAATAGTACAATTATGTTTTTATATAATTATCAATTTAATAATTTTTAATATTTTGATTTAACATAATTTAATATACTCATATTTACTTATTATATTAATATTTTCTTATTATAAAAAATGTACAGGAATTTTTAATATATTTTATTAATAATTGAAAATATGGTCTGATATTTTTGAGTGTATATTAATGATTGTAAGATTAGTTTTAAATAAAAAAGGTAACGTATTTTAATTAGAAAGGAAATATTAATGATTTGAAAATATGGTACGATTGATGTTTTTATAAAAGGTAATATCTTCAATTAAAAGTAAATGTGAAAATGGCAATAACTAATTGCCATTAATTATAGAGTAAAGTGCACTTTGTGTACCTGAACTTTGGCGAAGACACCACTTCGCATACCAAAGTATTAAAACTGCCACGGGCAATACCAAACAAGCTAACTACTTAAAGTTTGTGTACTGCCGTCTATTTTGTTCAAACGGCATTAAATTGCCCAGGGGTAGTATTGTCCATTCCAGCTTAGATTTGGCGCGGCTTCAGCGATGTAGGCGGGAATTGCAGCTATATATACACATGAGCAGCCCCCTAATTCTTCTTCTCTTCTAATTCTTCTTCTCTTCTAATTGTAAACCCTAATTGATTCCACAAAGTGAAAAATGGCTGCCAGACCTCGAACGGATGAAGAAATCGATGCAATCTTGGACCTTGCTTGCTACTGTAACCAGATGAGTGTAATGAAGACTCAGTGGTTTGGGCCAAATGCGGGGAGGAGATTCAGGTCATGTCCGAGCAACTTTTGTGGCTACCAAGAATGGATTGATGAGGAACTTGGGCCTCGCACCTTGGAGATTATTAAGGAGTTGCAGGAGTCACATCTGGAGAGGGAGGAAAGGTATAGGCGCAGGATGAATCGTATGCGAGAGAAGCATCAAGCTGAGATAAATCAATTGAAGAATAAGCAGTAGTTTGTAGCTATTATTGGGCTGTATGTGCTTGTCAATTTGATGATGAACACAATGAGAGATGACACTGATGTTGAGGATGATGACTACGATTCTGTTGATGAGTGAAGCTTTGGTTAGGTTGTCCTAGTAATGTTAGGTTTCGTATGTATTATGCCAGAGGTCTGTTATGCTTTCGTATGTATTATGCCAGAGGTCTGTTATGATTTAAGCTTGTTAAGCTTTGGTTTGCAATGGAACCATGTTGTTAAGTTTATTGTATGTTGTTGTTATGTACCTTTTTTGCACATAAAATCCAAATGTAAGTGACAATACACTGGGTAAATAGAAGACAAGGTTCCAAATGATGTTTAAACTTGGTAAATAAACTTGGTATAAAGTGCTTAAACATAGTGAGAGATGACACTGAAGTTGAGGATGATGAGCATTGCACCTAATCATTCCAAAAGAGACCATTACAAGGTTCCAAAAGAGACCATTACAAGGTTCCAAAAGAGCCATATTGCAAAATGGCTTACACTAGTACCAAAAGTACATAATTATGAAATTAACCCTAATGAGTTAAACATATCACAGCTTCCAAACTGGCTTCTGTTTGAGCCTACTTTCTCTTTTCTTTCTTGCTAGCTCCAAGTTCTTCAAATTTGTAACTTGGCTGTTGTTCTTAGTTTTAAAGCTGAGGGGTCGCACACCAAGAGGGTTGTTGGCAGCTTGAGTAGTGTTGGAGTTGGTAAACACCCCTCACTGGCTGCCTTCACCTAATGTTGAGCTTCCTACATTGCCTTGTGCAGGAGTTGTGACATTCCCTTCTGTTCCATTGTCATCCTGCTTGGCCTTCTTGGTCTTTTTGTTGGTCTGTTTCTCACACCCATTAGCCCTGTCATGTGCCTGTGAACAAAAAAGCATATGCATTCAGTTATCAAAGAAAAGAAAACCATACCCTAGCTGGACAAGAAGTAATGAAAACCATACCCTAGCTGGACAAGTCCTTGTGTTGTGAGAATATTCAGTGCAATAACTCCACTTGACCTTGGTGTTCTATCTTTTTAACCTAGTTGCACCAGGTGTTGTTGCATCATTTGTCTTATTCCTAGATTTTTTTGGCCTTCCTGTCTGAACCTTCACCAGAGGGGGTTGTGGCCAGGGATAATCAGTCCTAACCCATTCTTCTTCACCACGTATGGGTTCAAGGGTGTGGCTGTAGCAAGCAATGAAGGTGTCCTTTGAATAGCATTGATGGAAAAATTCCTCAAAGTTCCTTTTTGACCATGCAATGCAAGCACATGCATGGTAGCAGGGTATTCCACTCAATTCCCACTTTTTGCATGCATATTTTTTAGCTTCCAGGTCCACTACCATCTGATACCCCCTTCTGACATGGTGACCAAGTACTTTGCCCCCCAGACCAGATCACGTGGCACCCTTTAGTCATTTGAACAGCCCTAACAGACATATTAAAATACACATTACACATGCTTTTAATGTGTAATAAAGGCAAGACACAATAGTGTAGGAAAAAGCTTACTTGTTTAATCTCCTCATAGCATTTGGACAGATAGGGTTCAAAGCATAACTATGAATCATTTTGTCCCTTCTTTTTTGGATTCTTGTCATGACATCTATATGTATGGCTTGTAGCATAGACAGTATAGGAAGATCTCTATGTTTACCAATACTGCTGTTGAAGACCTCACATTGGTTATTCACAAACTAATTAGATTTTGGAGTCATCCTAAATGCACTTCTAGTCCAATGAGTTCTAGGTTTTTCAGCCAACCAGTCATAGCACTTCTTGGACAGCTATAAAATAAAAGATAAAGTGGGTTAATTGCAATGCAAGTGGGGTAATTGAAAATTATTTGAAAAGACAAAGTTAAAAGACATACCTTTCCTAATTCCTCCATGTGCTTGTTGTAGGTGTAATCAGTGGTGGCCCTTGCTGCTTTCCACAAGCACTGCCTCACACCAATTCCTTTGTGATCCTTCCACATATTTCTGTACAAGTGCATAACACAGAACCTATGTTCTGCATTAGGCACTATATTCTCAAGAGCATTGATTAAGCCTTTCTGCCTGTCAGAAATGAATGTCCAACTACCATCATTAACAATCTGCAAATCTTCAACCACATTCTCTAAAAACCAATTCCAGCTCTCAGAATTTTCTGCTTCTACCATTGCCCAAGCCACAGGGTACATTCCATCATTAGCATCCGTCCCAATGGCTGTTAGGAGTTGACCCCCATCTGTCCCTAAATCATTACAGACACCAATGAAACCCTAATTTAAATGCATATTAAACCCCCAATGACATGAATCAAACAGTACAATCATTTCAAAACCATAATTAAATATACATCACCCCTAATTGCGAAAAGGACGCTTATAGATATATTGTGGGACCTCATTTGGAGCGAATGCATCTCTTTCTTCTCTAGGTCGAACAGCCCAAGCCATCGTCTTCTATTCTTCCCTTGATTAAAGTCAGTGTGCTTAAAGTAGGGTTAAAGTACCGTGTTGATTAAAGTTGTGGAAGTAAAAGGGAGGCAAAGAGAACACTGAAAGCCCGCGCAGAAATGCTACTTCAATGGACAATACTACCCCTGGGCAATTTAACGCCGTTTGAACAAAATAGACGGCAGTACACAAACTTTAAGTAGTTAGCTTGTTTGGTATTGCTCGTGGCAGTTTTGATACTTTGGTATGCGAAGTGGTGTCTTCGCCAAAGTTCAGGTACACAAAGTGCACTTTACTCTATAATTAATGGTAATTAGTTATTGCCATTTTCACATTTACTTTTAATTGAATATATTACCTTTTATAAAAACATCAATCGTACCATATTTTCAAATTATTAGGATAACCAAACCGAAAACCAAACCGACCAAACTTTTAATCTTTCGGCTTTAATATATTAGTATTAGTATAGATTTCATTAATAGAATGACCCGTGATATTTTTGGAAATGAGAGGTAATAGTCAAAAAGTTAGAAAAGATAATGTGTTTTAGTTGAAAAAGGTAATTGGTTATTTATTAGAAACTATAATATCATTATTTGATTTTGTAAAATAGAGATACATGTTTCTACCAATAATAAATATTTAAGTAAGGATAATTAAGTAAAAAAATAAAGTTTGAAAATGAGATATTTTTGTTAGAAAATATAAAAAAGATATTAACTTTTAGTTGTAAAAGGTAATCAGCTAGTTATTAGTAATTAAAATATTATTAGTTTATTTCATTAATTAGAATGACCATATTTTTGGAAAGAAGAGATTTTAGTTAAAAAAGTTAAGAAAGGTAATAGCTGAAAAAGTTAATTGGTTAGTTATTATTTACGAAAAATTGAGATATTTTAGTTAGAAAAGATAGAAAGATATTACCTAGTCGGAAAAGATAATATGTTAGTTTTTAGTAATTATAATATTACTAGTTTATTTCATTAATTAGAACGATCATATTTTTGAAAAGAAGAGATTTTAGTTAGAAAAGGTAGAAAATGTAGAAAAGCTAATAGCTGAAAAAGATAATTGGTTAGTTATTATTTAGGTGTATAGAAAAGATATTACATTTTATCTCGAAAAGGTAATCAATTAGTTATTTGTAATTATAATATTATTAATTTATTTCATTAATTAGAACGATCAAATTTATGAAAGATATTACCTTTTAACTGTAAAAGGTAATCAATTAGTTATTAATAATTATAATATTATTAGTTTATTTCATTAATTAGAACGACCATATTTTTGGGAAAAAAATATTTTAGTTAGAAAAGTTAAAAAAGGTAATAGCTAACAAAGGTAGTTAGTTAATTATTATTATTTTTTTTTTTGAATATTTTGGCTTATAGCCTTTTTCAATGAGTATCTGTTCATTGACAAATCTCGTGGTAAGCGAGTATCGAACCCAGAACCTCTAGGTCGATTAGAGGTAAGCTCAACCAACTGAGCTACCTCAACTTGTTTGTTAGTTATTATTTAGGGGAAGTGTTGGGAAGAGATGCGTGTAATATTTTAAGAAAAGATTGTGTTTTATTTTTCTATAATTAAGTTAAATCATTAGGGGTATTAAAGTAAAATAATTAAATAAGGTAAATACCGTACCGTACCGTACCGTACCAAAACTTTTAATGTTTCGTCTTTTATAATATAGTATAGATAGATGAAAGCACATTGGGCAGAAAAAGCCAATTTGATTTGTATTATCATGGTGTAGCTTTATGTTTAGTTTCGTGCAAAAATTTCATTACATAAGTTTCCTCACCTTACGGAATTAGTGGTTACAAATAAAATCATTGCTAATAATTAATTAATTTATTTCAAGTTAAATATATTATTTTTGTTATTTTTTAATAACTAATCAATTTTCCTTTCCAGTTAAAACATAACATCTTTTATATTTTATTTACCTGAAATTTTTCTTTTTATAGAAACACTACGGGCAATACTATTTCATAAAATAAAATAATTATATTAAAATTACTATTTAACTAATCAATTACCTTTTTTAGCTAAAACACGTTACCTTTCCTATTTTGTCTAACTAAAATCTTTTTTTCCAATTATATCACGGACGGTTTTATTTAATGAAATAAAATAATAATATTATAATTACCAATAATTAACCAATTATATTTTTTACCTAAAACATATCATCTTTTTTATATTTTCTAACTAAAATTTCTCCTTTTTTAAAAATATCACGAATAACATTTAGATAAATATTACGAAATTATATCATTTAAAAATTTAAGCCGGTTCAAATCAGATCAAAAGCACGGAAACCAAACCATATTGAGGACCATATTTTTATGATATATATGGTTTGTAAATAGTTTTGGTTCATAATCCAAACCAAATCAATATGTGACGAGTTAGGGTAGATAATTGAGAAGTCAATTCTATAAGTTTGTGAAATTTTATTTTGTCGTGAAAATTTTTGATTAATCAATCCACTAAAATTTAATAGAATCTTTATGGAATTTTAAAAAACTGTATACAATCTATTATATAATTTAAACAATCTAAGAATTTACAAAATTCATTAAAATTTATATATAAATTAATAAATTATTATTAACACACTGAAATTTCACTTAAATATACCTCACTTAATATATTATAGTATGTATCTATGATATGGTATGATATGTAATATGATATTAATTAGATTCAAATACTTAATATGATAACTAGAGTTTAAGCTTGATATGCAGGGCTTTACTTAATTATATAATAAGCATAAACCGTTTTAAAATTGTTAAAAAACGAAATAATAATATTATAAATGAATTTTGTTTAATTAAAAAGATAGATATGCTACTATCCATCAAAGAAAACTATATATAGCTAGAAAAAAAAATATTTCTATGTTGTTCTTTTTGTATTTAAAGTGAATGAAAATTGAGCTAAGACATGCCTTGTAGGTGGTAGCTTGATGTTGATGCATGAAATGTTTTTTTTGGTTTTTTTATTATATTCTTATGAAAACAAATTGATATAGATATAAAATCGAGTATACTTAAATGTTATCGACAATGTTTATCTCTGTAAACTTAATGTTTATTGTGTAGTCCTTGTAGAAATATTTTTCAAACAATCTAGGTATGATACTTCACAAACTTCCTTTCAAATGTATGATAATATTCAAAAGATTTGAGGATGTACATTTTTTTTATCGAATAAATTTCCTTGCTCTTTTGCCAATTAACGTATGAAATTCTACATATTCCAAGATAATTTTAATTTTGCCACCGCCAATTTCATTAGAAAATATCACCGTGATCTTAAACTTGTAAGATTATCATTTTAAATTGTATATATCAATGTATTGAAGAAGTATTAAATGGTTGAATTTGTATTATGTTCAATAGTTTACTTTGTTAGAATTTCAAACTCTAAGTCAATAAAAGCTGCAAGCATGTGAATAAAAGAAGTCTTATATGGTAGGCTGTCATGCTGGAAGGTTGCAAGTCAAATACGTGTGTAGTTGTTTGTGACGCCCCCAGATCCGGGGTCGGAGATCTAGGCGCTCACGGTCCATTTTCCATTAATAACATACCTGTTCTTGCACACAATATATATAACACAGCCATCGACCCCACAATAAACTCACACCACACTCACACACACAGGTTAGAGCCTCAGAAACGTCACACATTGATTAAACAGTAATAAAGTTATCAGAGTTATTACAGACCGAATTAAATAGTATTTATGCTACCAGCAACACTCCGATATGAAGCGAAGCTGGCGGCTTGAAAGTTTGTTACGATACACTGCTTTGCACAGGTCATGCTGATAAATAAAACGTACTAACAAAAGCTGCCAACCAATCCGGCTAATGGGGCCTACCGGTGGAACCTCAAGTGGAGGCTCGGGCCTAGTCACCTGCTTTCGAGCAGTCTGCCTGGGTCTTGCCATTTCGCTTAGCTGTTGTGTTTGTAAAATTTGAAAACAAGCAAGAGTGAGCAACTATAGCTCAGCAAGAAATATATCTATAAGGTAAGCAATATAACATTTCATATGATTGGCAGTTGATATACTTGTTTGTATCAATCAGATATAAAATCACTTGTCATAGTTGATAAATCTCGAAGGTGCAACAATATGTGCCCTTGTTTTCAAAATAAACTTGCAGTTCTAGATACTGCATTGAATCAACATCTTTCTCATCAAAATAGAACACTATCAGCAACTTGGCACAAAAGCCTAAGAGGCAGTGTCAAAGCATTTTTTCCAAAATGGAGGAATGGGACTTAAAGAAAACATAAAAACCTGACAAGGATTGACGATGATCAGTCGCCACATCCAAGTCCAATAATCCGCGGGTCTTCTCTACCGGTAGAAGGATAGAAACTACATCCGTAACTATCCCTCGGGTGAAAACTACATCCGTAATCACCCTCGATGAAAACTACATCCGTAATCATCCTTCGGCAACACCTGGGCCGGAATAATAATTGATGGACCGCCTGGCTCACGGCCGCTTACACATCCCGGGAATCGTTCGTCAACGGTTCCCACACCTGCCAGAGTCCCTTTTTCTTTTCTTTTAAAACTTGATTTTGATTGAAAACAGAGTAGTTGAGGTCCGACATCAGTCGACCGATGATTCTTGAAATCATACAAGAAGCAGAATCTGACCGGGGGTTTTCGAAAATGTTTTGAGTTCGAAAGAGTTCGAGTTTGAAAGTATTAAAAGTATCTTGGATTAACTTTGTCTTTAAATAATGAACAGTAATTAATAAATAATATTTTAAGATTTAATATTAATAATTAATAAAATAATTATTTGACAAAATAAACTCTTAATCCAAGATAGGGTTTCGAGTATTTACGAGGATATAATAATAGTTATTTGAATATACGATACCACCCGAATGACCCTTCGGGTTTTCGCAATCTAGATACGATATAATAATATACCGCTCCCCGGTCAATAGTATATACGGACCGCTATGACCTCTATTGCTAGAGTCGTTGTCCGAAGAAAACATTCAATCTAAGTTCAAGGGGTAAAAGCATACATGTACTTGTTCAATCTCAATTGCATCAATACTTCGATAAACATAGCATTTGATATCATTTGAAAACTACAAACACAACAGTGAAAATCCTTGTATAGGGATAAGTTTTGAAAAGTAAACTTGCCTTGGTTTGGTTAGGGTGGTCGAGCGTGCGAATTCGAATGATCTATACATAAACAATAACCGTTCGTTAGTACCTTAACAATTTCTTTCTAATTACGGGGTTTTAAAGGGGTACGAAATTAACTTAACGACTTCGTCTTATGACTCCCTAGCCCCACTATAGGTCCATGACATCACTCGTTTACGCTCGTCACTTACTTGACTTAATTTAGTTACCACGTTCGAACCATAACCACTAACCCTAGAATAATGTTCCACTAATCGACTTTTTTTCCATTGCGCGAATTTTACTCTAGCATTTTTATAAAATCCAAAAATTCATATTTTAATCCAATTCCTTTTGGGTGGTCTTCACCACTGCATTACTTACATTCTCAAATTTTTCCATGATCCCAAAC
The DNA here is from genome assembly GCA_036435485.1 of Saposhnikovia divaricata. Lineage (NCBI taxonomy): Eukaryota > Viridiplantae > Streptophyta > Magnoliopsida > Apiales > Apiaceae > Saposhnikovia > Saposhnikovia divaricata. Next base: position 73,839,624 of record CM071595.1, on the reverse strand, counting down.
ATATTTTAAGGTGTTTAAACAAGGTTCACAAGGGGGTCACTTTATGCAGTCCATAGTCCAGAAATAAAATTCACTTCTCCGGCCATAACTAAAAATCCACACATCACCTAGCTATGAATCTTACATATCCAGAAACTACATTCAATTATCTTTCCAACAATATAAGGTAGGACATCAGGGGACATCATTTGGGTGTTCAAAATCGTGCTACAACACAGATCAAAGTTCCTGGATAAACTCAGCAAGCTCAATTCACTTAGATCAACCATTATTCATGCTTCCATAACATAAACACCACTTAAAACACTTAGGTCATGACTCATAACACTCATGGAGATATATATATTAACCATAGTCATAAAATTCACAATCTCAACATCAAAACCCAAGATCCATGCTATACAATACATATACCTTCAAGATAACCCCTAAAATGCATGGATCTACTACCATACTATAAGAACAACACATAACCAAGGGTGGTTTGAGATTTCATACCTTCTTGAGCTCCTAGAGACCTGGTATAAACTTTACACAACTTAGAAACACCTTAGATGGCCTCCTACAACACTCACAAGGCAAGATCTAAAAGATAAAAACTTAAGTTAACACTTTTCTAACTTTCAACAATTCATAACTCAAAAACTAATGGATGGAAGGCTTTGAAATTGATACCATACCTCTAATATGATCCAAGGAAGCCTTAGGAATCTTGTTCAAGGTTGTGGATGAAGAAATGGTGGAGAGAAAACCTCTCCCTCTCTCCTAGAGCAGTTCGGCCGAGACCTATGTTAAGGGGGGGGGGAATGTTTTTCTTGTTTTGTTTTGTTTGAAATGATAAAAAGAAGGCTAGCATGCTTGTATTATTGTGGTTAACAAGGAGTAGTCACATGTGCCAAGCCATAGCCTAGGTTTCCTCCATGCCCTAGTGTCCCCTAGTACATCATCCACCATGCTAGTCACTATTCACATTTGCTTTTATGTCTCCTAGTTCCTTTTTCTAACTATCTAGTTACATGGCACTTGCATGTAATTCTTTCCTTGTAATATTATTCTCCCACCAATGCTTGTTATTTAATCCTTACTTCGTATCGTAACTTAATTATTCTCTCGTAATAATATTTCGTCGCGTAGAGATTTCCCCTATAATTCCTTAAGTACTTATTGTGTAAATTCCTCGAATGTCCAAAATTCCTCGTCATAATTCTTAATAAATCCTTTAATATTCTAACCATTCTCAAATTCCAAGTTTTATAAATATTACTAACAACAGGACTCTTGCTTTCACAATCTCTCTGTATATCTTACATCATAATTGCAACAACGCAGTTTCTCAGATAATCAATTCTATAAATCAACAGGGATGACTAGAAAGGTTCCATAATAATAATGTCACAAGCTATTAAATAAAAGGAAATATTACCAAAAATTAGGGTTCTTACAGCCTCCCCTCCTTAAAAGGATTCCGTCCCGGAATCAGGTTGAAAACAGTTGGGGGTGATTTTCACGCATTGCGTTCTCTAGTTCCCATGTTGATTCTTCGACATTCTGATTCCTCCACAAGACTCTCACTAATTTGACAACCTCGTTCCTCAGCACCTGTTCTTTTCGATCCATGATTTCTACTCGTTGCTCTACATATGTTAAGTCTGGTTGCAGATCCACTTGATCATGTTCTATCACATGTCGGAAATCGGTATGGTATGGTTGTAGCATGGACACATGGAACACATTATGTACTTGCTGTAAGCTCGGGGGTAAAGCCAGTTCATAGGCTAACTTCCCAACTCGTTCCAAGATCTCAAAAGGTCCAATAAACCTCGGGCTTAGTTTTCCCTTCTTACCAAATCTCATCAATCCTTTCCACGGTGATACTTTCAACATCACAAACTCTCCTACTTCATATTCTTTGTCCTTGCGGGTCTGGTCCGCATACTTCTTCTGTCTGTCTTGGGTCGCTACCAGCCGTCCTCTTATGAGCTCGATAGTTTCTCTTGTCTGTTGGACCAGTTCAGGCCCTAAAATCTTCCGCTCTCCAACTTCTTCCCAACACAAAGGAGACCGACATCTCCGTCCGTATAAAGCTTCATATGGGGGCATGCCTATACTCGCATGGTAGCTGTTGTTGTAGGAAAATTCGATCAACGGCAAGTGGTCATCCCAACTTCCCTTAAAATCAATGGCACATACCCTCAACATGTCCTCGATGGTTTGGATGGTTCTCTCACTCTGTCCGTCTGTTTGGGGATGGTATGCAGTACTCATGTTTAACTTAGTCCCCACATAATCCTGAAAACTTCTCCAGAACCTGGAGTTGAATCTCGGGTCTCTATCTGATACAATGCTCACAGGAACCCCATGTCTAACCACAATCTCCTTTAGATAAATATCCGCCAGCTTGTCGACAGTATATCTCTCGTTGATTGGAAGAAAATGTGCTGACTTGGTCAATCTATCGATAATTACCCAAATGGCATCATGATTCGTCTTGGTCCTTGGTAATCCGACCACAAAGTCCATCGCAATTTGCTCCCACTTCCACTCGGGTATCTCTAAGGGTTGCAACAATCCACTGGGCCTCTGGTGTTCGGCCTTTACTCTTTGACATGTCAAACACTTACTTACCCACTCTGCCACGTCCTTTTTCATATTAGGCCACCAATAGTATTCTCTTAAATCTCTATACATCTTAGTGCCTCCAGGGTGAATTGAGTACCTCGAACTATGAGCCTCTTGCAGAATCTCATCTTTTAACTCTTGAACGTTCGGAATCCATATCCTAGATGCGTACCTCATGATTCCATTCCCGTCCTTCTCACTCTTAATTTCTTCGCCAGTCAAGATTTTCTCCATCGAATTCTTTTCTTCTTCCATCTTCTTTTCCTGGCACAACTTAATCTTTTCCAATAGCGGTGGTTGGACTTTTATTTCCATTAGACTCTCTTGTCCAATTCCTGGTAACCTCACTTCAATCTCCAGTTTCTCAAGGTCCATGATCAGTTCGTCCACTGACGTAATCATCTTAAGCTTCTCCTTTCGGCTAAGTGCATCGGCCACCACGTTGGCCTTCCCTGGGTGATAATGAATCTCACAATCATAATCTTTAATTAGCTCTAACCATCTCCTCTGCCTCATGTTTAACTCTTTCTGAGTGAATATGTACTTTAAGCTCTTGTGATCCGTGTAGATTTCACACTTTTCTCCGTACAGATAATGTCTCCAGATCTTTAAAGCAAAAACCATCGCTGCTAATTCCAAATCATGGGTGGGGTATCTTATCTCATACTCCTTAAGTTGTCTGGACGCATACGCAATCACCTTACCGTGCTGCATAAGCACACACCCTAAACTTTTATGGGATGCATCGCTAAAAATCACAAAATCTCCCTTATCATCAGGTAGGGCTAGTACTGGTGCTGTCACCAACCTCTTTTTCAACTCGTGAAAGCTCTCTTCGCATTTTTCAGTCCACACAAACTTCTCGGTCTTGCGAGTTAGTCGGGTCAAAGGGGCTGCTATCTTTGCAAAGTCTTGGACAAATCTCCTATAGTAGCCAGCCAGTCCTATGAAACTTCTCACCTCTGTCGGAGTGGTTGGTCTCTCCCAATTTGATACAGCCTCTATTTTGGCTGGGTCCACTAGAATACCTTGTTCGCTGATCACATGCCCTAAAAACTGAACTTCCTTCAACCAAAATTCGCACTTCGAGAACTTAGCGTACAACTTTTCTTCTCTCAATGCTCCCAATACAATCCTTAAGTACTCTGCATGTTCTTCCCTTGTCTTGGAATAAATCAAGATGTCATCGATGAAGACTATAACGCACTTGTCCAAGTATTTCTTGAAGACTCGATTCATCAAGTCCATGAAAGCTGCAGGGGAATTCGTTAACCCAAATGACATCACTAGGAACTCATAGTGTCCATACCGGGTGCGAAAGGCCGTCTTCGGTATATCTTCCGGTTTAATCTTTAACTGGTGGTACCCGGTCCGCAAATCAATCTTGGAGAAATAAACTGCATCTTTCAATTGGTCAAACAGGTCATCTATCCTGGGCAAGGGATATTTATTCTTGATAGTCACCTTGTTCAACTCCCTGTAGTCTATACATAATCTCATGCTGCCGTCCTTCTTTTTCACGAACAACACCGGGGCTCCCCACGGTGACACACTAGGTCTTATCATCCATTTATCCAACAACTCTTGTAACTGGGTGGCCAGCTCTTTCATTTCCACTGGGGCTAGCCGGTATGGGGCTTTCGAAATTGGGGCTGTGCCCGGAACTAAGTCTATAGCAAACTCGATGTCCCTATCGGGTGGTAGTCCGGGAAGATCGTCCGGAAATACGTCCGCGAACTCATTGACGACAGGGATTTCCTGCAGGTTTGGTGCCTCTTTCTTGGTATCCTTCACATATGCTAAATAGGCTTCGCATCCTTTACGTAACAGCTTCTTAGCTTGAATCATAGTCAGGAACTTTTGGCTTTGTCGTTTCCCACTAAATACTACTTCCTCGTTCCCTGGCAGTCTCAAACTTACTTTCTTCTTGACACAATCAATCTGGGCTCCGTGGGTTGTTAACCAATCCATACCTACTATTACGTCAAACTCCCCTAGTTTAAAAGGCATTAAGTCTACCCGAAAGTGTCGCTCTCCTATTTCTAGGTCGCAACCTGGACATACTCGGCTAACGGGAATGATTTCATGATTAGCTATCTCTATTTGCAATCTGTCTTTCAATGGTTCAGTCTTAAGGCCTAACCGACATACAAAATCTAGAGATATGAAAGACTTGGTAGCTCCCGAATCAAATAAAACATTTGCTTTAACTGAGTTGAGTAGTAGGGTACCTGCAATCACATCCGTGTTCCTCACGGCATCCTGCACCGTCATGTTAAAAGTTCTTGCAGTAGGGGCCTTGTTAGAAGCAGTTCCACTCACTCTTGATGCAGCTGGCCCAAAGGACATACATTCCCTCATTCGGTGCCCTGGTTTCCCACACTTGAAGCAATTACCTCCGACACTCAGGTTGTTACTGGTTCCGCGACAGGCGTTAGCATAATGCCCTGTCAGCCCACACTTGAAGCACTTCACATCTTGCAGGTTGCACACGCCCGCATGTTTCCTTCCACATTTGTTGCATTCTGGGGGTTGGGCTCGGGATGGGGTAGAGTAAGACGATCCCTGTGGTCGGCCGCTCTGGCCCACACTCCAACTTTCCGCTCTCTTGGTTCCAAAGTTCCCGCTTGGTTGGGACATTGTTCCCCGCTTAAATTTGCTCGGAAAGCTCCCACCAGCAGAGTTTCCCTTTCGGCTATCCAACGTCCTCTTCTTTCCTTCTCTCTCCTTCTGCATCTGTTCACTTCCAGCTTCGACAATTGACGCTTTCTGTACCAGGGTGGCATAGTCTGTCAGCTCAAGAACCGCCACACGATTCTGAATCCATTGTTTTAGCCCTAATTGAAATCTTCGGGCCCTCTTTGCCTCAGAGTTCACATACTCCGGCACAAACCTTGACAACTCAGTAAATTTGGCCTCATACTCGGCCACTGTCATGTTTCCTTGTTTCAGCTCCAAAAACTTTAGCTCCATTTGCGTTTCCATGAACCTAGGAAAGTACTTCTCAAAAAACAGCTCGCTAAATCTCTCGCAGGTTACCACACCTCTTCCTTCCAAATTCTTCTTAGCTTCCCACCAATAGTTCGCCTCACCCTTCAGAAGGTAAGTGGCGAAAACAGTCTTCTGCTCTTCAGCGACACCTAGTATCTCGAAAGATTTTTCCATTTCCTTCAGCCAGGCCCTTGCCTCGACAGGGTCGGCAGTTCCTTTAAATTCTGGGGGTTTCAGGGATTTGAAGTTCCTGAAAGCATTAGCATTAGCATTCTGGGGTGGTTGCTGAACTGGGGGTCGGTCCAAGTTCTCCCTCAGTAACTCCATGAACTGTTCCATAGGGCCTCCCCTAGGATGTTCTACCTCTCGGGTATCATCACCAGCTTCTTCTTCTTCATACTCAGAGTCATCAAACAGGTTATGATCGTTGCCCTCATTATCACTCAGGTTGATATTCTCCCCTTCACGGTTCTGGTGGCCTCCGGCTCCATGGTGGCTACCCTGGCCCTCAGAACTAATCGGGTGGGCTCGAGTGTTCATTCTTCTGGGTGGCATGATTCTGATAATAAAACAAGAAAGGGGTTAGGGTTTTCCAATTACCTGACAACGTTTGCACGGGTCAGGAGCGTATCGTTCCTCCTCATAAGGGTGGAAGTTGCAAAAGTTTTAATAATCCGTTGTTGGAGATAAAATGTCAAACATTTTTGGGGAAAATCCCTTTGGGATGCGAAAACATTTACAGGAGTTTTCAAAATTTCGAAACCTCAAAATATTTTTTTTAAAAAAATTTCATAACATTTTTTTTTTTTTTGAAAAATTTATTTTTTAAAGATTGTAGGAACATTTTTGGAAATTGTAGAAAACAATTTGAAATCGCATATCGTAAATTTGAAACAGTATGGTTGTATTTGTGGCTTGTAGCAATTGTATAATCACAGTTGTATATCAAAACAGTAAAGCATGGCATCGGAAAGTAAAGCAGTTGAGGCAATATTAAAGAAACTGAAACTAAATAAGTACGGTACAAGGGTTATCACAAGTTTGGATGTTAGAGCCAAATACATAGTTCCGATGTCAAAGTCTAGCAAAAGTGGAACAAATACAAGTACATCATCCGAATAGTCAGGCTACACAAAAGTAAGGCTACATCCATACATACTACCCGAAGTCACATCTACATATCTGTAGGTCAGTCTACTCATCCACTGGTCAGAAAGGATACCACTGCACAAGTCAACTATCCCGCAAAATCGACACACTAATGTCATCTGAACCTAGGGGACTGAGCTATAAGTAACACATCACGGGGCCGCGCCGCGACGGAGCAAGGTCCTCACTCGGGTGAATGCACGACGCACAACACGCCTAGCATCCCTAGCCTGGATCACTCCGCCTCCGCGGATCCCTAAACCAAGAATCCTATCGCGACTCCTCATCTCGATCCTGTGGAGTCGAGCCCTAGTCCTCCTAGCAACAGTGGTCCTCATCTCAGCCTGGATCCTCAAGCGCGCCTCGCGCTCCTCCACTAGTGCCCGCCTCGTTAAGTCGGGCCTCTGCAGATAGTAAGTCTCGGGTCAGGAACTGTACCACGTAAGCATGCTCAGTACCAGACACTGGGGGTAGGTCCGCCGGTGGAGGTGGTATGACCGGAACAGGAGTAGGTGTAGCAGCAGCAGCAGGAGCAGGAGCAGGGGCAGGGTCAAGCTCCTCCCCGCCAGAAGTGTCATCCCCAGAATCACCGTCCGATGAAACAGGGCTAGATGTCTGTGGAGAAGGTGGGGGTGACACAACACGACCCTCGCCGGATCTCACACTCTCCTCATCAGTAGCTACAGGAGATGGGGTATCAGGCTCTGGCTCGGGCTCAAGATCAAAGGGCTCCTCAATGGGATCCTCATCATCAGTACTATCTATCACTGTAATCCAGGGGCCAAGCTCGGAGTCAACACCCATATCCTCCTCAGGGTCCTCGGTCTCTCTCATCAGGGCCTCATCATGCTCCCTCTCGAAAGCCTCAGGGTCTGGTATCTCATCCATCTACACAAGGGAAATAAAGTGGGTCACTAACCATAAAAGAAAGGTTTAAGAGTAGTTCCCTCACGGGCCTTAAAGTCAGGGCTATATCCGATAACCCGACTACAAACTCGATGAGAGTTCTAATTATTATTAAAGTTGTTATTAAGGTTATCGTTATTGTTATTATTATTAGGGTTGCTTTCTTAAATTACTACCGTTTCTGAGAACTGTAACCTCGCTCTGATACCATTTCTGTGACGCCCCCAGATCCGGGGTCGGAGATCTAGGCGCTCACGGTCCATTTCCAATTAATAACATACCTGTTCTTGCACACAATATATATAACACAGCCATCGACCCCACAATAAACTCACACCACACTCACACACACAGGTTAGAGCCTCAGAAACGTCACACATTGATTAAACAGTAATAAAGTTATCAGAGTTATTACAGACCGAATTAAATAGTATTTATGCTACCAGCAACACTCCGATATGAAGCGAAGCTGGCGGCTTGAAAGTTTGTTACGATACACTGCCTTACACAGGTCATGCTGATAAATAAAACGTACTAACAAAAGCTGCCAACCAATCCGGCTAATGGGGCCTACCGGTGGAACCTCAAGTGGAGGCTCGGGCCTAGTCACCTGCTTTCGAGCAGTCTACCTGGGTCTTGCCATTTCGCTTAGCTGTTGTGTTTGTAAAATTTGAAAACAAGCAAGAGTGAGCAACTATAGCTCAGCAAGAAATATATCTATAAGGTAAGCAATATAACATTTCATATGATTGGCAGTTGATATACTTGTTTGTATCAGTCAGATATAAAATCACTTGTCATAGTTGATAAATCTCGAAGGTGCAACAATATGTGCCCTTGTTTTCAAAATAAACTTGCAGTTCTAGATACTGCATTGAATCAACATCTTTCTCATCAAAATAGAACACTATCAGCAACTTGGCACAAAAGCCTAAGAGGCAGTGTCAAAGCATTTTTTCCAAAATGGAGGAATGGGACTTAAAGAAAACATAAAAACCTGACAAGGATTGACGATGATCAGTCGCCACATCCAAGTCCAATAATCCGCGGGTCTTCTCTACCGGTAGAAGGATAGAAACTACATCCGTAACTATCCCTCGGGTGAAAACTACATCCGTAATCACCCTCGATGAAAACTACATCCGTAATCATCCTTCGGCAACACCTGGGCCGGAATAATAATTGATGGACCGCCTGGCTCACGGCCGCTTACACATCCCGGGAATCGTTCGTCAACGGTTCCCACACCTGCCAGAGTCCCTTTTTCTTTTCTTTTAAAACTTGATTTTGATTGAAAACAGAGTAGTTGAGGTCCGACATCAGTCGACCGATGATTCTTGAAATCATACAAGAAGCAGAATCTGACCGGGGGTTTTCGAAAATGTTTTGAGTTCGAAAGAGTTCGAGTTTGAAAGTATTAAAAGTATCTTGGATTAACTTTGTCTTTAAATAATGAACAGTAATTAATAAATAATATTTTAAGATTTAATATTAATAATTAATAAAATAATTATTCGATAAAATAAACTCTTAATCCAAGATAGGGTTTCGAGTATTTACGAGGATATAATAATAGTTATTTGAATATACGATACCACCCGAATGACCCTTCGGGTTTTCGCAATCTAGATACGATATAATAATATACCGCTCCCCGGTAAATAGTATATACGGACCGCTACGACCTCTATTGCTAGAGTCGTTGTCCGAAGAAAACATTCAATCTAAGTTCAAGGGGTAAAAGCATACATGTACTTGTTCAATCTCAATTGCATCAATACTTCGATAAACATAGCATTTGATATCATTTGAAAACTACAAACACAACAGTGAAAATCCTTGTATAGGGATAAGTTTTGAAAAGTAAACTTGCCTTGGTTTGGTTGGGGTGGTCGAGCGTGCGAATTCGAATGATCTATACATAAACAATAACCGTTCGTTAGTACCTTAACAATTTCTTTCTAATTACGGGGTTTTAAAGGGGTACGAAATTAACTTAACGACTTCGTCTTATGACTCCCTAGCCCCACTATAGGTCCATGACATCACTCGTTTACGCTCGTCACTTACTTGACTTAATTTAGTTACCACGTTCGAACCATAACCACTAACCCTAGAATAATGTTCCACTAATCGACTTTTTTTCCATTGCGCGAATTTTACTCTAGCATTTTTATAAAATCCAAAAATTCATATTTTAATCCAATTCCTTTTGGGTGGTCTTCACCACTGCATTACTTACATTCTCAAATTTTTCCATGATCCCAAACATATTTTAAGGTGTTTAAACAAGGTTCACAAGGGGGTCACTTTATGCAGTCCATAGTCCAGAAACAAAATTCACTTCTCCGGCCATAACTAAAAATCCACACATCACCTAGCTATGAATCTTACATATCCAGAAACTACATTCAATTATCTTTCCAACAATATAAGGTAGGACATCAGGGGACATCATTTGGGTGTTCAAAATCGTGCTACAACATAGATCAAAGTTCCTGGATAAACTCAGCAAGCTCAATTCACTTAGATCAACCATTATTCATGCTTCCATAACATAAACACCACTTAAAACACTTAGATCATGACTCATAACACTCATGGAGATATATATATTAACCATAGTCATAAAATTCACAATCTCAACATCAAAACCCAAGATCCATGCTATACAATACATATACCTTCAAGATAACCCCTAAAATGCATGGATCTACTACCATACTATAAGAACAACACATAACCAAGGGTGGTTTGAGATTTCATACCTTCTTGAGCTCCTAGAGACCTGGTATAAACTTTACACAACTTAGAAACACCTTAGATGGCCTCCTACAACACTCACAAGGCAAGATCTAAAAGATAAAAACTTAAGTTAACACTTTTCTAACTTTCAACAATTCATAACTCAAAAACTAATGGATGGAAGGCTTTGAAATTGATACCATACCTCTAATATGATCCAAGGAAGCCTTAGGAATCTTGTTCAAGGTTGTGGATGAAGAAATGGTGGAGAGAAAACCTCTCCCTCTCTCATAGAGCAGTTCGGCCGAGAGCTATGTTAAGGGGGGGGAGTGTTTTTCTTGTTTTGTTTTGTTTGAAATGATAAAAAGAAGGCTAGCATGCTTGTATTATTGTGGTTAACAAGGAGTAGTCACATGTGCCAAGCCATAGCCTAGGTTTCTTCCATGCCCTAGTGTCCCCTAGTACATCATCCACCATGCTAGTCATTATTCACATTTGCTTTTATGTCTCCTAGTTCCTTTTTCTAACTATCTAGTTACATGGCACTTGCATGTAATTCTTTCCTTGTAATATTATTCTCCCACCAATGCTTGTTATTTAATCCTTACTTCGTATCGTAACTTAATTATTCTCTCGTAATAATATTTCGTCGCGTAGAGATTTCCCCTATAATTCCTTAAGTACTTATTGTGTAAATTCCTCGAATGTCCAAAATTCCTCGTCATAATTCTTAATAAATCCTTCAATATTCTAACCATTCTCAAATTCCAAGTTTTATAAATATTACTAACAACAGGACTCTTGCTTTCACAATCTCTCTGTATATCTTACATCATAATTGCAACAACGCAGTTTCTCAGATAATCAATTCTATAAATCAACAGGGATGACTAGAAAGGTTCCATAATAATAATGTCACAAGCTATTAAATAAAAGGAAATATTACCAAAAATTAGGGTTCTTACATTGTTTTGGTAGGCTCCATGGGAAAACATATAACAACATATGTAAGCAGTTACATAAGCATTTTAGAGCCTATAAATAAGGCTGCCCATATGCATTGTAACAACACACCAAGAGAAGTGAAACACACCGAATTGTAGAGAGAAAAGAAACAGAGCCGAAGCTCTTTGTTGTGAGAAAAAAGAAAAGGCTGAAGCCTTGTTGTTGTGTAAGAAAGTTGTAGCTTATTATTATTAATATATACAAGTGTGTGTTTGTGTTATACAAAGAATTTATATATTTGGTGCAAGAGCCCATCTACGTTTCCAACAAACTTTTTGTCGTGGTGTGGTGCAAATATATTGCTTTTGGAGCAGTAGCAATTCTCATCAACAATTTCAGTTTAGTTGTGACATGTTGTGCAATATCATCGGGTTGTGTCATCAACATATTTGATGTTAACGTGGATGAAGACCTGACACTACTGAATTATAAGAATGTATGATTAATAATTTGGGTTGTCTGGATGATAATTTATCTGAAAATGTAATAGATTTTTGAGATAACCTCTATGTAATCATTTCCCAATTTTTAAATATTAGATACTATTACCAATTGTGATCGTTTCACTTTATGATGCTTTTGCAAATTCTGGTTATGTTAATCTACATTTCATTGTAATGAATTGAAGTGAACTGTAGATAGATGAAATCAAGATTATATTATACAATTCAAAATACGCTTATGAAAATTTTGGTTGCTGTGACATTAGATACATATCTTGTTCAACTATTATTAATCCAACAGTTGATGTTTATATAGAAAATTTACCATTCCATAAACCAATTCTTGCACTGCCAATGCTGATAATCACTAATTATTTCATTTTTTCCAACATTACTTTCTTAAAATTTTCACCAAACTTATCCCAAAATATCACCTTAATGTCACGTTTGAAATTAAAAAAAATACTGAAGTTAGTAAAATGCACCATAAAAATAATAATAGTCTATATGCAAGAGTAAATTGTTAACCTTTGATGGTAAACTTTATCTCGATCTGATTGTTTCTTAATCTTTTTTTGATTTTGTTTAGATTATCATATTATTTTTTCTAATCATGTCTACAAAACAAATTTAATATTAGTAAATATTTATATTTAATCTTGTATAACATTCATTTGACATACTAACCTGCCAAGTAGACATTTTGTTTTGCTAATTCATTCAGTTCACTGTGATCGTAAAATTCAAATGGTTCATGGGGTACGACACTTCCACTTTCTTTTAAGTCTTCAATCTTTGTAGTGTGAGAGAGAATGAGCTAGTAATCGTTACGAAGATATCTAAACTTGTCTGCTGTTTTATATGCATGCACTGTGAAATATGTAATATTGCAAATATTTTCCTCTTTTTTACCCTATGGATTGACAAATTGCTTTAAAAATGATAGGAATTTTCTCTTTTCATTCTCATATAAATAGTAATAATATTCATAAATCATTGTATATATAAATATTCTGGTTCGAAAATAATTAAAATGTATTAAAATTTGATATACCTCTGCTTCGCTTTGAATATCGAAAATTGTGATGTTAAAAATGCAACATATTTCTGCATCTTTGAAGAATATTGTAATGGATCCACTTTTGAACTGAACAAAGAGTACAAACTCTAAATCAACGGAATATATATATATATATATATATATATATATATATATATATATATATATATATATATATAACATGTTAAAATTAAGGAAAAAAGAAAAAAGTACTAGTATATAGCATTAAAAAAATTTACTTCTTATTTACTTATTCATAAAGGTCACAATAATTCCTAATATATGTATCAAATTTTCAAAAAAATTCATTCGAATGAGAGTCGACCTAAACCTTCTCTAGCTCCCTCTTGTTTTCTGAGCCGCCTTTGCCATTCTCAGATCTAAATCGCTCTACTCCATTTAAGTCTTCGTCCCTCCTAAGCCACCTTTGTTTCCTCCAGTCACTACTCTATTCTTTACCTCTCCATTCTCTCCGCCGTAGAAAGGTCGGTTGGCCCCTGTTTTTGAATTTATTTTTATTTCCCTTTCAATAATTATTCAATAATCTTCAACTTTGGCTGAGATTTTTTATTGCTTACATCCAACTTTTTGGGTGTTTTATGTCTCTTGATAAGTGCATATTTTTGCATATTTTTATTACCTGTTTGTTGCTTGAACTCGTATTTTAATAAATTATTTAGTTGCATTACAGGAAATTCAAGAAAAAGAAAAGAAATGGCAAAATAAAGAAATAAAGAGCAAGGAAGGGCAAAAGAAGAAATAAAAAGGAAGAAAATGCAAAAAAGCAAAAGAAAAGGGAGCTTGCTGCAAAAAGGAATAATTTGACAAAGAAGGGCACACATGGAAGGTGGGGATTCCACCAACACACCACATGTGTATGGTGGAGATCTACCCAACACCCCCCAAAACCCTATTTCTAGCCTATAAATACCCCCTTTCCCCTTGTATTCTAGACCTTAGTTTTAATTTTAGTTACCCTAGTTGTAGTTTGTAGTAGTAGCCTCCATCTTTATTTTATAGTACCTTTCAAATCTTGTAAACAATTTATTTCATATTATTGCAAGCTTTCATTTCTCTTGTTCTTTACATCTTGCTCTCTTCATTTATTACTTTGGCTATGACCTATTTCAATTTTACAAGTGAATAAAGTAGCAAATGTGCTAACCACTTGTGATTGAAAGGAACCCTTTAATTTAATATTTTTACATCCACACTTTATCTTGTTTTGTTTCATTTTCCGGCTTCATTTATCTTTTCTAGTGAACTTATTCCGGCACGACTTCACTTTGTGTTGGGGTTTGATTTGCTCAGTCATGATAAATACAAATCTTCTTTTTAACATACTCATTCTGTCATCATTTTAGTTTTAGTGCATTTCATTTTTATATTTATGTTCACGGTAAAAGTTTTCTCCGACTTAAATCTTCCGATCTGTTTTTAGCCTGCTTTCTTGTTAACTTTAATCTTTTTCACTTTTTTTTTTTGCTAAAGCCCATTTTCATTCTTTTGATCCATTTTCATGTTAATTAGCATATTTAAGCTGCAGTTTATGTTTCTAAATTTCGTTTTCTTTTATGCTGCTTTCTTTTAGTTTAATTAATTGTTATTGCCATAAATCTCACTCGCTTTATTAATTTGTAAATAATTACTAGCTGTTAAGGATAGGGAAATAGATTTATATTTCGGCAGTTAATAAATTTCAGTTTTGTTTTTTTTTCTGTCATTAATTGTTTGCTTTTTATTTATGTCTCGGTTATTGCTCCTGTAGTTAAATTTCATCAATTAATTTAAATACTTTGTTTCAGGCTCTTATTCATATGTTACTTCTGCAGTTTCCTTAAGCTAGTCCAATTGTTAAATAGGTTGTAGTCTATTTGGTTTTATGATAATTATCCTACTTAAATTCCTAGCCCATGAAATATATTTTAATCCAATCTCCGGCCCATGTTTATTTTAGTAGCCCATGTGTTTTGATTCTCAGGCCATATTTGTTTTGTTCCATCCGTGTGCTTTTAAATGTGCATACTTTACTTTACTTATTAATCAATCTTTACTTCTAGTAATTAATTACACAGCATTAAATTAATGTTTTAATTCTTGTCACTAATTATCTTATTTGTTGCTTTCGTTCACTAATTATCTTTTTTTTTGTTAAGTTTGGGGTGAGGTTCGAACCCGTGACCTCATTGGATCAACGCTTTGGCCCCTACCACTGGGGCAGCTCTCACGCTCACTAATTATCTTATTTGTTGCTTTCATTTTCTACCTTTTTTTTTTATCTCTCGGCCCATTCTAGTTCCAGTTAATGTAGCGAAAACCATGTTCTGCCTCTTCATTTTTCTTGAAATATTTATGTCATTTTTACTTTTGCTTAGTTGTTATTTTTGATAAATCATTACTCTCTTCAAACTCACTTATTCTAGTTCGCCTAAATTAAAAGTTGAGGATTGCGAAAAATATATAGTCTCTGTGGATCAAATCTTAAATATTAAAACGATGATCGTGCGCTTACGATATTTAATTGTTTATTTTTAGCACATCAAGTTTTTTGGCGCCGCTGCCGGGGACTATAATTATTTTTCGCGCCTTGATTTTTAATTTTTCGGATTAGTTTTACTTGCCTTATTTTAGTTTCATTTTTTTAGGAAAGTTTGAAATTTCGAGAATCTTCTCACGGAGCTTGGAAGAAATTGGAATTCTTGAAAGCATGCTTCGGTAACCCGTATTTTATTCTTTTCGCCTTTTTATTTTTAGAAAATCACAAAAAAAATCAAAAATAAAAAAAAATCACAAAAAAATTGAAAATTGAAAATTCCAAAAAAAATTAGCTGGTAAATACATAATTGTTGCATCATGCATTTAATCACTTAGGATCACATCATCTAGATTTTTTACTTTCTTGTTTTTAATTTTTCGTACCTTATAAATTGTGGTGATCGCTGGAGGACCCCAAGGTACGTTAAATTCTTCTTTTATTTTAGGACACGTAGTTTAGATCATCCATAATTGTTTATAGTTTTTTATATCTCATTATTTGTTGCATCATTTTAATAAATCTTAAGGGCAAAACCACTCACAAGATAAGGGAAGGGATTTTTCATCACTTTTTCCTTGGCCCACAACCACTTAATCCATCATTTTGTGTACCCTTTGCCTTAATAAAATTAAATTAGACATGGCCCCTAGGATTTTCGTGCTCAATTAGGAAGGTACCTAAAAAAATACGTAATCTTTAATTATTCCGATTTTTTGGTGTCTAGGCAAGTGAAAGCTTACCTGGCCAATTAAGATTTGGTGTCTAGGCTATTGTTTAGCCTCTTGGCAGTGCTTACACCTACCTGGCCAAATCGATTCGAATAATTCTTGATTTACCAAATTTTTGGTGGTCTTTAAAGTTAGGAGCAAGTTCTAGTTTATTTTATTTAAGGAACCCTAGGTCTAGAATTTTTCTTTTGATTTTTCACCCTTTCTTTTGTGTGTTTAAATTTTTGCACTTATTTGCTACGTGTTTCCTTTCGTGGTTTATTCGAACTACTTGGCGTAGGGATAATTCTGCTAGGCTAGTGAGATCATTTTAGATTCCGTCCTCTTTCGATTCCGAGTCTTTAGAAAATTTTGAACCAGTAGTAACCATGGCCATGTCTCTTAAGGATCGTTGTTACCCCACCCGTTCTGCTCAACCCTCGTGTATCACTCTTCCTCCCATTAATGGTAATAACTTTGAGATTAAAGCCCATCACATTAGCATTTTACCTAAATTTACCGGAAGTGATGGTGAGGACCCCTATCTTTTTCTTCATGAATTCGAGGAGGTTTGTGCCTTACAAAAACTCCAACAATTAACCGAGGACTCAATTAGGCTTAGGCTCATTAACTTCGCTCTTAAAGAAAATGCTAAAAAATGGTTGTATAGCCTACCGGTTAATTCTATTTCAACATGGGAGGGATTCATGGTAATTTCTCTAAAAAAATCTTTTCCAAACCATAAGACTACAAGAATTACAAACGAAATAAATCAATTTCATCAAAAGGAAAATGAGTCTTTTTGGAAATATTTTGATCGTTTTAAAAATCTTTTATCACAATGCCCCCACCATGGAATAGAAAATGGAGACTTTGTAAGATTGTTTACGAGGCCTTAGATAGTCCGACAACCGCTTTGCTAGAGTCTATGTGCCAAGGTAAATTCATGAAGAAAGATGAGGACGAAGGGTGGGCTTTTTTTGAGGAATTAGCCGAGAAGACTATGTTGTGGGAGTCCACTAGGGAAACGAAAAACTCAAACGAATCATCTATTTCATCTAGAGGGTTGAAATCAATTGGAAATTTGATTGCAACCGATGCCAAATTAGCTACTCTAACTAGAAGACTCGAAGCCCTTGAAACTAGTAAGGCCCCCTCACAAGTGTATATTTGCTCAAATTATAATCAAGGTTTTACGAACTTTCCCGAGTTTGAGCAAGCTAATGCGGTGTTTCAACCAACTCCTAGGAATGACCCATTTGCACCTACATACAATCCCGGATGGAAGAATCACCCAAATTTCTCGTGGAACCAAGTCCAAAACTACCAATCTCAACCTCCTTCTTTTCAAAGTCCTAATCAAAACGCTTACCCACCTCAAAATCAAGGTCCTTATCCAATTCAAGCACCCGCCCACCCTCCCGGCTTTCATGAGTCGGATAAGAGAATTAATTCCTTGGAAAAGACTCTTGATGCACTTTTGAAATCAACGACTAATCTGGCTCAATCTCAACAAACTTTCATGCAAACCATGACTCAAGATAGGCAAATTTTGAATGCTAGTACTAAAGCCATATCTAAGTTAGAGGTTCAAGTGAGTCAATTAGCCAACGCCATGTGTGAGCGAGAGAAGAACAAGTTCCCGAGTCAACCTGAGGTCAACCCTAAATTTCCTCTCAATCACAGACCTCACGAAAACGTTAATGCCATCATTTCTTTAAGGTCGGGAAATCAAGTTGATAATCAAGTAGGAGTCGAGTCCCCCGACGAAGAAGACGAGTCAAATGTTGAACCGAACCCTAGCCTTGATCACTCCACACAAATCCCAACTCCCGAGTCATCGGAATCTTCTCGTAAACCACCATCATCTAGTGAACCTTCTTCATCTTGCAAACCACATTCACCTAGTGAACCTTCATCTACCAATCCACCTTCAAAACCTAATCTCGATGTGTCTAGTGAACGAGTCTTTAAGCCAAAAGCTCTTTATCCTCAAAGACTCATCTCACACAAACAATCGGCTCAAGTAGACAAGATTTTGGAAGTCTTTAAGCAAGTCGAGGTCAATATTCCTCTTTTAGATGCCATTCAATAAATTCCCTCTTATGCTAAGTGTCTAAAAGATTTGTGTACTCATAAGCGATCCACTCATGTCCCTAAGAAAGCCTTCTTGACCTCTCATGTTAGTTCAATTCTTTCGAATCAAATTCCCGTGAAATATAAGGACCCCCGTTGTCCTACAATTTCATGTGTCATAGGCAATACTTTTGTAAAATTGAAATACTATCCACTTGTAAAATTGAAATGGGTCATAGCCAAAGTAAGAAATGAAGAGAGAAAGATGTAAAGAACAAGAGAAATAAAAGCTTGCATTAATATGAAAGAAATTGTTTACAAGATTTGAAAGCTACTATAAAATAAAGATGGAGGCTACTACTATAAACTACAACTAGGGTAACTAAAATTAAAACTAAGGTCTAGAATACAAGGGGAAAGGGGGCTATTTATAGGCTAGAAATAGGGTTTTGGGGGGAGTTGGGTAGATCTCCACCATACACATGTGGGTGTGTTGGTGGAATCCCCATATTCCATGTGTCCCCTTCTCTCTCAAATTATTCCTTTTTGCACCAAGCTCCCTTTTCTTTTGCCTTTTTGCAATTTCTTCCTTTTCATTTCTTCTTTTGCCCTTCCTTGCTCTTTATTTCTTTATTTTGCCATTTCTTTTCTTTTTCTTGAATTTCCTGAAATGCAACATAATAATTTATTAAAATACGAGTTCAAGCAACAAAATAGGTAATAAAAATATGCAAAAATGTGCACTTATCAAATGCCCCCATACCTATCTTTTGCTCGTTCTCGAGTAAAACAAAAAGAAAAATGCAGAATGAAAAACCTATACTCACTGTCATAGGAATCACGGGTAATTTTAGGTTTACCAACCCGTTAAACTCATAGGCGATCTCTACAAGAGGAGTGTTGTCTCCTAAGGGTTTACAGAAGATATACCCATAAAATCTTTGAGATAAATCAGCAAGAATCCAACTTTCCTCTTTCAATCTAGCTTTTATTAGTGTCAACAAAACAATTTTTAAGAAAAATATATGCCTTAAAGATTATTCTAATAATGGCCAAGTTATAGGTTCCCACAATCCACATGAGTAGACTCCAAAAATTTACAAAATATTCCAAGGTGTGTAGTGAATTTAAGGCCTTTGATGGATAAAGTGCATACGAACATTTTCTCTTTTTCAACCAATATTGAACTGACCCAATCTCTAAAAAAACAAGGTTCTAGCCAAACTTCACGCTCTTAGTAGTTAGACCGACTGTGCAATGGTTGAGGTCCCAAAAGACTTTTGCATCAATACCCATTTAGCGAGCTTTAGGTCAACAATCCCAGACCACAAAGGACCTTAGGTTGCTAGGTACAAAGTCCCCTCAGACTTAATTACTCGGGTTATCAATGAGCTCAACCTAGCCGATTCCCCTACTAAGAATTTTTAGTACTTAAGAATTTATTAGCACTAATGGTTGAAATGACCGTGCAATTATTGAGGTCTCAAAAGACTTATGCACTAATACCCATGTAGCGAGCGTTGGGTCAGCAATCCCAAACCATAAAGGGCTTTAGGTTACTAGGCACAAAGTCTCCTCAAACTTAATTGCTCAGGTACTAATGAGCCCAATCTAGCCATTCCTTCCATTAGCACTCTACGATTACATACACTTATTGACTCTTTTTTTTTCTAAGACACTATAGGAACCTTTTTATTAATATTATAGCAAAGGTTTGATTCGATATTGTTCTAACATGTGGGTTATCTCTCAGGTATCGAATAACATTCCTATACAATTTTTCCATCAAAGGTCTTGTGCAAATGTGTCGTCTTGGACTTTTAAGCAAAAATTTGATCGACAAAAGTTTCATGAGGAAAACCTTACTTGACTACGTTCAAATTATCTAAAGGCATTATACATATAATTTTTGAAAAATTGCTAACAACAACTAGTTCTAAAATTTAAGAGTGGGAAGGACAACTTAGCTAAACTATCTCTATTTTTTTAATTTTTTAATTTTTTTGGATTTTCAATTTTATGTATTTACATTACTCCTTTTGGAGTGGTTTGTAGTTTTTGGTTTGTTTTTGGTATGTTTTATGTCTCTCCCTCTTTGAGTGGTGTTTTGGTCCTTTGAAAATGTTTCAATTGGTGTCTTGGGAGATCTGTACAACTCGCATCGAGGCTGGGTCGGTGGTAGAAATTGAAAAAGCTCACCTTTCACAATCAAAGTTTGTTCATCTTATTGGCGATCCCATTTTCGGCATGTCAATAGCTGGTATCCGGCAAGTAGATAGTTGAGATGCTGTTTCTCCAACCTCAGTGTATACGATTGGGGTTTCTGAACACTGGGCTAACAATGAATTTATGTGTCAAGGTCAATTGTAATGCTCATGAATTCAGGGATGTTGGTATAGTTTGGATCGCTTGAGTTGTCTTTGATTTCATTTTTAGTTTCAAGAATTTTTAAATTCAATTTTGTTAAACGATCAAGAAACAAATCAGCTAATTGTTTTAGCTTCGTTATTTGTTTTCATCGTGGTTGTATCGTCAGTTGGGGGTTTGTCCCGGCTATTTTTTGTTCTAGTTAATGAAAACTGCAATATTTTTGTCAAAAAAAAAAATGTCACAATAAAAAATTTCCTTTCTCAACTGTAAACTCTCTTCTGCATTTAGTAAATCTGTAGTAGTACCAATATGCTTTCTAGTCAACTTTGTTCACTTTCACTTAACATTTCACATTTTTCTGTATTTAAAGATGTGTCCACCAATGAATTTTATGTAAAGAAGCTTGTAATATCTTCAAAATGGTACAACAATATAAGTTACCTCATTGAATTTTTTTGTTAAATTTTTAATTTCTTTCACCGAAAGCAACTTCATTGAAGTTTGGGTGTTATGTAGTGTATTCTCCTTCCTTTGAAGTTTTTTGATCCTAAACATTATCATTAGTTTTCAATAGGATTAAACAAAAATTAAGGTTTCACTTTACCTTTCCTTTGACATCAAATATATTGTATGATGTATAAAGCATGATAATTTGTGAGACTAACTGTTCCTGTTGTAATTGTAACTAGCTTCAATACTCGTACAAGCCACATGATTGCTCTAATGTATTATTGGCCACATGATTGCTCTAATGTTTTATTTGTATTGTAGCTTTTCTCATTACGTTTTGGTATTAATATTAGCACTTGATAATGTGTTGATTAAAATTTTTTAGTTTGTCACGCTCTTTTTTAACCAAATTTTGCCCCTTTTTCGAGATCTTCCATATTATTTAAAACATTTGGATGTGCCCTTTATTTTTTTCAAAATTTATTTCCCCAAAGTGCTTAGAATCATGTACTTGTTATATTTGATATTATAGAATATCATTAATTAAAAAATGCATAAGAGCTAAAAATGTCTTAGAAACATTTCTATAATGTGAAAATCCTAAATTATAGCACACAATATTAATTTATTCTGTAGATTGCATAGCAAAAATACGTAGTTAGTAAAATGAATTTAATGTTCCAATATTATTTCTTTAATAATGCTGCATCACTTATAATGAGTTCTAAAGCTTCTATACCCGTGCTAGCTAGGCACTAACTTCTTCGAATCCTTAATTTTTACGTAAAGATATTTTACTTTGTAGAAAAATATGTAAATTGATAATAAAGTTCTAATTTTTAATGCGATTCTAAATAAACGTTGATTATATATATATATATACATTCATGTATAATTCGTTAGATATAATTAATTGCAATGTAATTAAAGTATTATAAGTAGAGTAATATATATATATATATATATATATATATATATATATATTTATATATATATATATATATATATATATATATTAAATACGAAATTTTAATTGATATATATTAATGAATGTACAGTGTCAAAAAAGTAATTTGAGATGAATTAAAATGGAATAGTGATATTATATATATATATATATATATATATATATATATATAATAAATTAGTATACACGTACTACAAAATACTAAAACTGATAAAATGGTAATGTTCTATCTCTCTTCTTCTTCTTCTTCTTCTAAACCCTCAACCTCGTTTTGAGAGTCGGCCACCTTCACCCATCCTTCACCGCCCCATCCTTCCATCAAACCCACATCCATCCCACCCATCCTCTCATCCTGTTTCCTCCATTTCTGAATCTTTAATTTCTATTTTTTTTAGTTTTTCAATAAAATTGAGATCCAATCCTTTTTGGATGAGATATTTTTGTCGTACCCATCTTTTTGGGTTGTTGATTGTCCCCAATTTTTTGGGGTTGTTGATTTATCCCCAATTTTTGGGGTTTATGTTTTGGTTGTGTTTTCTATTTGCTGTCTTGTTTGGTGTGTTGGCTGCAGTTCGGAATTTGCTCCAGGTTTGGAGGGAAGATCAGGTTGGAGCGAGCTGTTGTCAGATAGAAGGTAATTGGCAACCACGAGAAGTTGAAGCCATTAGCCTTCGAGAAGCCATTTCTTGGACAAAATCACTAAAGCACATTGATCAAGTGCTAGTAGTTCGATTATTGGTCTGCGATCGTGTGGTTTTTTTGCTTGCAAATACTTCACAAATTCAATGTCAGGCTATGGAGAGTGGTATGTCACTCCTCCTCCATTTATTAATCATGTACTCGAAAGTGATAATTTCTAAATAATGCAAGTACGATTTGTTTCAAAAAAAGAAATACTAAAACTTATGGTATTTACATTATTATCTCTTATTATTATATAAAACTAGTCAATTATTTCGCGCTATCGGGTGGCTTCACAAAGCTATCTCTAATAATTCATGAATATTAGTAGAAAATCGTGAAATGGTACATATAATTTATGCATGATATTAGTAAGAAAATTTTCAAACATATAAAAAATAAAACTTTTATGGTATTAAAAATTTTAAATTAAATTTTAAAATTAAACAAATAACTAAAAACTTTTCAAGCTTTTTTAATTGAATGGTAATCTTAAATTTTAATAATTTTAGAAGGAATATAAGGAAAGTCAAGACACAAAATTTTATTTTAAAGAAAACATCGATAGGTATTTTTATAATTTTCATTTAAAATTGATTAAAATAGTTTACTTGAATTATTAGTTGAAAGAATACTCTCTTAATAAATCTAATTTTTTTAAAATTTTGAAAAAAATCATAAACATATAAATTAGCGATTACAATATGATCAAGAATTTTATGATAAATAATTGTAGATATTTAATATAACTAAATAAAGTTATTAAAAGTCGACACCCCTCTCATAACATACATAATCACAAATAGTGTAATAATTTGTTTAATTAGCATATTTATTTATCGATTTAATCGATCGAAAAAAGGATCTGATTGTTTTAATTTAAACGAGTTGGTCACATCTCATGTGTAAGTTATTCATGTCCTACACTAAAAACCTCTAAATGTTCTTTGTGAAGCAATTTTAGATGTTAACCGAAATTATTATTGTTTATTTCCATAACTTATCGTGATTTATACGATTTCCATGATAACCAATAAAGAATTTTTTGAAATCGTCCATCCTTCAATCGCCTGAAAAAATTGCAGTAATTTTAAATGAGAAATAAATGTTAACTAATTAATTAAATAACATAAATTACGTATATATTTAATCAGAATAACTAATGAATAATTATAATACAACTAAATGCAAGTATAAAATTAAATAAATAAAAAATCAAAAAACAGATAATTGAAGAAAATACTTTAAAACCGTTCCAAAACTTTTCGAGTTTTCGGTCTTATGCTATTTACCATATTTTAATTCTATTTTTGTTAATTTTAAAAAAATCATAAACATACTATAACGCCTTAGAAAATTCGTAATTATAAATATTATTTTTTTTATATTAAATGTGGATTATATGGTGTGAAATTTTTTAGAATAAATATATGTGAAGTCATGTTTATATGATGATTTATATGTGTAATGTGAGTCCGTGTATTATTTATTTGAATTTTTATGATTAAAGTCTATTTAAATCATACATTATTGATCTTCTAAGAATTTTATAAAATCATCGGAGTTATTAAAAATCATGAAATCTTTTGTAATATCATCTTTGTATATTTAATTAGTTTTTAAAATTATTGGGTGTATTAATTTGAGTGTTTTGGTATTTTAAAACGATTTTAAGAGTTTTATGGTATTTAAAGGATCAAAACTTGCCAAAATTAATATTTAATTCATTTTTTATTCTAAAAATATTTTAAAAATATGGGGAGATAGATAATTTCATTTTCTATATTTTAAAAGTTAATTTGAGATTTTTCTCAACTTTTACCTATTTAATGTCCATTTTATAAAGTGGTTTTAATTTGTTTTTATAAAAGAAATGGATTAGTAAAATAATTACTCTTATTTCTTTTCAATCTCTAAATTGCTAGAACCCCAAAATTCAGTTCCCTGTTTTCATTTTTTTTTTGCTCGAAGTCTCTGGATAATTCTCTCTTGTTCTTGAACTCTCTCTATATCTCTCTAAATCTCTCTCAATCCCTCGCCATATCTCTCCCTCCCTATCTCTAATCTCTCGATTTTATCCCCTCTAGCTGCTCTCGGTTTTTCTCCCTCGTTAAGGAAGCTCAGACATGGTTGTATCAATTCTTTCCTTCCTCCCCTTGTTCGCCCGTCCGTGGCTATTGCTGGTTACGGGTTCGAAGTCTGCTATGTGTGCGAGTTATAACGCCTTAAAAAAAAAATTCGCGTATTTATAAATGTTAATATTAAATGTGGATATTATGATGTGAATATTTTTGAGAAGGTCAATATATGTGATATCGTGTTTATATGTTTATATGATGATATATGTGTGTCGTGTAAGCCCGTGGATTTTTATTTTTATTATTTGCATTTTTTAATGATTTAAATTTATTTAAATCATGTATTATTGATATTCTGAGAATTTGATAAAATCATCGGAGTTGTTAAAAATTATGAAATCTTTTGTGTTATCATCTTTATGATATTACAGAATTTTTAAAATTGTTAGGAGAATTAATTTGGGTGTGTAAGTATTTTAAATTGATTTTACGAGTCATATTGCATTTAAAGGATCAAAACTTGTAAAATCCATATTTAATTCGTTTTGATCCTAAAAATATTTTAAAAATATGGGGAGATAAATAATTTTATTCTTTACATTTTAAAAATTAGTTTGAGATTTTTCTCAACTTTTACCCATTTATTTTCCATTTTATAATGTGATTTTAAATTTGTTTTTTCAGAAATTGGATTAATAATGTCCTAAACTACTTTTATTCCTTTTAAATCCCTAATTTCCCCTGTTTTTTTTCCCAATTCAGTATCACGACTCTGCTCTTGTTCTCTCGAAAACTCTCGAAGACTCTCTCCCTTTCTCTCCAGAAATCTCTCTCGAACCATCTCACACTCTCTCTTCTTCTCTCCCCCTCGTCTGTGTAGCTGCAACTATGTCTCTGTTGTGTTCGTGTGAGTTCCTCCTCTCAACTGGCGTGTGTATGGTGCGTGATATAGCCGTGTGCGTGTTGTTATACATGGGTGTGTGTAAATTGTGGCAGAGTGTGTGTATATGGGTGTCTGCGGTTGTATTCTTTCTTGTTAGAGTTCGAATTCGAACTCACTATGGCTGCTAGGGTATTGACCTACTTGTTACGGTTGCTGCGTGTGAAGAAATTAGTGTTGGCAATTGCTATGGAGCCTGGGATGTTCACGGAAGGGTAGAGGGAAGCACCAGGTGGTTGTGTAAGGTGCAGCGTGTATTGAAGTGAGGAAGGGGATGAAGGAAATTGTGTAGTCATGGGAGTGTGTTTGTGGAAGTTTATTGGTGAAAGAATTAAGCATGGGAAAAGTGTTTAGGAATGTTGTAAAGGTGTAAGAGGAAGATGGAAGAGAAGGGTGTGTGGAGGTGTGTACTGCTGTTGGGTGTTAAGGTCGAGAGTTTGAGGGATAAAGAGAACAAATGAAAAGGGGAGGTAGGAGTGCAGGGATGGTCTGCTGATGTGGGCACGGTGAAAGAGTAATGGAAGGGGTTGAGAGATGGTGAGAAAGTGAGGAGAGAAAAGGAATGCGTGGGTGTGGCTATGTACTGGTGTATGCAAGTTTAAAGAGATGTTGATTTGGTGAGATTATTTTGTGAGTGTTAGGTGAGTTTAAGAATGTGTTTAAGAGGTATGTACTTACATGTACGAGTTGGAGTATATAAATGAGTCTATGTGTTGAGATTCTAATTATGAACTGATGTTGTTAAGGTTGGAATCTTAATTATAAAACAAAAAGGAGAGAGTTAGTGTTTGGATTTATTAAATCCTTAATTGATAAAAATTGTAGTTCGTGAATTCATAAAGTGTTATTGATATTGTGATCTGGTTATTAAGTTAACTGTTAAAGTTGTAGCCGAATATATGCATTGGAGAAATTATTGCTTGGTTATGGTAGTGTACCCGTTTAAGGAGGTGCTGTCCAATTTTCATTAGGATTAATATATGATTCTTATAGTATTTAATAAGAATTATTTGCAAGTCGGTATGGTTGGTTTGGTACTAAAGTAGTACATTACCTTGTATAGGTACGATTAGGATGTTGGTGTATACTGAAAATATTTATTTGAAGTATTTACATTTATTTTTGGCCGGTTTAATTGAGAATCATTTAAATGTTTACATGTTGTCTAAATATTATATATTGTGAATAATCTAGTATCAAATGGGATACAGAATATTAGATTGTTAAATACGGTTTATATAATATAATAAGGTTCACAGCACAGGTGGAGTTAGACAATCCACTGGAATGGCTGTAGTATTATTTATATTAGTTTATATTGACTAATAGATAATACTAGTATACTTTGTGTATATTGAACATGATCAAATTTAGAATTGTTCCCTTATACTGATTAAGAAGGAGAACTAAGATTCTATGTTATTATTAATGCTTAGGTTCTTAATCCAGATATAGTAATTGACACGTGTATATTATTTACATGCTTTGATTTATATATGAAATAATTCTTTTGATTTATTTCATTATATTTTGGGTGATGGAATAATATATATGGTGAATATTATTTATTGAAGGAATCCATGTCCTGATAATATTCGGGTTAATGATGTCCCCTTGAAAGCTCAAAAAGATTTAATTATGTGAAACCCTGCAGGTGGAATTATTCTGGCATAATTAAATAAAGGTTGAGTGGATAATCAAGGATAAAAGATATTAATTAAATGAATTATCAGTAATTTATTTAATTAATGGACATGCGATATTTTAAACATGGGGAATTTAATAAGCAAATAATATTGGAACCGAATTAATTAATTAAATTACGGTATTAGGAAAGGTAGTGCAAATATTAATTCTTTAGTGGATTGAATTAATATTTAATTACATTGGTCTAGGCTCAAGATGTAATTAGAAGGCCCAACCTAATTGTCCATGATCCCTATTGTAGCCTATATATATTCTTATTCTCTTCTTGCGAGGGTTGGTCGAAAAAAATTTTGTAGCCACCCAGGAGCAAGAAGAGAGGTTAACTTGAGAAGACGAAGGCCACACTTCGCTCAAGGGAATTTGGGAATACAATAGAAGAGCGTGGAATCAACCGTTAACAAGGTGATTTTTCTATTCGTACTCGTTAATTTATTGTATCAAAAATCGCAGTGCCAAGATCTGATTGTCCCAACAATTGGTATCAAGAGCTAGGTTCAATGGTTCTGCGATTTTTGATAGGATGTCCATGTCGTAATTATATATGCATGTATGTATGGTGGTGTGCTTGGATAATAATCTTTTGCAGGTTGTTTAGTATCCACTATTATGGCCATGTAATTTTAATTATGTGTTTGGATCCCACGTGGTTTAATCGTGGTTAATTTTTTGTTTTTGGTTTCCACGTGGTTTATCGTGGTTGTAAAACACGAGGGTTGATCGTGTTAGAATAGATTTACAAAATTAGTTTTGTATTAGATCTATTTTTTGTAATTGTTTGATGGATTTTGTTAAGATCCGGGTATTTTGTAACAATTACGTGCGATCGGAAATCGAAACGGAGACAAAAATTTATCCGCTGCGCAGCTGTTGGTTCGTATTATTACTACAGAACAGTGCCTGTTGGAAGATTGTGAACAGGGACGACAAAGTCTGGGAACAAGAACAGGAGCAAGAAGCACGCGCTCGAAAAAAAAAAAATTTCTGGTCAGAAGCCTGTAACGCACGTGCAGCCTGCGTTACCAGTGAAAACTGGAGTTGCGCAGGCTGTAAATGCGCAACAGGCCTGTAAAAGGCTGTAACGCATGACGCGTATGCGTTACAGAGGTTTCAGGGCTGTAACGCCTCTTCAAGATGCGCAACAGCATTTTTTTGGCAGAAATTTTTTTTCAGCAAAACAAAGGGCTGGAAATTTTTTTTTTTAGCGGCTGCAAGAAATTAATTTTGGGGCCATAATAGTGGATTTAAATTATGTCTTTTTTTTTAATTTTAATTTCGCTATTTAATTTTTTAATTATTGCTTTAAATAATTATTATGTGTGTTGTTAATTATGTGTGTAATTTTAATTACATGTTTAACATAATTAGGACGACATGGACATTAATTTTATTTATTGCTTTAATTTTATGATGCATGCTGCTATGTTATGTGTTCTTTGTATTGTTATTTTTATAACATGTAGACCTCGAAAAAATAACATAGGGCGATGCATCTAGATAAAATTCCTCAATTTTAAATAAAAATTCTAAGTGGGTGAGGGAATTAATTAGGAATTAAATCCCATGGTCTCCATTATTGTTTGTATGTAGTTTAACACCGAGACGAATATAAATTATATACAAGCCACCCATCGTGGCGTATGATTTATGGTGTCAGGTAGTTTTATGGATATTACTTGAACAAACTTCCTAAATTAATTACGAATATTGAAAGGTATATATGCCACCCAACGTGGCGTACCAAGTTTCATAGAATTCGATTAATTAGAAGGGTGCCAATGATTGAATATAGATTTTCAATATAGAGAGAAAGGATGATTCTGTCTAGAAAGGGGTCTTAAGTGATGCCTCTTGACAATGCTCCCCCCGATCTGGGAATTATCCTATTATCGATTATTGATTTGAAATATTTAATGGTGGTATCCGGTCTTTTTAGTAATTTAAGATTAAATAATGGTATACACTTAGCTATGAAAAATAATATATAGTCCACCCTAACGTGGCGTATTATTTAGTAATAGGACCGAAGTAATATTTAAACGAATTTAAGTGGTATATATGTCACCCATCGTAGCGTACCAGATACTTATGGTGTTTAAATATTAGTGCATTAATTTTAATTAATTGTTAGAGGAAACCAATAGGTTTTAATATTTATGCAACTATCTGATTATGTGTTACATGTATGATTCTCAGGATTAGATCACTATGGGCTTTAATCCACTATTCACCATACTTAAGGATAACAAACTTACTGGACCGAACTATATTGAATGGAAACGTAATTTGGACATAGTGTTGACTGCTGAGGAGTACAAATTTTGTACTTATGAACCCAAGCCAGATCAGCCTGCTGAAGATGCTCCTGAAAGTGAGAAGGAGTATTATAATCGGTGGGTTAAGGCTGATGAGATGTCGCGATGTTACATTCTGGCAGCAATGTCGGGTGTTTTGCAGCATCAGCATCTGGCTATGCCCACTGCTTCAGATATGCTCTTTAATCTCAAGGAACTTTTTTGAGAACAGAATAGGGCTGCTAGGCAAGTAGCAATGAAGGCTTTAATGAACACTCAGATGGTTGAAGGAACACCTGTAAGGGATCATGTTCTCAGAATGATGTCTCATCTGAATGAGATGGAAATCCTTGGTGCTGATATTGATGGGGAAACCCAGATCGATATCATCCTTATGAGCTTGCCCAAAAGTTTTGAGCAGTTCCGCTTGAATTACACCATGAACAAAAGGATGTATAGTCTCGCGGAACTTCTGACAGAACTTCAGGCAGCTGAAGGACTCTTTAAGCAGAATGTTCAAGTGAATGTGGCCGAGAAAGCTTCTTCATCTAAGCCGAAAGGTAAGAAGAAGAAAAAGACTCAGACACAGAAAGCTGGAAAGATTGCTAATACAGTGGGAGTTCAAGGTGGTGTGAAAAAGCCTAAGGGCAAGTGCTTCAGGTGCAAGCAGTCAGGTCACTGGAAACAGGATTGTCCTCTTCCTAAGAAGACAAACAATACTGGTATGTCTCTTTCTCTAGTTACAGAAACATATATAGCGGCTATATCTACGAGCACTTGGTGTGTAGATACAGGAGCCACTGACCATGTTTGTAACTCTATGCAGGGGTTCCAGCAATCCAGAATGCTTAGAGATGGCGAGATATATGTGTTCATGGGAGATGCTACGAAAGTAGCAGTAGTTGCAGTTGGAATAATTACATTATCTTTTGGCGATGATAGGATTTTGGTTTTGAACAATTGTCTTTATGTACCTTCGTTTAGAAGGAATTTAATTTCGGTTTCTAAACTTGCCATGGATGGTTATAATGTTTGTTTGGATCGTAATGTTTCTATTATGATGAATAAACGAGTTATATGTTCTGGTACATTGCAAGACAATTTATATATTATTAATCATATCCAACCAATTCTGCAACATAAGGAAACTAATAACATTCTTTCTAGTTCAAATAAAAGAAAGAAACCTTCTGAATTGAACCAAACATATCTTTGGCACTTAAGATTAGGTCATATTAACAAGAGGAGGATTCAAAGACTGGTAGTAGATGGGCCATTAGGCTCATTGGCAGTGGAGCCATTTCCGGTTTGTGAATCCTGCTTGGAAGGTAAGATGACTAATAGGCCTTTTAAAGCAAAGGGGAATAGAGCTAAAGAAGTGTTAGAATTGGTTCATACTGATTTATATGGACCTATGAGTATCCAAGCAAGAGGAGGTTATGAGTATTTTGTCACTTTCATTGACGATTATTCTAGATATGGGTACATTTATTTGTTGCGCCGTAAGTCTGAGTGCTTTGAAAAATTCAAAGAGTACAAAGCAAGTGCGGAGAAGCGACATCTTGGAAAATGTATCAAGTCACTACGATCAGATCGTGGTGGCGAATACTTGCTTGGAGAATTTAGGGAATATTTATTAGAAAATGGGATCACATCCCAGTTGTCTGCACCTGGCACACCTCAGCAGAATGGTGTAGCAAAGAGAAGGAATCGGACTCTTTTAGAGAGTGTTAGATCGATGATGAGTTATTCAGATTTACCCAAGTCGTTTTGGGGATATGCTATAGAAACAGCAGCTTACCTTCTGAACTTGGTACCTTCTAAGTCGGTTCCCAAGACTCCAATAGAATTGTGGACTGGTAGCAAACCAAGTCTAAGACATATTCGGATTTGGGGTTGTCCAGCACATGTGCTGAACAAGAACGCGACCAAGTTAGAATCTCGTACAGAAGTAAGGCTGTTTGTAGGCTATCCCATGGGAACGAAAGGTTATTCATTTTATAGTCCTAGGGATCGAGATATCATTGTTAGCACCAATGCTAGATTCTTAGAAGAAGACTATATAATGAACCACAAACCCATGAGTAGTATCGTTTTAGAGGAACTAGTGGGAGGGACAGATAATCCCCAAGTGCCAATAGTACAAGTAGATCAACCACAAGAAAATGCACAACCTGTCACTAATACCACACCGGTGCTTCGTCGTAGTGGGAGGGTTGTTCAACAACCTGATAGATTCATGTTTTTGGGAGAGTCCTCGGACTTGGTCTCTGGTGAACATGATGAGGATCCCAGGACATACGAAGAAGCAATTCTAGATAAAGATGCAGATCTTTGGCAAAAGGCAATGGAATCTGAGATGGAATCTATGTATTCTAATCAAGTTTGGGAGCTCGTGGAACCACCCAAAGGTGTAAAACCCATTGGATGTATGTGGATCTACAAGAAGAAAAGAGGATCTGACAAAAAGGTGAAAGCCTGGAAAGCACGACTTGTTGCGAAAGGGTATACTCAGAAAGAAGGGATCGATTATGAGGAAACCTTTTCGCCGGTTGTTATGCTTAAGTCGATCCGGATTCTTTTATCTATAGCAGCTCATCTCGATTATGAGATTTGGCAAATGGATGTCAAGACAGCTTTCCTTAATGGAAGTCTTGAGGAAACCATTTATATGCAACAACCAAAAGGATTCATTAAGGATGGCCAAGAGCATCTTGTTTGTAAGCTTAAGAGGTCTATTTATGGACTAAAACAAGCTTCTAGGGACTGGAATATTCGTTTTGATCAGGCAGTCCAGTCATATGGATTTGATCAAAGTCCAAGCGAATCATGTGTGTATAAGAGAAGTGAGGGTAATGCAGTGGTTTTTCTATTTTACTCATTGGAAACAATGTTAAAATGTTGTCATCAGTAAAGGCATGGTTGTTCAAACAATTTGAAATGAAGGACTTAGGTGAAGCGGCATACATCCTTGGGATCAAAGTAATAAGGGATCGCAAGAAAAGGATGTTGGCTTTATCTCAAGAGCCCTACATTGATGAAGTATTAACTCGTTTTAACATGCAGAACTCTAAGAAAGGTTTTCTACCTTTTAAGCATGGAGTGGCTCTATCCAAGGAGCAGTGTCCTTCGACACCTAAGGATATAGAGAGCATGAAAGCAATTCCTTATGCTTCGGCATGTGGAAGCTTAATGTATGCTATGTTATGTACGAGGCCTGACATTTGCTTTACTGTAGGCATGGTTAGTAGATATCAGTCGAACCCCGGTCAGGAACATTGGAGTGCAGTAAAAACTATACTCAAGTACCTGAGAAGGACTAAGGAGTATATGTTAATTTACAAGGCCTCAGATCTATTTCCTTTGGGATATACTGATTCAGATTTCCAATCAGATAGGGATAAGAGGAAATCGACCTCGGGATATGTTTTTACTTTGGGAGGTGGAGCTGTTATATGGAGGAGTGTAAAGCAGAAATGCATTGCAGACTCTACCATGGAAGCCGAGTACGTGGCGGCCTCTGAGGCTGCAAAGGAGGCTGTATGGTTCAGGAACTTCCTTTTGGACTTGGATGTGGTACCTAATTTGCCTAGGAGCTTGACAGTGTATTGTGATAACACTGGTGCTGTGGCAAATTCGAAGGAACCGCGAGATCACAAGGCAGCTAAACATATTGAACGTAAGTATCATCTCATACGAGGAATCGTAAGGCGAGGAGATATAGTTGTGGCTCACATATCATCAGAAGACAACCGGGCAGATCCTTTCACAAAGAGCCTGCCAGCCAAAGTTTTTGACAGGCATGTGGAAGCGATAGGAGTCAGATGGATGGACACATAGTTTTTTGTAATAGTGGATTAAATAAACACTGATATACTCATAGAATATTTTGAGTATAAGTGGGAGATTGTTGGTGTATACTGAAAATATTTATTTGAAGTATTTACATTTATTTCTGGCCGGTTTAATTTAGAATCATTTAAATGTTTACATGTTGTCTAAATATTATATATTGTGAATAATCTAGTATCAAATGGGATACAGAATATTAGATTGTTAAATACGGTTTATATAATATAATAAGGTTCACAGCACAGGTGGAGTTAGACAATCCACTGGAATGGCTGTAGTATTATTTAGATTAGTTTATATTGACTAATAGATAATACTAGTATACTTTGTGTATATTGAACAGGATCAAATTTAGAATTGTTCCTTTATACTGATTAAGAAGGAGAACTAAGATTCTATGTTATTATTAATGCTTAGGTTCTTAATCCAGATATAGTAATTGACACGTGTATATTATTTACATGCTTTGATTTATATATGAAATAATTCTTTTGATTTATTTCATTATATTTTGGGTGATGGAATAATATATATGGTGAATATTATTTATTGAAGAAATCCATGTCCTGATAATATTCGGGTTAATGATGTCCCCTTGAAAGCTCAAAAAGATTTAATTATGTGAAACCCTGCAGGTGGATTTATTCTGGCATAATTAAATAAAGGTTGAGTGGATAATCAAGGATAAAAGATATTAATTAAATGAATTATCAGTAATTTATTTAATTAATGGACATGCGATATTTTAAACATGGGGAATTTAATAAGCAAATAATATTGGAACCGAATTAATTAATTAAATTACGGTATTAGGAAAGGTAGTGCAAATATTAATTCTTTAGTGGATTGAATTAATATTTAATTACATTGGGCTAGGCTCAAGATGTAATTAGAAGGCCCAACCTAATTGTCCATGATCCCTATTGTAGCCTATATATATTCTTATTCTCTTCTTGCGAGGGTTGGTCGAAAAAAATTTTGTAGCCACCTAGGAGCAAGAAGAGAGGTTAACTTGAGAAGACGAAGGCCACACTTCGCTCAAGGGGATTTGGGAATACAATAGAAGAGCGTGGAATCAACCGTTAACAAGGTGATTTTTCTATTCGTACTCGTTAATTTATTGTATCAAAAATCGCAGTGCCAAGATCTGATTGTCCCAACATAGGAGACCCGGCCAAAAGCAGTGCAAGAGCAAATGAAATTTCGAGCAGGAAGATGGTTATCGAAGCCGACGAGAGTATTGACATGAATTGGCGAATTAGGAAGGAAAGATGGAAGTAGGGCCGAGTAAGGGGTCAACGTGGAAGGAAGTAGAGATTGATGTGAAGTTGAGTCACGGATCGATATTGTAGGATCGAGAACTTCGTGTATCGAGGCAAGTGTTATCGCTCCTCACTTATTGTTCAAGTGATGCATTTCTGTTCTATTTATATATCAAACGTGTCGATCAAATTATGTTTACAAAGTGACGTCCTTTTTCAAATGACGTGCTAATGTTTATATTTCTACCTATAGCTCAAGTGCAAATTTTCAAATGATATTACGAATACCCCTTTCCTTCAATAATATTTTAAAACGTACTGTTATTGGATTCCTCAGAAGAGTACCTTTTCTTTCATTTTATTTTATTTTCTTCAAAAAAAAAATGTTTAAGGAACGTTCTAAAACAGAGGAAATCCAAGATTTTAAATTCTTATAAAAGTCTTTCGGCATAATTTCTGATTTTAAACATTTTTCACCCGATGGACCCTCTTTGAGGGATGTTTTTCTTCAAACTAATTTATAATTAATTATTCTGGTATAACTTTACAAATGTTCATTTTGAACCATTTAACGTACTTAATTTAATCCAAACTTTACAATGTGTTGGAAAATTTTTATTAATGTTTAGCACTTGATTATATCCTCGTTTTCTCGTATATTCTCAGTTGTGATTAATCATATTGCCAGTAAAATCCTTTCTTCGATTCATTTAATGATGTATGATCCCAATTATTCGTATCGAACTTGTCGATACCCTTGGAGATTGTTCTTTGTTATCACCCCTTTATCGTGTCAAACTCGTCGACACCTATTGATATTATTATTCTTTACTTATCCCCGTTGTTGGGTTGATCTAATCGATACCAGTTGATATTCATCAGTGGTTCTTAATTATGAATTGTTATTCTGGACGTGAGTTTCCAGTTGTTTGGAGATCAAAGGTTGTCGATTGTCCCGACACCTAGAGTGGATGATTTAGAATTGGAAAATGTTTTTAAATGTGGCCCTTGGGGCGTAAAACCCTTCGGGGTGGGACCTTATTATGGTCGGAAGTTAAGGCCAATGTGTGCCATGGATCCAATTAAGGACATTGCTGTGCGCGTTTGTCCTAGGACATTGCTGTGTGCGTTGTGTCCGGGGTTAGTGCTGACTGATCAGCAGCCTAACCTTGATGTTTTTTTTAAATAAATAAAAATTCCAATTCTAATCTATATTCTTCGATTGAGATGTTAGTTCTTGACTCCTTGGAAGTCCGTTTCAGTAATATTTTGATATCAGAACTTTTATCAGTTCTAGTTTCTGTTGCACATTATAAATGGTGAGTTGTTAACTCCTTTTGTTTATCAGAGTTGTCAACATTTATTTTAAAATTGCTATTACTATTGCACTTGCTGAGCATTGTTGGCTCACTCTTGTTTCTATTTATTTCTCCAGTTGTTAGAGATGATCAAAGGAACTAGTGATCAGTTGGTATTGCTCTATAGGCAGCGAGAGGAGACGTTCGGGTTGCAGATTCTCATTGGTTAGTGGTTGGGAACTAGTCAATGTTGAATATCTAGTTAGACAGTGACCTTATTTATTCACAGAAATTGTATATTATTTTATTCGGATTCGGGTTGTAATAGTTAATTAGTAGTTGTTTCATACTGTGACCTGTGAGCGGTCTTGGTTAGTTAGAATTTATATTTCTTTATGATTTTGTCAATATTATGCGGTGAGCAGATTTGGATTAGTTTTGTTGAGTTGGACAGGTGGTTAGTCATATTTATGAATACATCATGTCAAAATTTTCTGAAATTTCCCTGTAAAAATATTTATTTACTTATAAAAAGCCTGTATATTAATATAGTAAAGTGAGGGTGTTACAAGTTGGTATCAGAGCTACAGGTCACAGTCACTGAAACAATTAGGTGGGAAATTTGGGGATAGAGTAATAGAAAGGTTAGGGTGTGTGCATAAGATAGATATCGGGTAGAACGACTTAGGATAAGGATCTCGAAAGGATACTTCGGCAAGCGTTGCGACGTTGAACGGTCTTTCGGCATATCGCGTAAGTAGAAGTTCGAATCGTTTAAGGATTGGGCTATGAGCGAAACAGCGAACCCGAAGTGGCATAAGCTAAGTGGGCAGCTGAAGCTATCAGTTTGGGGGACGTTATCTCGAATTTTTTGCGTAGAATCTAGAATTTTCAACGATATTAGTTTCGATGCGAACGTTTCGGAGATGGTATGAGAAGGTTAAGAATGCGAAGTGGGAAGCGATTATATGCAAGAATTGGAAGTTGAGCGTAGTCGTTGGGAGTGGTGTTAGGTTGAATGATTTAGGATAAGGTTTGCCTTAGGTTATTATGACGAATATTACGACGTTGTACGGTCTTTTGACATATCGCACGAGTAGGAGTTCGATTCGTTCAAAGATTTGGTTATGAGCGAGACAGATAATCCAGAGCCGCCTGGGCTAATTGAGCAATTGAAGCTACCAGTTTGAAGAACATTATCTTGAGACTTTCGTGTACCTTCTAGAATATTTCTACGACTTTAGCTACGATATGAATGTTATAGAGAGAATACGAGAACACTAGGAATAAGATGTGGGAAGCGATTGTTGGCATGAGTTGGAAGTGTGGGCATAGTTGTACGCTATTAGCCGTTGATCTCGGTTGAATTCTTAATTGATTCCCAATTTGGGCAGTTGAATTGATTCTTGTTCTTGCTTTGAATTGTTGTAAATGAATTCACGATTTATATTGTTGCTGAAGCATTTGTTGCGTAGTGACGGTTAAAATCGAGAATGAATGGAGATCTTCTTATTTATTCAACTCATTATTGTCAGGCCGATTTTGGCAGCTAGGTATATTAATGCTTAGCCGACAAGAGTGAGATTATGAATAATTATGAATTTCTTGAACGTTTGTTTAATCGACTATACTTTAATTGATGATGAGTTTCGTATATCAGATTCACTTGAATTCAATCCTATTCTTTCAGAAATATCCTTATTTTTAAAGGACACTTGATCCAACTCTATACTTGAAAATTTTGAGACTCTTGAACTCTTTTCATTTTCTCATGAATATTTAATCTTCTTTATTCAAACTGAGATGAACAACCTATGTATATAGGGGATTCAGGGACATTTTATCCTGTGATAAAAGTCTTGTGGGACGCCACTTATTGTGTTTTTCATGAAAGTACTAAAGACTGGCCATCTTTTTGTACAAGGGCGGTTGACCTAAGTGACAAATACAACCTGATAACAGTTCGAAGATCATATTGATCTCTCGGTTAAAATTCTTTCACAAAAGGTTTTATCAGACAAAATTCAATGTACATTCATACCTGATACATATTCATTCTATTGACTTCCTTTGTCAGAAACCCGAATTATTTTGGATTACCAGTGATGAAAAGCCGCGAAGATAGACGCGACGATATCATAAGTGGTTGAAATTGCGATTACGTTGACGAAGAATTGGTTAAGCAAGATTGAGAAGTTGATGTTAAGACATAGATGACATATCAAATTGAATTATTTATTGGATCGACAAACACATGTACAAGATTCGAGATTTCTGAAAAATTGAGAAAAAGAAAGGAGTGGGTATTAAGTGCACAAGATTACAGATTTTATTAAAGGTTGAAAAGAGAATGATGATGAATATTTTGAAACCCGTTGTTGGATATTAGATTTTTTAACCCAGGAAGGATAAATTGAGTAAAGCAGAATGAAGCGGGACAGATTTGTTTGTAAGAACTATCAGAAAGAAATTAAATTTGAATAAGAAGTAAGATGATTTTGTTGGAGTTAATGACTGGTGTGAACTCAATTTGAAGAGTCGTGATTATTAAGAGTAGAAAAGAGTCGACCAAGATGGAACAAGATGAGAAGAAGAGGAAGACAGTGAACATGAAGTTTCAGAAGCGTTTCAACAGAAGTCGTGTAATTCAGTTAAGGGAAGAATGAAGCATTTAGAAGATTTAGAGCAGGGAGAATGGGGCACAGTAATTGCCACATAATGAGAATTAGTGGAGTTTACAAAGGATACATGTTAGAAGATAAGATTTCGAGAAAAAGCATATTGAAATTGTGTTGAGATAAATGTAGAAAGTTATAAGTGTAATCTGATAGAATAGTGTGGTAATAAGTGACAGAATCAGAGATCAAAAGTTGTGTGCCGTACGCGGGGGAAAACAAGTAGTGTTGCCAGAGATTGAATCATATCAGTACTAGTGGACCCTCTAATGAAAGTCATGAAACTGTTTCTCAATAAATTACTAGGAAGCTAGAAATTCATTATGATTATGAATGATATTTTCAAGAATTTGAATGTGATGGTAGTGAAAAGAGTTAAGGGCAATTCAAGACTGGATTGAGTAGCTAATTACGAAGTACAAACAAATTTTCAGGGCAAGAAAGTGAGATTATGATTTTCAAGGGATGTAAAGTGGTGTTGTGAGGCTGAAAGCAGATAAAGAAGTCTTAACGAGCATGCAGACTAGAAGATTGTTATACCAAGATTTTGGAGTTGTTTTGTTGAATTGAAACAAATTTCAGTGATTAAAATGTTCGAATGTATAATTTGATGGATTACCCGGATTGTCACTAGGTTAGGATGAAAAGTTTGTTTGTTATTTATTTTCCAAAAAATAGAAATCAATTTTAAGGAGTTCAATATTGAATGGCATCAATGGAAATGTTGGAGTTACCAATTTGATTAAAGGATCTTCGCAAGAGAAGGAGTAGTAATACTCATCGAATCTCAAGAGGAAAATTATGCGCAAGATTTCTAAATATGAGTTTAATATGGAAAGGAATCAAATCTTGAGGCATGTGGTTGGTAATGAAAGAATCAAATTGGATTTTGTAAAGATGGAGCAGTAATGAATTGAGAAAGGCCATAATGCTAGCAGAGGTCGGAAGTTTTAAAGGATGAACCGGGAATTACTAAAGGTTATTGAAGGCTTTTATCCAGAAAGCCTCAGCATACATATATATATAGATAAACGTGAAGAGAGCTTCTAAAAGCTATGGAGGATTAATAATCACTCCAGTGATAGTGAAGCTAGATGAGCAAGGAGACTTTATGAATTATTGTGATGGTTCGTAGAAAAGAAGGAGATTGTTTATTGTCATAACATAACAGGTACTTGTTGACATTCATAAGCAGAAATATTGACCCATGTGTTGGATTTGACCGTGATAGTTTTCACCTAGAATTGAGAAGTCAGATATGGAAGTTCGAACGCGTAGTCTACAACGAAGGTGATCGATACCGTAGCATTTTCAGCCTGAATTATTAGAGAATTAAGATACCGAGATGAGGTGATGAACCAGGACGTGAATGAGTTGACAAATTGAACAGTCAGAAGGATAAGTGGTGAAATTGTACTTTATTTCGTAGTATCTCGAAATGTGAGCGATGATGCCACAATTTCTGTGGTTAAATTGAGTAGTGCTCAGTGTTGAAGTTACGATGCGTAGAGTCAAATTTGAGATTTTGTTGTTGTAGTGGGTTATGTTAAAGTCAAGGTTATGAAGTTTGTTAGTTTTAAAAACTGTAAATATCGAGGGTAAAAATGTTTTTATAAGAGTGAGAATTGAGTTGTTAATCAAATCATGTCTGACGTGTATCTAATGACGTATGTGTTTGATTGTAGTATTCAATTTCAAGAACACGATCGAGAATGGATGACATGAGGTTTGGTTGAAAGATCGAATCAAGGTATCATGGATTGTTCAATTGTTTATTTACTGCAAGCCAAGGCAAACTTCATATTTGAATTGTATATGATTAAATTAAGATGGTGAATAAATGGAAATGAATTATATGAGGATGATTGAGTTGGTATTTGAAGCAATTACGCAGGGCATTGTCCGTTATACGAATAGGTCATACCCGATTTTCTGCAGATCAAGCATTCGTCGAAGAGTAGTAAACGTTGCGAATTAACGGAAATTGTAACGGTAAGGCTTAAGTTCATCTTCGAATTTGAGGGATTACCGGATAAGCCTATCGATGTATGAGTTGATATAGAGGAGTCCTAAAGTTGAGGACCTAAATTGTGGAAATTGGAGCGAATGTTGAAGAGTATTGTCACTTGTTTCTTAGGATTGATTCTGAGGACAGAATCCTATTAAGGGGGAAGGATATAACGCCTTAAAAAAAAATCGCGTATTTATAAATGTTAATATTAAATGTGGATATTATGATGTGAATATTTTTGAGAAGGTCAATATATGTGATATCGTGTTTATATGTTTATATGATGATATATGTGTGTCGTGTAAGCCCGTGGATTTTTTTATTATTATTTGCATTTTTTAATGATTTAAATTTATTTAAATCATGTATTATTGATATTCTGAGAATTTTATAAAATCATCGGAGTTGTTAAAAATTATGAAATCTTTTGTGTTATCATCTTTATGATATTACAGAATTTTTAAAATTGTTAGGAGAATTAATTTGGGTGTGTAAGTATTTTAAATTGATTTTACGAGTCATATTGCATTTAAAGGATCAAAACTTGTAAAATCCATATTTAATTCGTTTTGATCCTAAAAATATTTTAAAAATATGGGGAGATAAACAATTTTATTCTTTACATTTTAAAAATTAGTTTGAGATTTTTCTCAACTTTTACCCATTTATTTTCCATTTTATAATGTGATTTTAAATTTGTTTTTTCAGAAATTGGATTAATAATGTCCTAAACTACTTTTATTCCTTTTAAATCCCTAATTTCCCCTGTTTTTTTCCCAATTCAGTATCACGGCTCTGCTCTTGTTCTCTCGAAAACTCTCAAAGACTCTCTCCCTTTCTCTCCAGAAATCTCTCTCGAACAATCTCACACTCTCTCTTCTTCTCTCCCCCTCGTTTGTGTAGCTGCAACTATGTCTCTGTTGTGTTCGTGTGAGTTCCTCCTCTCAACTGGCATGTGTATGGTGCGTGATATAGCCGTGTGTGTGTTGTTATACAGGAGTGTGTGTAAATCGTGGTAGAGTGTGTGTATATGGGTGTCTGCGGTTGTATTCTTTCTTGTTAGAGTTCGAATTTGAACTCATTATGGCTGCTAGGGTATTGACCTACTTGTTACGGTTGCTGCGTGTGCAGAAATTAGTGTTGGTAATTGCTATGGAGCCTTGGATGTTCACGGAAGGGCAGAGGGAAGCACCAGGTGGTTGTGTAAGGTGCAGCGTGTATTGAAGTGAGGAAGGGGATGAAGGAAATTTTGTAGTCATGGGAGTGTGTTTGTGGAAGTTTATTGGTAAAAGAATTAAGCATGGGAAAAGTGTTTAGGAATGTTGTAAAGGTGTAAGAGGAAGATGGAAGAGAAGGGTGTGTGGAGGTGTGTACTGCTGTTGGGTGTTAAGGTCGAGAGTTTGAGGGATAAAGAGAACAAATGAAAAGGGGAGGTAGAAGTGCAGGGATGGACTGCTGATGTGGGCACGGTGAAAGAGTAATGGAAGGGGTTGAGAGATGGTGAGAAAGTGAGGAGAGAAAAGGAATGCGTGGGTGTGGCTATGTACTGGTGTGTGCAAGTTTAAGGAGATGTTGATTTGGTGAGATTATTTTGTGAGTGTTTGGTGAGTTTAAGAATGTGTTTAAGAGGTATGTACTTACATGTACGAGTTGGAGTATATAAATGAGTCTATGTGTTGAGATTCTAATTATGAACTGATGTTGTTAAGGTTGGAATCTTAATTATAAAACAAAAAGGAGAGAGTTAGTATTTGGATTTATTAAATCCATAATTGATAAAAATTGTAGTTCGTGAATTCATAAAGTGTTATCGATATTGTGATCTGGTTATTAAGTTAACTGTTAAAGTTGTAGCCGAATATATGCATTGGAGAAATTATTGCTTGGTTATGGTAGTATACCCGTTTAAGGAGGTGCTGTCCAATTTTCGTTAGGATTAATATATGATTCTTATAGTATTTAATAAGAATTATTTGCAAGTCGGTATGGTTGGTTTGGTACTAAAGTAGTACATTACCTTGTATAGGTACGATTAGGAGACCCGGCCAAAAGCAGTGCACGAGCAAATGAAATTTCAAGCAGGAAGACGGTTATCGAAGCCGACGAGAGTATTGACA
The DNA here is from genome assembly GCA_036435485.1 of Saposhnikovia divaricata. Taxonomy (NCBI): domain Eukaryota; kingdom Viridiplantae; phylum Streptophyta; class Magnoliopsida; order Apiales; family Apiaceae; genus Saposhnikovia; species Saposhnikovia divaricata. Next base: position 73,796,688 of record CM071595.1, on the reverse strand, counting down.
TGAATTGGCGAATTAGGAAGGAAAGATGGAAGTAGGGCCGAGTATGGGGTCAACGTGGAGAGAAGTAGAGATTGATGTGAAGTTGAGTCACGGATCGATATTGTAGGATCGAGAACTTCGTGTATCGAGGCAAGTGTTATCGCTCATCACTTATTGTTCAAGTGATGCAATTCTGTTCTATTTATATATCAAACGTGTCGATCAAATTATGTTTACAAAGTGACGTCTTTTTTCAAATGACGTGCTAATGTTTATATTTCTACCTATAGCTCAAGTGCAAATTTTCAAATGATCTTACGAATACCCCTTTCCCTCAATAATATTTTAAAACGTGCTGTTATTGGATTCCTCAGAAGAGTACCGTTTCTTTCATTTTATTTTATTTTCTTCAAAAAAAAAATGTTTAAGGAACGTTCTAAAATAGAGGAAATCCAAGATTTTAAATTCTTATAAAAGTCTTTCGGCATAATTTCTGATTTTAAACATTTTTCACCCGATGGACCCTCTTTGAGGGATGTTTTTCTTCAAACTAATTTATAATTAATTATTCTGGTATAACTTTACAAATGTTCATTTTGAACCATTTAACGTACTTAATTTAATCCAAGCTTTACAATGTGTTGGAAAATTTTTATTAATGTTTAGCACTTGATTATATCCTCGTTTTCTCGTATATTCTCAGTTGTGGTTAATCATATTGCCAGTAAAATCCTTTCTTCGATTCATTTAATGATGTATGATCCCAATTATTCGTATCGAACTTGTCGATACCCTTGGAGATTGTTCTTTGTAATCACCCCTTTATCGTGTCGAACTCGTCGACACCTATTGATATTATTATTCTTTACTTATCCCCGTTGTTGGGTTGATCTAATCGATACCAGTTGATATTCATCAGTGGTTCTTAATTATGAATTGTTATTCTGGACGTGAGTTTCCAGTTGTTTGGAGATCAAAGGTTGTCGATTGTCCCGACACCTACAGTGGATGATTTAGAATTGGATAATGTTTTTAAATGTGGCCCTTGGGGCGTAAAACCCTTCGGGGTGGGACCTTATTATGGTCGGAAGTTAAGGCCAATGTGTGCCATGGATCCAATTAAGGACATTGCTGTGCGCGTTTGTCCTAGGACATTGCTGTGTGCCTTTGTCCGGGGTTAGTGCTGACTGATCAGCAGCCTAACCTTGATGTTTTTTTTTAAATAAATAAAAATTCCAATTCTAATCTATATTCTTCGATTGAGATGTTAGTTCTTGACTCCTTGGAAGTCCGTTTCAGTAATATTTTGATATCAGAACTTTTATCAGTTCTAGTTTCTGTTGCACATTATAAATGGTGAGTTGTTAACTCCTTTTGTTTATCAGAGTTGTCAACATTTATTTTAAAATTGCTATTACTATTGCACTTGCTGAGCATTGTTGGCTCACTCTTGTTTCTGTTTATTTCTCCAGTTGTTAGAGATGATCAGAGGAACTAGTGATCAGTTGGTATTGCTCTATAGGCAGCGAGATGAGACGTTCGGGTTGCAGATTCTCATTGGTTAGTGGTTGGGAACTAGTCAAGGTTGAATATCTAGTTAGACAGTGACCTTATTTATTCACAGAAATTGTATATTATTTTATTCGGATTCGGGTTGTAATAGTTAATTAGTAGTTGTTTCATACTGTGACCTGTGAGCGGTCTTGGTTAGTTAGAATTTATATTTCTTTATGATTTTGTCAATATTATGTAGTGAGCAGATTTGGATTAGTTTTGTTGAGTTGGACAGGTGGTTAGTCATATTTATGAATACATCATGTCAAAATTTTTTGAAATTTCCCTGTAAAAATATTTATTTACTTATAAAAAGCCTGTATATTAATATAGTAAAGTGAGGGTGTTACACGAGTTCGTGTGTGTTCAAGGGAGGCTGGGGGGTGTGCGTGTGTAGGCTTTGATTTTGGTGTCTGTGTTGCGATGGGAGTATACAGGTGTGTGTGTATGCAGTGGCGCAACTGTGTGTGTGTGTGTGTGTGCTGAATGATTGTGGGTGTACACATATGAGTTCCTGTGATTCTATCGAAACTCTGCTGCAATCCTCTGTTTTGCTGGTATAAGCTCGATTATGAGCTTAATTTTTCTGTGTTGCTTTTAATGGAGTTTGTGGGCTGTTTGCGCTCGGTGGTGTTGTGTTTTTGTGCGTGTTATTTTGATTTCAGCTGGGTTCTTCGAATTTTGTGATGATAATTTGGCGTGTTAATTTGCGAGTCATTGAGCTGATTGAGTGAATATTTTGAGTTTTATAAATTTTATTCGGATTTTATGAATTTAATTTCAAGCATTATATATTTTATTCGATTCAATTTTTAGTTAATTATTATGTTGTTGTTGAGTTGGATTTGGTGGAATTTTCAGAGTTGTAATGTAATTTTCAGACTTGTAGTTGTAGTTGTGAATATTCGTTAGGTATTCGAGGATTAAACGTAGTCATAAGAGTAAGTTAATTGATATATGTGTAATAAAGGTGATATGTGATTTTTCGGATAATTAGAATTGCGTTATTAATTTTATTTGAACGGTGATTTCAAGTTATCAGTTAGACTTGAGATTGATATTGGATTATGGAATGATTGAGTGGCTATAATCCGTAAGTGTAAGTTGGTGTGGATATTTGATTTTAGTATTATAAAGTTATCGCTTGGTTGGGTCGGTTGTATTCCGACAGGTAGTGTAATATTACAAAGGAGGTGCTGTCAAATTTTTATAGAAACTATATGTTGTTCTTAAAGTATTTTAGTAAAACGATCTCTTATATTCTATGTGTGTACTGTAAGTCATGATTGTTATGTGACAATACGTGCTAGGTGCTCATTGACTTATCTGGATTATACTAAAAGTCTTTTATAAGTGTAATCTTATATGCTATATGTGTTATATTTGTAAAGCGAAATAGGTCTCGTTTGGGTAGAGTAGAGTTAAGTGATTAAGGATATTAGTGTACTAAAATAGTACCTTGCCTTTCTATAGGAACGAATAGGAGGCCGAAAAAGAGCTAGCACAAAAGTAAAGGTAATCTTGAGGAATGGAATAATTATCGGAGTTCACGCGTGTGCTCGCACAAGAGATGATAAGTAATAAAAGAAAGACAAAAGTATGACCGAGTAAGGGCCAGCAAATAAGAAGTAAAGACAGATGTTCAATGAGTAAAGAATTGAGATATGGAAATGGAAACTGCATGTATTGAGGCAAGTTTACTATCCCTCACTTATTGTTCAAGGGACGTGAAACCTTGTGAATTATTTATTTATTCTTTTGAAATCCCTTCATGCAAGCAATTGTGTTCTTCATATTTATTCTGAATAATTGTGAACCTGTTCTGTTAATTATACGATGTTCCTTTCAGATCCATTTGCTAGTGCCTATACTTTTCATTTTTATTTCCAGTGACATTTTTCTTCTATTAATTTACAAACACTCATTCTCAAATTATTCTGTCATTGCTTATGTTCCTCACCTATTGTTCAGGTGTTGAATTCTTTTAAAATTAATTTAATTTAATATTTTTCAAAGAGCATTTTTCTTCAATTTATTGTAAACGAATTTGAGGTTTATACTGTTGTTGAGGCATGTGTTGCTCAATGATGGTTAAAACCGAGAATGAATTGAGATCTTCTTAATTATTCAAACTCATTATTGTCATGCCGGTTTTGGCAGCTAAAGACTATGAGTGCTTAGCCGACACGATTGAGACCTTGGGTAATTGAGAATTTCTTAAATCTTCATTTTAATCTATTCAAATCAATTTTGTTTGTTCAAACATTACAGCGAAATTTCATAAATTGATAATCTTTGAAATAAGTGGTTATAGCTGGTACAGTACTCAAAACTATTGTTGAACTTCAGATCACTATATTCCTTAATTTCCTTATAATTTCTGTCAAATTTCTAGAATCTTAATAATTGCTTCATTCTTTGATTGATTTATGTTTCCTTGTTGATATATGATTTAATCTTGTGGACCATGCCATATTTATTTTAATCTTGTTGCTTTACTGCTTATGACTCCTTATATTGACTACTTCCCTGATTCTTAATCCTTTATTGTTGCTCATTAAAATGGACTAATTAATTAAAGATGTTTTCAAAATTCCTTACACTGGGCTGATCTGTTATCAGTGAGTTTAAGGACTAAAAAGTGAAATGTTTTAAATTATTAATAATAAATTTGTTTATAAATTGGAGAAGCGTAAGAGGCTAAGGTGGTCCTAGTCTAGCAGTTTTATTTATCGTAAGAGGCTAGGGTGGTCCTAGTCAAGCATTAAAGGCCAATGTGTTGTCTAATTGGGAACCCAATTTCAAAGGAAGGGGGACTTTACGTGGCTGATCACCCGTATTGTCCGTAATCAGGATAATAATACAATCAACTTAAATGCTTTTAAAAAGTTTTATGAAAAGTATGTTTTGATGGAAAGAAACGTTTTTGAGAAAAGGTTATGATTTAAAGAAAAATGGAAAGTTTTATGCTATGATAGAAATTGAGATATTCCCTTGAGATAGTTTGATTATTGATATTGTTCATCAATGAAATATTGTAAAATCGTTGTTCACTATACTATGCACTTGTTGAGCGTTCTTTGGCTCACTCTTGCTTTGTTTTACCTAACCCTTTGCAGTTAGGTTTAAGGATGGTCTACTTATATTTTCAAATTCGAATGAGAGCGAGGATGATCCTATTCGGAATAGATTTCAGATCTAACGCGGGCAAGCACGGTTTTGGATTAGGCTACAGATTAGATGGTATAGTGACTTGTATTTATAGCATAGATAGAAATTGTAATTATTTGTATAGTTTAGTTTCTTGTTTCATACCATAACCTGGAATCGATCCTCGGTGAGGAATCGTTGGTGTATTAAGTTATATATTTATAATTGTTAATTTGAAATTTGGTTTGGGTTGAAATACAGGTGGATAGTCCGATTTACGAATACTTCATGCCGAAATTTTATAAAATTTCCCTGTATTAAAGTCTATTTTATTATAAAAAGTATATTTCTAGTATTGGGAAGTCGGGGCGTTACAGGTTGGTATCAGAGCGACAGGTTATGGTCACTGAAACAAGTTAGGATGATTAGGTATACGTATTTAAGTGGGATGTTAGATAGGACGATTTAGGATAAGATTCGCCTTAGGATGTTAGGACGGCTGTTACGACGTTAGTTAGTATTTTGACATATCGCGCGAGCTAGAATTCGATTCATTTGAAGGTACGACTTTGGACGAGGAAGTTGATTCGGCGCCGCCTACGTTAAATAGACAACAGGAGTTACCAGCTTGGAGGATTTTACGTGTAGACTTTCGTGTATGTTCTAGAATTTCCTTTGCGACTTTAGTTACCACATGAACGACATTGAAAGTGCGAAAGGACGGTAAACAAGATGCGAAATGTGATTTCTGGCATGTGATGGAGTAAGGACATCGTTATTCATTACTAGCCGTTGATTTATTTAATTTATTGATTAAGGAGATTTAACCTTTCTTTCTGTTTATTCTTATCTTGATAATACCCCATCACCTTTGATAATCAACTATATTTCAATTGATGATGAATTTTTCAAATTCATTTAAACACATTTCTATTTTTCAAAGATACCTCTATTTTTCAGGGGATCACTTGATTCAACATGATGCATATAAATTATTGTGACCCTTGAATTCTTTCTATTTTTCCCCTAATATTTGCTATTCCTTATTCAACATTTTATATATATAAACTTTTGAATTCTTTTTTGTTTCTCCCTGAATACTTAACCTTCTTTATTCTAGCTGGGATGAACAAGCCTATGTATGCAGGGGATTCAGGGACATCTTATCTATGTGATAGGAGTCTGGTGGGACGCCACTGATTGTGTTTGTCATGAAAGTACTGAAGGCTGGCCACCTTTTTGTACTATGGCAGTGGACCTAAGTGACAAATGCAACCTGAAAACAGTTCAATGATCATATGGATCTCTCGGTTAAATTCTTTTACAAAATTCTTAGCAAATAAAATTCAACCTATCTTCATAAATGCTAACACATGTCTATTCTATTGATCCCTTTTGTTATAAACCCTTGTGATTTTTAAAAGTTATCAATGATCGAGAGTAGTAAAGATGGAGACGATGAAATTTTGAGTGATGTAAGCTACATTTACGTCGAATGAAAATTGGATGAGCAGGTTTGAGAATTGAGGATAAAGTAGAGATTGAATATCAAGTTAGATTACGCATTGGATTGACAACACACCTATATGATTTGATAATATGGAGAACTGAGTATGGTTAAGGAGCAGAGGACAAGGACAGGAAAAGAGCATATAAACGATTTCCAAGTACGAGTTTTGCAATTGGAAGAACTATAATTTTCAGGATATGACGAGAGGATCGAAGTGAATGCTGTGACAACGAAGTAGTAATGAATCGGGAAAGGCCTAAAACGCCAGCAGAGATCTAAAACTTTGAAGGACCGGCTAGCAATTATCAAAAGTTGTTAAAGATATTACCAAGATAGCTACAATAGTAGACAAGCCTACCAATCAGGAAACGAAGGGATAAAAGTTGACAAAGCTTTCAGGAGTCAAGGAAGAGATTGAAAACCGTCCCAATGTTAGTGCAACCGGACGAACAAGGAATGATTGAAAATACCCCGGGAATAGTTTGACTTGCTAATAGGATATATATGTTTTAAAGTAAATGGTGCCTCAGTAAAACAGTGGGATTAAGAATAGATAGAAGTATCCTAATTATTCCCTCCTCGAGTAACATTATGTAACACCCCCAGATCCGGGGTCAGGGATTGGGTCGTTACGGTCTCATAACTTATACATAATACTTGACTTGAGTCCAAAATCAATAAGTAGCATGCTATGACCCCTCAATAATAACCACTCACACACACACGGTTATAGTCCCAGAGATGAAATTGAAATAAGTCTTACATTAAAGGGTTAAGAATAAAAGTTATTACAATCCTAAAAGGATAACATCATAAGTTTAAAAGTTTTGCCGTTAATTACATTAATTATACATATAGTTAAACAGGAAACAAAAGCTGTCTAACTAAGCTACCTCAGCAATGGCGGCTAGCATCTCAGCGGGGAGTCCGGTGGGTCGGGTAACCCGCTTGCGCCGAGTGCGCCTGACGCGAGCCATCTGTCCTAGCTGTTGTTGTGACATAATATGAACAAAGCAAGGGTGAGCGAAAGCCCACCAACAATAATATAATTGAACAGTGATACATATATACAGCAGTTCAAAATATCCGTTGAAATCACATGCCATGCATTAATGAAGTTATTTCCAGTATAATATAAAGGATGAAGTTACAAGGTAACTCAAAGTATTTGCTTGTAGAAATATCTGTTACATCAAAAGTAAGCAAGATATTCTCAATGTTATTAAAAGAGGAACTTGCATGAAAAGATTGCAATTCCAGTTATGAACACTTTTCCAGCTCTGCCAACAGTAATCATGTTGCAGGAAATAAATAAGTTTGGATGATGAACCAATGATGGAGTATTCACCGCGCCCGCTGTTCCAATCTTGATGATCAGTCGAGATGGTACAGCTCAAATTAGATTTACTACCGTTAGAAGGATGAACTGACGGCTTTACTTGTCTACCGCCTTACTAGCTCTCCCCGGCCAACGGTTGGGCCAAAGGGGATGGACCGACGCTACTCGGCCTCTTACACGACTCCTAGTTCAAATAGAATTCATGATTCTGAATGTAACGTTCGTCCCCCTTTCCCCAAGTATAATGCCTGTTGATAAGACTCCACAAAGTAGTCGTATCTAGTTGGAAAGGAAAATTTACCAATAACTCCCAAGCTATTACTTGGTAACGAATATCAACTTGTTCCAACATCTTGCCCCTCGAAAGATGAGAAGGTAAACAATGACTTAATAAGTCAATAGCACCCGAGTTGCGAGTGAAGAGAATACTTTATGACCGGGAAGTCGACAAGATAAATATCATTTTCCAAGTAAGGTTCCCTTATTATTAGGGAGATAGACTCAAAGAAGAATGATGTCTGAGAACCTTTCTTGATATAAAATTAATAATAATATGACTCCGAAATATTTTCTGTAATAATCGAAGAAGATAAACCTTATTGAGGTTATTTTAAGTATGGAATAAATATTCAGAGAATATTTATTGAATTAAAAATATTTAAAGAATATTTAGGAATATGAAAGAATATCTTTAATCAGAGTATTTTTCAAAATAATCCCTGAAGAAATATCAGGAGAATATTTATTGAATAAATAAATATTTAAATGAATATTCAAAATACTATTCATTAATTATTAAGACCTGAAAGGAATATTTAAGATAATATTCATAATTAATTAGGAATTTAAATGAATATTCAAAAAGTAATATTCATTTAATGAATAATATTCTAAATGAATATCAAGTAATATTCATTTAGTAATCCAAGCCTTAAAGGAATATGCGAGATAATATTCGATAAATAAATCAAGTTTCAGGTGAATATTAAAATAATATTCATCAAGTAATTAATATCTTAAATGAATATTCAAAAGTAATATTTATTTAATAAAATAATATTCTAAATGAATATCCAAATAATATTCATTTAGTAGTCTCATCTTTAGAAGAATATTCGAAATAATAATCGATAATCAACTCGACTCTGAATGAATATTGAAAAATATTATTCGTCGAATGGTTACGTTCAAATAATTATTTGAAGTAAGGATCGTTAAATAAATAATCTTGAACGAATATTCAAATAATATTCGTTGCCCAAATAATGGAAAATATTTACTTAACTATTTTCCTCCGAAGTAATCTCGATATATCAGGAAATATTGACTCCCGATCTATATTTGATGAATAAGATGTATACGCCCTTCTATGAGGGTCTTACAATAACCGGCTTATAATTGATACGTTAGCTATCTAATTTATAAGCCAATAAACAATCAGGGAACAAGCATAACGATATAACTTGAAAGTAGGCATGCATGCTATGGCATATGTATAACAGAAAACATATATATATATATTCAATCACAACAACAACCTAAAAGAAGGGAATTGAAACTTGCCTGGTAGTCGAGTACGGTAAGGGGTAGTGGTAGCGGGTCCCGGGTCAGCTTGGGGATCTATAAATAGCCAAGGCATTCGGGATTAATCACTTAACAACTTAAAAGTTAAGTTATACTTAAATCGAAACACGTTCTCGAGTTATCTCGTTATACCCCTTTTAGTGGATTCCTTTTTATCATTGATCCGACCCGACATTCGTTCGTTAATACGACATGTCACTGTACTTATACTTGGGACATACTTAAGTCATACAAGTTCTAAGGTTGATCATTACGAACCAATATTATACTCCGAGTTTTATCGCCCGTTTTCTAAGTGTTTTACCGAAGTTATAATAGAGTCGTCTTTTAGGGGTTCGTTCGCGTTTAACCTCGACTCGAATATTTTTAATAAATCGAAAAACGATCCTTTTGACATACGGTTTTCTTTCACACCTTTCTTTCTACCTCTAGTATTTATTTACCAAGATTCGTCATGACTTTACATATTTTACGAGGGTTCAATTTCAGTTACGAACTTTCGTTTACGGATTCGAACTACTTTTAGTAAATCGGTCATAAATCCTAAACCGTAAGTCTGTTTGATTCGATTCTTTTTCCAAAATGATCTACGACTCAAGATCTACAAGGGCATGTTTGATACTTGTCCATTTTCGGCCATTAGACCTACTGTGATGCACGGTTTTCAATGATTAACGAAATTTCGGCATTATAACGGCTATAATACGAACGTTCCAAAAATCACAATCAACAACCCAAACCACACCGGGCATCTAAACAACTTATACACATAATAAGCATCTCAACAAGTCCAGAAGCTACTGATCTTAGCATCAAATCATCATGTTAATCAAATCACTAAATCACTTACTAAGCATGCTTATAACATGAACATAATCATAACTAAGCTAGATCCATCAAGAACATGCTTAAAACTCAAAGTAGATCTAGGGTTTTCAAGTCTTATACCTTCCTGGTAGTATGTACTAGCCTCACAAAGCTTGGTATGGACCTTAGGAGTGCTTAAGCTTGCTAGAACAATCAAAAGATTCAAAGAAAACAAAGTTAGTACATGATGAACACTATTCATACTCCTTTTTCTTGATTTTTTTGAAAATGGAAAAAGATGAGTTTGAAGCTAAGATTTTGAGGAGATAAGTTTTATGAAATGTAAGACTCACCTTAATTATTACAAGATCAAAAAATGGTGGGAAGTTGGATTTTTGTTTTTGAATTAGAGCATAGGTCGAATGTTTTGTTCATGGGGGGGGGGAGAGTTTGCTTGGTTTCTTTTGGATAATCTTGCATAAAGTGATTTTGTGTGAGATAATATCTCATCTAAAATGTGTTAGTGGAAGGTGAGGTAATGGATGATGGTTTTTTTGTAGGACAAGTGTTGCATTTTGCATGGTTGAAGGCTAACTAGCTAGTTGGTCTTACTAAGTACTTGTTCAAACCCTAACATGCTAGTTACTCTTGCCCACTTGGTTACTAGATATTTATTCTAGTAGCTTGCACAAGACTCTTGCTTCCTCTGCTTGTTTCTGTGTCCGGTTATTGCCCGTTTCGATTGATTGTTCGTAGGAATATTTCACGGATTTCTAATTAGGGTTTACCGGGAATCCTTTTTAATATTAATACTATCATTCTCCATCTTTCATTCTAACTTTCCAACTTATATTCCTTAAATCCATTCGTTAAATACTTAAGGCTATCAGTGTCCAGGGAACTCTCGAAGAAAATAAAAGTGCGGTTTTTCAGAATCCGACAGCTTTTACATACACTTATTTTCCCCCTGGATCACTAATACGAACTCGGAAATCCGTTCCGAATACTTCTATATACTGTCGTCTCATATTATTCTATACTCCCACCAAAACACTATTCATTCTTTATTTTTTACTTATTCTCTTAGGGTTGTACAATTGTCCGTATTCTCTTCCGATCGTTCCTTAACCTTTTTACGGGACTACTGGATTAATCGTTATCGATCTGGATGACATGAGAGTATTCTCCTGCTTGAAATTACCATATCTTATTCCCTTAGAAGATAGATTATTCTTACCTATGTTGTCACCCTTTAGCATTCTTCAAGACATAGAAATAATAAAGTCGAATTCCATTCATTCTTTCCAAATATCAATTATTACATTGTAGCCGTAACCACTATTCATTCTTACATCATTAAATACATAAAAGTTTTAATTCCACCCAAAATCTGGGTTCTTACAGTCTCCCCTCCTTAAAAGGATTCCGTCCCGGAATCAGTTTGAAAACAAGTGGGGGTACTTCTCTTGCATTGCGCTTTCAAGTTCCCAGGTTGATTCTTTTACATTGTGGTTCTGCCACAAAACTCTGACTAGCTGAATGACCTTGTTTCGGAGCACTTGTTCTTTCCGGTCTATGATTTCCACAGGTTGCTCTATAGGGGTGAGCATTCGGTCGGTTCGGTCCAGAACCGAACCGAACCGAAAGAACCGAGAACCGAATTTTCAATTATTTTAGAACCGAACCGAACCGAATAAAATTCTGGATCGAACCAGACCCGAACCGAAATAATTCGGTCGGTTCGGTCCGATCCATAAGAACCGAATTTTTTGAATTTTGAATTATTATTCTATATATTATTATTAATATAAATATAATATTATTATTATAAATATATTATTATAAATATAAATATAAATATTTATATTTATATATTATTGTATATATTATTATTAAGTATTAACTATTTATTGTATATATTATTATTATTATTATTATTAATATATATATATATATATATATATATATATATATAATTCGGGTGGTTCGGTTCTAACCGAAATTACTTACGGAAGAACCGAACCGAACCGAAATTTATTTCGGTTCTAACCAAAAGAACCGAACCGACCGAAAAAGAAAAAAAATTGGACCGAACCGAACCGAAATTGTGTGGTTCGGTTCGGTTCTTCGGTTTCGGTTCGGTTCTGCTCACCCCTATTGCTCTACATAGGTCAAATCTGGTTGCATGTCCACTTGCTCATACTCTACAATATGCTTGGCATCCGGATTATACTTCCTCAGCATCGAAACATGGAACACATTGTGCACCTGTTGTAGGTTCGGGGGCAATGCGAGCTCATAAGCTAGTTCCCCAATCCGTCTCAAGATCTCAAATGGTCCAATGTATCTGGGACTCAGCTTTCCTTTCTTCCTAAATCTCATTAAACCTTTCCAAGGTGACACTTTCAAGAACACTAGGTCCCCTACTTCGTATTCCTTGCCTTTCCGAGCTAAGTCGGCATATTTATTTTGTCGATCCTGGGCTGCTACCAACCGTCCTCTGATTAGATCTACTGCATCTTTAGTTCGTTGGACCACTTCGGGCCCGAGCATCTTTCGCTCTCCAACTTCATCCCAATACAAGGGAGATCGACATTTTCTTCCATAAAGGGCCTCATAAGGTGGCATCCCAATGCTTGAATGATAACTGTTATTGTAGGAGAACTCAATCAATGGCAAGTGATCATCCCAATTTCCTTTGAAGTCTATCGCGCAGACTCTCAACATATCCTCTAGCGTTTGGATGGTCCTCTCACTTTGCCCATCTGTCTGGGGGTGGTAGGCTGTGCTCATGTTCAGCCGGGTCCCTACACATTCTTGAAAACTTCTCCAAAACCTGGAGTTAAATCTAGGATCTCGATCGGATACTATTGCGACTGGGACTCCATGTCGTGCCACTATCTCTTTTAAGTAGATGTCCACTAGTCTGTCGACCGTGTACCTTTCGGTGATCGGGAGAAAGTGAGCTGACTTCGTCAGTCGATCTACAATTACCCATATGGCGTCATGATTAGCCTTGGTCCTAGGTAAACCTACTACGAAATCCATGGCTATGTGTTCCCATTTCCATTCTGGAATCTCTAAGGGATGTAGAAGTATGCTGGGCTTCTGGTGCTATGCTTTCACTCGTTGGCAGGTCAAGCACATGCTTACCCATTCTGCTACGTCCTCTTTCATGTTGGGCCACCAGTAATACTCCTTCAAATCCCTATACATTTTGGTGCTACCGGGGTGCACTGAGTATCTTGAGTTGTGTGCCTCATTTAAAATCTCATCCTTGAGTTCCTGAACGTTTGGGATCCATATCCTGTATGTGTACCTCATGATCCCTTCCTTGTCTCTTTCACACTTAATTTCTTCCCCGGTCATTATCTCTTCTGTGGAGTTCTCTTCTTCCTCCATCATCCGTTCCTGGCACAGTCTAATCTTTTCTAACAATGGAGGTTGGATTCTAATTTCCATCAACTTTTCTTGGCCCTCTCCAGGTAACTTAACCTCAATTTCTAACTTCTCAAAATCTTTCACTAGCTCTTCCTCTGAAGTTATCATCTTGAGCTTCTCTTTCCTACTAAGGGCGTCAGCCACCACATTGGCTTTGCCCGGGTGATAACGAATTTCATAATCGTAATCCTTGATTAACTCTAACCATCTCCTCTGGCGCATGTTAAGCTCTTTCAGAGTGAAAATGTACTTGAGGCTCTTATGGTCAGTGTAAATCTCGCACTTTTCCCCATACAAGTAATGTCTCCAAATCTTTAAAGCGAAGACTATGGCTGCTAGTTCTAGATCATGCGTGGGATATCTGACCTCATAATACTTCAATTACCGAGACGCATACGCTACTACCTTCCCGTGCTGCATAAGCACGCATCCCAGTCCTTTATGCGAAGCATCGCTGTAAATCATGAAATCTCCTTTTCCATCAGGTAATGCCAGCACTGGGGCTGTTACCAACCTCTTCTTTAACTCTTGGAAACTCTTCTCGCATTTCTCAGTCCATTCAAGTTTCTCGATTTTACGGGTAAGTCGAGTTAATGGATCTGCGATTTTCGCAAAGTCTTGGACAAATCTCCTGTAATATCCGGCCAGTCCGATGAAACTCCTCACCTCGGTTGGAGCAGTTGGTCGTTCCCAGTTTGAAACTGCTTCTATCTTGGAGGGGTCAACCAACGCTCCCTCTCTATTGATCACGTGCCCTAAGAATTGTACTTCATTTTTCCAAAACTCACACTTGGAGAACTTGGCATAAAACTGCTCCTTCCTGAGTATTTCTAAGGTTATCCTTAAATGTTCCGCGTGTTCTGCCTCTGTCTTTGAGTAGATGAGAATATCATCAATGAAGACTATCACGATTTGTCCAAATATTCCTTGAACACCCTATTCATTAGGTCCATGAAGGCTGTTGGGGCGTTGGTCAATCCAAATGACATAACCAAGAACTCATAATGTCCATATCTGGTACGGAATGCAGTCTTCGGAATATCTTCAGGTTTGATCTTCAGTTGGTGATATCCCGTTCTCAGATCAACCTTAGAGAAGTATTCAGCGCCTCTTAGCTGGTCAAACAAATCGTCTATCCTAGGCAATGGATACTTATTCTTTATGGTTAGCTTGTTCAACTCCCTGTAGTCGATGCATAACCTCATACTCCCATCCTTTTTCTTAACAAACAACACTGGTGCGCCCCAAGGTGACACACTGGCCCTTATCATGCCCTTATCCAACAATTCCTGTAATTGTTTAGCTAGCTCCTTCATTTCTATAGGGGCTAATCGGTACGGGGCCTTCGAAACCGGCGCCGTCCCCGGGGCTAACTCGATGGCAAACTCAATTACACTATCAGGTGGTAGTCCGGGAAGATCTTGTGGGAACACGTCCTCGAACTCATTAACTACATGAATGTCTTGCAATCTTGGCGCTTCCTTCTGAGTGTCTATAACGTAAGCTAAATAAGCCTCGTTCCCTTTTCGTAACAATCTCTTGGTTTGCGCCATGGTCAGAATTTTCTGGGTCTGTCGCATCCCCTTAAATACTATTTCTTTCTTCCCTGGGGTTTTCAACTTAACCTTTTTCCCTTTACAATCTATCTGCGCATTATTGCGAGACAACCAATCCATACCCAAAATGACATCGAATTCCCCTAGCTTAAAAGGAATTAAATTGACATAGAAGGATCGTCCTCCTATTTCTAGCTTACAATCGGGGTGAATTTGATTAACCGGTACGATTTCCTAATTAGTTATTTCTACTTGTAAGGAATCTCTGAGTTGCTGGGTTTTAAGTTTCAATTTATGCGCAAAATCTCTAGATATAAAAGACTTAGTTGCTCCTGAATCAAATAAGACATTTGCACTGACTGAATTTAGAGAAAATGTACCTGCTATCACATCCGTGTCCCTCACGGCATCTTGTACTGACATATTAAAAGTCCTAGCAGTTGGTGGCCTATTTGAGGCAACCTTGCTTGCCCCTGATGCTGCTGGTTTGCTCCTTGGGCAATCCTTCCTCATGTGCCCTCGCTGTCCACACTTGAAACAGGTTGTGCTGTTAGGGATGACCGTGGTGCAAGAGGTAGCATAGTGCCCAGCTCGCCCACACTTATAACAGTTTATCTGCTTCAGGTTGCACACCCTGGAGTGCCTCTTCCCACAAGTAGCACACAATGGCAATGGTGGTCGAGAAGGGTTGGAACGGGACATTCCTGATTGATGGCCGCCCTGGCTCACACTTACACTCGCAGATGGTTTAAACCCTACATTCCTCCCAGGTAGGGAAACCGCTCCTCGATTAAACTTGGTTGGAGGTTTTCCTCCAGCGGATCTTCCGCCCATACTAACATGCTTTCTCTTTATCCCCCCTTTCTCTCTCTCTCTCTCTCTACATCTGATCACTACCAGCCTCCACAATGGTTGCCTTCTGCACCAAGGTGGCATAATCTGTAATCTCTAAAACCGCCACCCTATTCTGGATCCACTGCTTCAGCCCTTGTTGAAACCTGTTAGCTTTCTTTTCTTCTGTGTCTACAAACTCTGGCACAAATCTCGACAGCTCAGTAAATTTGGCCTCATAGTCAGCCACTGACATATTGTTCTGTTTCAGTTCCAAAAACTTAAGTTCCATCTGGGTTTTCATGAACTTCGGGAAGTACTTCTCCAGGAATAATTGTTTGAACCTTTCCCAGGCTACGACAGCATCAGTCTCCATGTTCTTCTTGGCTTCCCACCAATAATTGGCCTCTCCCTTTAGTAGGTAAGTAGCAAAAACAGTCCTCTGAGCCTCATTGATACTCAGAATCTCGAAAGATTTTTCCATTTCCTTGATCCAGGCCCTCGCCTCAACGGGATCAGCCGATCCGTGGAACTCTGGGGGCTTAAGGGACTTAAAAGCCCTAAAGGAATTTGCCACTGAAGTGTTGTTGCCTGGTGGTGGTTGGGGGTATTGGTTCAAATTCTGCCTAATGTTGTGCTAGAAATATAAACATTCGAATCGCAAGCGCACAATTCGTTTCGTTGTAAAATTTAATTATTCGTTCCACAAGGACTAATATTTTCGCGTTCCTTAATTTCTAATTTAATCGAATTAAAAAATTGGGTTTTTGAGAATTTGGATTTTTTATACTATTTAATTCCTAAAAGATAATTTAAACTAATTATAAAAGAAAATCTAATTTATTCTAATTTTGAACTAACTAATTAAAAGTGACAAAAAATTAAATTATTCTAAAATTCTAAATTTGAATTAAAACTAGATTTTATTTTTTTATTTTTTTAAAATTCTAACTAAAACAAGTGATTTTTTTTTAAATAAATTTATTTTATCAATTAACAACTAAAAATAATACGAGTACAATTCTTTTCTAAACAGAAACAACTAATCTATATTAAGATTAAAGACACTAACGTGACCAGAATAACCAAAACAAAAGAAAATGAAGATAACAGGAAATACATGACATTTGGCATAGACTTACAATCACGTAAACAAAAGAAAAAAAGTAAAAATAATAATTAACTAAATAATGAGACTAGGAATGGTCGGGAAGAATGAATGGGGCCAGAAGTGAGATGGACCAAGAATACTAGTGGGCTTTAATTAGTTGGGCCAGCAAATCAACAAACGAACCAGAACTATTTAATGGTCCAGATCCCAGAAAACAAACAGGCAGGGAAATTGAAAAAAAAACAAACAAATAAAATCTAACTACATCACCATACATGACAATTACGAATTAAATTTAGGAAAAATTAAAAATAACCAGGTTTTCAAATCTAAGAAAATAAAAATACAGTGACTTAAAACAACACCAAAACTACTTGATTTTTTTTTTTGGACCGAAATCTAACCGTTGTTAGCTAAAGATATGGTATTTATAGTAAAAAAAACATAAATGTAATAAAATACTATGGGGGCAGTAGTAATGAACAAGACAGATGGAAATAAGAAGCAACAGGGCAACTCAGCAAATTTTCGGACTCAATTCAATGACACTAACTCGGCTGTTAAACTTGGCCAAGAACTCAATGACAACAACAAAATCGAAAACAACAAACAAAATAAACAGCAATTTAAAAAAACTAAAATAAAGAAAAAGAAAAGGGGGAAGGGGGGTTATGGCGTTTGTGCGGGGAAAGAGAGAGAGAGAGTGAGAGAGAGAGAGAGAGAGAGAGAGAGAGAGAGAGAGAGAGAGAGAGGAGGGAGGAGGGAGAGGAGGGAGAGGTAGAGCTCAACGAAAGAAGAAATAAAACAAACAAAGGATTAAGGAGAAAAGGAAAAGGGCTGCTGGGTTTTGGAACAACAAAAAAAAAAGAAACATGGGAGTCAACTAAGCTTCGAATAAAAACATATAGAAACTGAAATTAGAGCTTTGAATTTAGAAAAATAAAAGCAGGTAATGAAATTAACAAAACTAATATTTTTGGTGTTTTATAATTTTTTTTTGAAATTAAATATGAAAATGACGAAATTAACTAACACTAAAACGAGGATTTGGAATTAAAATGGCCCACAATAAAATCGAAATTTAAAGGGGCATAATTAAAATTATCAACTAAGAACACGAAATTAAATTTCGTTATTTTCAACCCCAAGTGGTTAGCAACGGGATTTACGAAAATAACGAAACAAGGCAACAATAACGAAAGAGCAATAGAAGAAATTAAAGGAAATGAAATTGCATTAAAATTAAAAAGAGTGTTTACAAGATTTGAAACTAAAGAAAATACAAGAAATTAAAACTACCCTAAAATCTAAGTTACTAAATACAAGGGGGTGAGGGGTATTTATAGGATAGGAATTAGGGTTAAGGGGGGTGTTGGGTAAATCCCCACCATACATTTGTGGTGTGTGGTGGTGAAATCCTAGCCATCTATTAGTTTCCTTCCCCTTTAAGCTTTGAAGAGTTGATCTTGGCCATACACTAATGTAATGTGTTGGGATGATCTCCACCTTCCACTTGTCTTGAAATATTCCTTTTGCTCCAAGCTTCTAATTCTTTTCCTTCTTTCATTTTTGGTCATTTTTCTTCCTCTTTTTCCCTTCATTGCTCTTTATTTTTTTATTTTTCCATTTCTTTATTTATTTACGAATTTCCTGAAATGCAACAAAATAATTTATTAAAATACGAGTTCAAACAATAAATAGGTAATAAAAATATGCAAAAATATGCACTTATCAAATGCCCCCATACCTATCTTTTGCTTGTCCTCGAGTAAAACAAAAAAGAAAATCTAGATAAAAAGTCCTATACTCCTTTTCGTAGGTGTGACGGTTGCATTTGGCATATGCAACAAGCCCTTTAAACCCCTAGACAGCCCTAGTGGACGAGTGAGGTCTCGTGAGGGCCTATAGTAAATGTACCCACAAAATCCATCTAGCTTGTATAAAAGATCACATGGCAATGCACACCACACATACATGTCCTCTCATGATACATCAACTTAAGAATCAAAATGAAGTTGCAAAGTCTTGGTGTGGAAAGTGCAAGGATTCACATAGTCTACTCAAAGAACCATGCAAGATTGATCAAAAGTTCATGTCAAGTGCAAAAATTATTGGTAACCATGCTAAGTCTACAAGGGCACACCTCAGAGTCAAAACTTGAGATCTCTTATGCAAAAAACAAATAAGCAATACCTCACCTTTCACTCACAAAAGAATATTCACTCAAGAACAATGGTAAGTGTATCACTCAATTCCAACAAAATCAAATGCATGCTTGACACTTGGTATCATTCCAACTTAAATCACAACATACATTAATAATGACAATCAAAAGGTCTTTATTAGGGTTGTAATGGGGCTAGGGACAAGGTATGTCAAGAAAGGCCAAAGCAAGGTGAAGTGTCAAAAGCTAGTAGTCACCATGAATATCATGCACAACACCAAACTTCCTCCCCACACAATTTATTTTCATTTTCAACAAAAAGCCTTGAATAGTCGCAATGAAGGAGGATTACAAAAAACATAAGTATGCTCTCATGTATATATATTATTTTTTCTTCTTTTTTTTTCATTTCTTCATTTTTTTTTCATTTTTTTATTTTTTTATTTTTATTTTTTTATGAGAGCTAAGATAAATGTAACAATAATCCTCACTTAGATTTAACTTGAACATCGACTAGCAAGGTAACAACAAATATTTCCTCGAAAGTTATGACCAATAGTAAACCCTATTTCACACACCTTATTGCTCCCTCAAGTTCCTACTAGCCTTTGACAAAATGGGATCAAGAATACGTAAGGCTAAACAAGAAAAAGGTCTTAGGCGAGTAATGTGGTGTGTCACCGAAAGAATATGATTAAGCTCAAATGGTTAACTAATTGATCACATAAGCATGGTGTGGATATTTTTGGAAATATAGGTTATTCCTAAATGCCTTTATCATTTTATCATCAATCAATGTCATGCGTTCCAAGAGAGAATTCAAACAAGTGCTAGCAATGCAAATGACAAGTGGACACTCAAGCAAAAGAATATGAATGCAAAAGATGTGCATATAGGCTCAAAATCTCACTTGGTGTAGTAAAACATAATCAATCTCAAGAAATGGTATCCTCAATGCATCTACTTGTACTCAAAGCATGAAGACCAAATCATCTTTCACCTAATCATGCCCTTCTAATTTCATGCACAATTCAAATAAGTCTACTAGTTTCCTTGCTAGTGTAAGTGTGTGAAGAAGAACTTTAGCAAATCACTTCTCAAACAAAAGCTAATGGATCATAAGATTATCATAGCATGCAAGGGTGCATCAAGCAACTAGCAATCAATTAACAAGACTAGAATACGAAAAGAACTCTTTTTGTGATTTTTTCATTTTTTTTTTGGATTTTTCAATTTTTACTATTTACACTAAAAACCCCCCATACCTAAATCATGCATTGTCCTCAATGTATGCAAATGCAAGAGAAATGAGAAAGAAGAAAGGTGAGGAAATAACTGATAAGGGATGATGGAGACTAAAAACAACTAGAAATTATGAAAGAAAACAACTCACACACACAACTCCTCCCTCATACCTACATTCTACTATGGGAGGTACAAAACAAATATTTACTAACCAATACCTGCTCTCGGAAAAACTATTTTTGTTATACAACCAACATATTTCAGAAACTCACCCACGAAAATAGCATAGACCACTCGAACGATCCGATTAGGCGCAAGAATAAAACTCATATTCCTAACTTCATCCATAGACCACGTGGATGCTTCTTTTTGTTGTTTAAGCAAATTAATTACGATAAGATGTTGGTCATGAATATCATGAGTTTCGATGAAAGATGGAGCACGAGTGGAAAATGAAGAAATAGAAACGGGTGGGGGTGGCTCTTGGAAAAATGTTTTACCAACAGAATTAGGATCACAAGAACTATCCTTATGTTGGGTTTCCCATTTGGAACAAATTTTCTTCATCTCTCCAAACATCTCTTCCGAGGTCAAATCCTTAAAAGATTCGTGAAGCTCCTGATTGGTCTCGTAATGCAATTGAAAATCTTGTTTAAGAAGAGACTCAATCTCATGATCGTCCAAATTTGACCTTGAAACAACCTCCTTAACTAGATTAGCTCCTATTGGTTGAGTATGAAGTTCTTTGGGTTTTTCAGGAAGAGGTTTGGAAGATGAAAGGAAAAGTTCACTAGAAGAAGATGATGGTTGTCTAGGTGAAGCCACAAACTCAGAATCATCGGGATTCTTCGTTTGACCTAGAGAAAGAATGATGTCAGCATTAGAATCTTCTTCGTGTGAATCACCACTGAAAGGAGTGTCAACTTGAACATTAGACCTAGGAGAAATGATATCATCGAAAGTATCGATAGGTCTTTGAGTGATAAGAAATTTAGGGTTGACCTAGGGTGGATTCGGGGTGGTTATCGCCTCACGCTCGCACATGGTGGCTAATTGATTCACTTGAAATTCTAAATTAGATAAGGCTTGAACATTAGAGTTCAAAATTTGCCTATCAGAAGTTATGGTTCGCATGAAGTTTGCTTGAGAAATCAATAAAGCCTCGGTACTCTTTTCTAAGGTGTCAAGTTTCCTACTCGAATCATGAAATCTGGGTGGGTGGGCGGGTGTTTGAATTGAACTCGAATAAGGAACTTGACTCGGAATTGGATAAGAGTTCGGTTCTTGAAAATGTGGAGGCGGAGTTTGATAGCTATGACCTTGGTTCCATGAGAGATCGGGATAATCTCTCCAACCGGAATTAGAAGACGATGTAAAGTGGTCATTTCGAGAGGTTGGTTGAAACATGGCGTTGACTTGTTGAGAGTCGGGGCCATGTTGAAAATCGAGACTCGGAGAGTTGAAATTTGGGTCCCAAGACGTGTGCGAAGGGCCACTAAGGGTTTCTAAGGCTTCGAGTCGTCTAGTAAGAGCATCTAATTCAGAGTCGATTAAAATATCGTTTTCACTATAATGCAAATCACTAAAAGTACTAGACGACTCGTTATACACACTAGGTTCCCTAGTTGACTCACACCACATCGTATTATCCGCTAACTCCTCGTCAAAATCCCAACCTTGGTAATAACGCTCCCTAAATGCTACGGACATGGTAAAGATTGATCAAGGATAAAACCACGTAGCACGTAAGTGCGAAAATGAAACACACAAAATAAATGGTGAAAAATCAAAAGAAAAATCTAACCTAGGTTCCCTAAATAAAATAACTAGAAATTGCTCATAACGTTAAGACACACTAAAAATTCCGTAAATTAAGAATTATTCAGACCGATTCGGCCAGATTAGATCAGGCATTGCCAAGAGGCCAAACTCGTCACTTAGACACCGAATCTTAACAGTCAGGCGAACCTTAGACACTGAAGGTCGTGAATAAGTCTTAATTACGTTTATTTTTAGGCACCTTTCTAATTGAGCGCGAAATCCTAGGGGCAAATGTCTAATTAATTTTATTAAAAGGCTAGGGGATGCAAAATGTTGAAAATTAATTGTTGTGGGCCAAGGAAAGAGTGATTAAATCCCTTCCCCCATGTTGCAAGAGGATTTGCCCTTAAGATTTATTTACAAATGAATGCAACAAACAACGATATATACAAAAATTATAAACAACTATGGATGCTTACTCTATGTGTTCTAATCTAAAGAAAGAAAGAAATTTAACGTACCTTAGGGTCCTCCAGCGATCACCACAATTATAGGTACGAAAAATTTAAAAAGAAAAAAAAATCTAGCATGATGTGCACCTACGTGAGGAATGCATGATGCAACAATTATGTATTTACAACTAATTTTTTCTGGATTTTTGATTTTTCAATTTTTTCTGATTTTTGAATTTTTTTGTGTTTTTCTAAAAATAAAATGGGCGAAAAGAGTGAGATACGGTTACCGAAGCAAGCTTTCCATAAATTCCAATTTTCCACGCTTCTTGAGAAGAGTTCCGAAATCTCACAATTTCCTAAAAAGAACGAAATAAAAATAAGACAAGAAATAAAACTAACTCGAAAAATTAAAATTTAAGGTGCGAAAAATAATAGGTCCCCGGCAGCGGCGCCAAAAACTTGTTGTGCTAGAAATATAAACATTCGAATCGCAAGCGCACAATTCGTTCCACAGGGACTAATATTTTCGCGTTCCTTAATTTCTAATTTAATCGAATTAAAAAATTGGGTTTTTGAGAATTTGGATTTTTATACTATTTAATTCCTAAAAGATAATTTAAACTAATTATAAAAGAAAATCTAATTTATTCTAATTTTAAACTAACTAATTAAAAGTGACAAAAAATTAAATTATTCTAAAATTCTAAATTTGAATTAAAACTAGATTTTATTTTAATTTTTTTTTAAAATTCTAACTAAAACAAGTGATTTTTTTTAAAATAAATTTATTTTATCAATTAACAACTAAAAATAATACGAGTACAATTCTTTTCTAAACAGAAACAACTAATCTATATTAAGATTAAAGACACTAACATGACCAGAATAACCAAAACAAAAGAAAATGAAGATAACAGGAAATACATGACATTTGGCAAAGACTTACAATCACGTAAACAAAAGAAAAAAAGTAAAAATAATAATTAACTAAATAATGAGACTAGGAATGGTCGGGAAGAATGAATGGGGCCAGAAGTGAGATGGACCAAGAATACTAGTGGGCTTTAATTAGTTGGGCCAGCAAATCAACAAACGAACCAGAACTATTTAATGGTCCAGATCCCAGAAAACAAACAGGCAGGGAAATTGAAAAAAAAAACAAGCAAATAAAATCTAACTACATCACCATACATGACAATTACGAATTAAATTTAGGAAAAATTAAAAATAACCAGGTTTTCAAATCTAAGAAAATAAAAATACAGTGACTTAAAACAACACCAAAACTACTTGATTTTTTTTTTTGGACCGAAATCTAACCGTTGTTAGCTAAAGATATGGTATTTATAGTAAAAAAAACGTAAATGTAATAAAATACTATGGGGGCAGTAGTAATGAACAAGACAGATGGAAATAAGAAGCAACAGGGCAACTCAGCAAATTTTCGGACTCAATTCAATGACACTAACTCGGCTGTTAAACTCGACCAAGAACTCAATGACAACAACAAAATCGAAAACAACAAACAAAATAAACAGCAATTTAAAAAAAATAAAATAAAGAAAAAGAAAAGGGGGAAGGGGGGTTATGGCGTTTGTGCGGGGAAAGAGAGAGAGTGAGAGAGAGAGAGAGAGAGAGAGAGAGAGAGAGAGAGAGAGAGAGGAGGGAGGAGGGAGAGGAGGGATAGGGAGAGCTCAACGAAAGAAGAAAAAAAAACAAACAAAGGATTAAGGAGAAAAGGAAAAGGGCTGCTGGGTTTTGGAACAAAAAAAAAAAAGGAAACATGAGAGTCAACTAAGCTTCGAATAAAAACATAGAGAAACTGAAATTAGAGCTTTGAATTTAGAAAAATAAAAGCTGGTAAAGAAATTAACAAAACTAATATTTTTGGTGTTTTATAATTTTTTTTTTGAAATTAAATATGAAAATGACGAAATTAACTAACACTAAAACGAGGATTTGGAATTAAAATGGCCCACAATAAAATCGAAATTTGAAGGGGCATAATTAAAATTATCAACTAAGAACATGAAATTAAATTTCGTTATTTTCAACCCCAAGTGGTTAGCAACGGGATTTACGAAAATAACGAAACAAGGCAACAATAACGAAAGAGCAATACAAGAAATTAAAGGAAATGAAATTGCATTAAAATTAAAAAGAGTGTTTACAAGATTTGAAACTAAATAAAATACAAGAAATTAAAACTACCCTAAAATCTAAGTTACTAAATACAAGGGGGGTGAGGGGGTATTTATAGGATAGGAATTAGGGTTAAGGGGGGTGTTGGGTAAATCCCCACCATACATTTGTGGTGTGTGGTGGTGAAATCCTAGCCATCTATTAGTTTCCTTCCCCCTTAAGCTTTGAAGAGTTGATCTTGGCCATACACTAATGTAATGTGTTGGGATGATCTCCACCTTCCACTTGTCTTGAAATATTCCTTTTGCTCCAAGCTTCTAATTCATTTCCTTCTTTCATTTTTGGTCCTTTTTCTTCCTCTTTTTCCCTTCCTTGCTCTTTATTTTTTTATTTTGCCATTTCTTTATTTATTTACGAATTTCCTGAAATGCAACAAAATAATTTATTAAAATACGAGTTCAAACAATAAATAGGTAATAAAAATATGCAAAAATATGCACTTATCACCTAAGTAGATCCATAAACTGGCCCATGGGGTCTCCGCCCTGGTTCTGCCCTTCCTGCTCTACTTCAGTTTCTCCACCCTCTATTTCCCCCTCAAATTCTCCAGAGTACATGGGTTCATCCTCTGCTCTATACTGGGAATCTTCTTGCTCATTATAGTCCTGATCTTGTTGTCCACTACTTTCATGGTCTTCCTCGTGTTGGTTGTGACTCTCTTGGTCAGTAGATTCTCGGGGGTTAGCCCTAGTGCCCATTCGTCTTGGAGGCATTTTACTGAAAATTTGGAAAATTTTACATTAGGTTCGCTTACCTGTTTTAGAGGATTTTTCCTTGCTAATTCTTTACATGATTGGGTTTAAGATCCCACAGTTTTATATCTCATGGCAACTTAATCGAGAAATAGTACATATGCTAATAAACTCGTGATCACATCCCATCAAAATTGAAATAACTGAAAGGGAAACAAATATATACCAGGTACCGAAAAGGTACAACATCCGAGTTACAACGATAGTTTAAAGTACAGCCATCCTAACAACAACAACAAGTCAAAAGTGAAATATGCTGTCTATCTGTCTAGTCTGCAAAAAGGGAAAATAAGTACAAGAAAACCATCCCTACAAAAGCCGGCACTACTACGTCCGTACATGACTAGACAACTAGACTACTGCATCACTACATATGAAATCAGTCGGCACGATGAAACATCATCCGAACCCTCCCCATGGCGATGCGGAAAATCTCCTCGGCATCTGCTTTGTCTACCCTACCATGCCCATCAGTAGGCAACTGTCGCACCCTCATCCGAGCCCTCAGCTCGATGCGGGTCACATCCCTATACCCAACCCTGTCACTGATAGTCCTCCTGCTCTGCAACCTCATCCGGGCGGCTCTCTCTGCTGCTAGCTCCCTCCTAGACTCTGCCAACCTGGCATCCGCCACTGACAACTCTCTATAAAGCCCGTTCACAATCAAGTTGTGAACACATATTGGGACTCCTCCTATCGGGACATGAGGTGGGGTGGATGGCTCCGCTAGAGCTGCAGTCTCTGTCTGCTGGGGCTCTGGGGTAAGCTCCTCAAACTCATCGGGGAATGGGCTCACAGGTAGTGGTGGTGGGGTAGGGGCTCTCTCAACAGAGAGGGGTGACACTCGTAGTCCGGAACTCCCTACTGCATCCTCCATTGGCTCAACCTCATCCACAGCCTGTCCAACAACAGCAGCCATGACCTGCTCAGTGGTCATATCAGTATCCTCCTCCATGGTCATAATCTCAGATACAACCTAATAATCCTCATCCTCAGCAACTAACTCAGCATCCTGTCCTGTCTGGATCCCCTCCGGGTCCTCCTCCCCCTCAGTCTCAACAACATCTGTGTCAGCATCAACCTGGACCTCCTCAGGGTCCTCCTCCTCAGACTCGATCACATCGGTATCAACATCAACCTGGACCTCCTCAGCGTCCTCCTTCTCAGGCCCAGTATCCTCCTCAGGCAAGTGCTCATAGTACAGGTCCCTAGTCCGGAACATGTCCTCATCATGCTGTCTCGCAGCTGCCTCCTGGGCCAACATGTCGCTCGCCTGTACAAGACGAACTATGTTACTATCATGATATTTAAAAGTTCCCGTAAGGGTTTTAGGTGAACCTGGCAAGGGTTCTTATTATATTATTGAATTTATTATTATATAACGCCGTATCATCTCTTGGGATATATAACTCTCGCTCTGATACCATCTCTGCAACACCCCCAAATCCGGGGTTAGGGATTGGGTCGTTACGGTCTCATAACTTATACATAATACTTGACTTGAGTCGAAAATCAATAAGTAGCATGCTATGACCCCACAATAATAACCACTCACACACACACGGTTATAGTCCCAGAGATGAAATTGAAATAAGTCTTACATTAAAGGGTTACGAATAAAAGTTATTACAATCCCAAAAGGATAACATCATAAGTTTAAAAGTTTTGCCGTTAATTACATTAATTATACATATAGTTAAACAGGAAACAAAAGCTGTCTAACTAAGCTACCTCAGCAATGGCGGCTAGCATCTCAGCGGGGAGTCCGGTAGGTCGGGTAACCCGCTTGCGCCGAGTGCGCCTGACGCGAGCCATCTGTCCTAGCTGTTGTTGTGACATAATATGAACAAAGCAAGGGTGAGCGAAAGCCCACCAACAATAATATAATTGAACAGTGATACATATATACAGCAGTTCAAAATATCCGTTGAAATCATATGCCATGCATTAATGAAGTTATTCCCAGTATAATATAAAGGATGAAGTTACTAGGTAACTCAAAGTATTTGTTTGTAGAAATATCTGTTACATCAAAAGTAAGCGAGATATTCTCATTGTTATTAAAAGAGGAACTTGCATGAAAAGATTGCAATTCCAGTTATGAACACTTTTCCAGCTCTGCCAACAGTAATCATGTTGCAGGAAATAAATAAATTTGGATGATGAACCAATGATGGAGTATTCACCGCGCCCGCTGTTCCAATCTTGATGATCAGTCGAGATCGTACAGCTCAAATTAGATTTACTACCGGTAGAAGGAAGAACTGACGGCTTTACTTGTCTACCGCCTTACTAGCTCTCCCCGGCCAACGGTTGGGCCAAAGGGGATGGACCGGCGCTACTCGGCCTCTTACACGACTCATAGTTCAAATAGAATTCATGATTCTGAATGTAACGTTCGTCCCCCTTTCCCCAAGTATAATACCTGTTGATAAGACTCCACAAAGTAATCGTATCTAGTTGGAAAGGAAAATTTACCAATAACTCCCAAGCTATTACTTGGTAACGAATATCAACTTGTTCTAACATCTTACCCCTCGAAAGATGAGAAGGTAAACAACGACTTAATAAGTCAATAGCACCCGAGTTGCGAGTGAAGAGAATACTTTATGACCGGGAAGTCGACAAGATAAATATCATTTTCCAAGTAAGGTTCCCTTATTATTAGGGAGATAGACTCAAAGAAGAATGATATCTGAGAACCTTTCTTGATATAAGATTAATAATAATATGACTCCGAAATATTTTCCGTAATAATCGAAGAAGATAAACCTTATTGAGGTTATTTTAAGTATGGAATAAATATTCAGAGAATATTTATTGAATTAAAAATATTTAAAGAATATTTAGGAATATGAAAGAATATCTTTAATCAGAGTATTTTTCAAAATAATCCCTGAAGAAATATCAGGAGAATATTTATTGAATAAATAAATATTTAAATGAATATTCAAAATACTATTCTTTAATTATTAAGACCTGAAAGGAATATTTAAGATAATATTCATAATTAATTAGGAATTTAAATGAATATTCAAAAAGTAATATTCATTTAATGAATAATATTCTAATTGAATATCAAGTAATATTCATTTAGTAATCCAAGCCTTAAAGGAATATGCGAGATAATATTCGATAAATAAATCAAGTTTCAGATGAATATTAAAATAATATTCATCAAGTAATTAATATTTTAAATGAATATTCAAAAGTAATATTTATTTAATAAAATAATATTCTAAATGAATATCCAAATAATATTCGTTTAGTAGTCTCATCTTTAGAAGAATATTCGAAATAATAATCGATAATCAACTCGACTCTGAATGAATATTGAAAAATATTATTCGTCGAATGGTTAGGTTCAAATAATTATTTGAAGTAAGGATCGTTAAATAAATAATCTCGAACGAATATTCAAATAATATTCGTCGCCCAAATAATGAAAAATATTTACTTAAATATTTTCCTCCGAAGTAATCTCGATATATAAGGAAATATTGACTCCCGGTCTATATTGATGAATAAGATGTATACGCCCTTCTATGAGGGTCTTACAATAACCGGCTTATAATTGATACGTTAGCTATCTAATTTATAAGCCAATAAACAATCAGGGAATAAGCATAATGATATAACTTGAAAGTAGGCATGCATGCTATGGCATATGTATAACAGAAAACATATATATATATATATTCAATCACAACAACATCCTAAAAGAAGGGAATTGAAACTTGCCTGGTAGTCGAGTACGGTAAGGGGTAGTGGTAGCGGGTCCCGGGTCAGCTTGGGGATCTATAAATAGCCAATGCATTCGGGATTAATCACTTAACATCTTAAAAGTTAAGTTATACTTAAATCGAAACACGTTCTCGAGTTATCTCGTTATACCCCTTTTAGTGGATTCCTTTTTATCATTGATTCGACCCGACATTCGTTCGTTAATACGACATGTCACTGTACTTATATTTGGGACATACTTAAGTAATACAAGTTCTAAGGTCGATCATTATGAACCAATATTATACTCCGAGTTTTATCGCCCGTTTTCTAAGTGTTTTACCGAAGTTATAATAGAGTCGTCTTTTAGGGGTTCGTTCGCGTTTAACCTCGACTCGAATATTTTTAATAAATCGAAAAATGATCCTTTTGACATACTGTTTTCTTTCACACCTTCCTTTTTACCTCTAGTATTTATTTACCAAGATTCGTCATGACTTTACATATTTTACGAGGGTTCAATTTCAGTTACGAACTTTCATTTACGGATTCAAACTACTTTTAGTAAATCGGTCATAAATCCTAAACCGTAAGTCTGTTTGATTCGATTCTTTTTCCTAAATGATCTACGACTCAAGATCTACAAGGGCATGTTGGATACTTGTCCAGTTTCGGCCATTAGACCTAATGTGATGCACGGTTTTCAATGATTAACGAAATTTTGGCATTATAACGGCTATAATACGAACGTTCCAAAAATCACAATCAACAACCCAAGCCACACCGGGCATCTAAACAACTTATACACATAATAAGCATCTCAACAAGTCCAGAAGCTACTGATCTTAGCATCAAATCACCATGTTAATCAAATCACTAACTAAGCATGCTTATAACATGAACATAATCATAACTAAGCTAGATCCATCAAGAACATGCTTAAAACTCAAAGTAGATCTAGGGTTTTCAAGTCTTATACCTTCCTGGTAGTATGTACTAGCCTCACAAAGCTTGGTATGGATCTTAGGAGTGCTTAAGCTTGCTAGAACAATCAAAAGATTCAAAGAAAACAAAGTTAGTACATGATGAACACTATTCATGCTCCTCTTTCTTGATTTTTTTGAAAATGGAAAAAGATGAGTTTGAAGCTAAGATTTTGAGGAGATAAGTTTTATGAAATGTAAGACTCACCTTAATTATTACAAGATCAAACAATGGTCGGAAGTTGGATTTTTGTTTTTGAATTAGAGCATAGGCCGAATGTTTTGTTCATGGGGGGGGGGGGGGGAGAGTTTGCTTGGTTTCTTTTGGATAATCTTGCATAAAGTGATTTTGTGTGAGATAATATCTCATCTAAAATGTGTTAGTGGAAGGTGAGGTAATGGATGATGGTTTTTTTGTAGGACAAGTGTTGCATTTTGCATGGTTGAAGGCTAACTAGCTAGTTGGTCTTGCTAAGTACTTGTTCAAACCCTAACATGCTAGTTACTCTTGCCCACTTGGTTACTAGATATTTATTCTAGTAGCTTGCACAAGACTCTTGCTTCCTCTGCTTGTTTCTGTGTCCGGTTATTGCCCGTTTCGATTGATCGTTCGTAGGAATATTTCACGGATTTCTAATTATGGTTTACCGGGAATCCTTTTTAATATTAATACTATCATTATCCATCTTTCATTCTAACTTTCCAATTTATATTCCTTAAATCCATTCGTTAAATACTTAAGGCTATCAGTGTCCAGGGAACTCTCGGAGAAAATAAAAGTGCGGTTTTTCAGAATCCGACAGCTTTTACATACACTTATTTTCCCCCTGAATCACTAATACGAACTCGAAAATCCGTTCCGAATACTTCTATATAGTGTCGTCTCATATTATTCTATACTCCCACCAAAACACTATTTATTCTTTATTTTTTTCTTATTCTCTTAGGGTTGTACAATTGTCCGTATTCTCTTCCGATCGTTCCTTAACCTTTTTACGGAACTACTGGATTAATCGTTATCGATCTGGATGACATGAGAGTATTCTCCTGCTTGAAATTACCATATCTTATTCCCTTAGAAGATAGATTATTCTTACCTATGTTGTCACCCTTTAGCATTCTTCAAGACATAGAAATAATAAAGTCGAATTCCATTCATTCTTTCCAAATATCAATTATTACATTGTAGCCGTAACCACTATTCATTCTTACATCATTAAATACATAAAAGTTTTAATTCCACCCAAAATCTGGGTTCTTACACATTGTACATTGAAAGGGGAGTAAGAATGATTAGGGGATTTCTTGATATTCTTTTTCTCAAAGTTTTATCTGGGGCAACCTGAAATATGAGTAGGAGTGTGGAAGTCGTATCAATTGATTAGTCGCGTGAAATTCGTTTCAAAAATTTAATTATTTACCCGTTTTCTTCAAGTCAAGGCAGATTTCTTCGCTTATATATTGGCTGCAGGTTATGGCAGGTTTTGTTATAGTATTGTATATGAAGGAATTATTATGGATGATTAGGTCAGTAATGAAGGCGTTGTGTACAGGGCATAGTCCATTATACGAATAGGTCATGTCCGATCTTCGGTAGAAAAGGGATCGTCTCGTGTGAGTGATCAGTATCTAGAATTAACGAGACATACAAATCAAAGGTTTAAGTTTATGTTCGAATTTGCGGGCTTACAGGACGAGCCTAGCGAGATATGAAATGATATAAAGGAATTCTAGAATGAAAGGAATGACTTGGGAATTGAAAGAGAAATGTGAGAATACCGTCATGTGTTTTCTTACGATCGATTCTGAAGACAGAATCCTATTAAGATGGGGAGGATATACCGCCTTAGAAAATTCGTAATTATAAATATTATTTTTTTTATATTAAATGTGGATTATATGGTGTGAAATTTTTTAGAATAAATGTATGTGATGTCATGTTTATATGATGATTTATATGTGTAATGTGAGTCCGTGTATTTTTTATTTGAATTTTTATGATTAAAGTCTATTTAAATCATACATTATTGATCTTCTGAGAATTTTATAA
The DNA here is from genome assembly GCA_036435485.1 of Saposhnikovia divaricata. Classification (NCBI taxonomy): domain Eukaryota; kingdom Viridiplantae; phylum Streptophyta; class Magnoliopsida; order Apiales; family Apiaceae; genus Saposhnikovia; species Saposhnikovia divaricata. Next base: position 73,764,491 of record CM071595.1, on the reverse strand, counting down.
AATCATCGGAGTTATTAAAAATCATGAAATCTTTTGTAATATCATTTTTGTATATTTAATTAGTTTTTAAAATTATTGGGTGTATTAATTTGAGTGTTTTGGTATTTTAAAACGATTTTAAGAGTTTTATGGTATTTAAAGGATCAAAACATGCCAAAATTCATATTTAATTCATTTTTTATTCTAAAAATATTTTAAAAATATGGGGAGATAGATAATTTCATTTTCTATATTTTAAAAGTTAATTTAGATTTTTCTCAACTTTTACCTATTTAATGTCCATTTTATAAAGTGGTTTTAATTTATTTTTATAAAAGAATTGGATTAGTAAAATAATTACTCTTATTTCTTTTCAATCTCTAAATTGCTAGAACCCCACAATTCAGTTCTCTGTTTTCATTTTTTTTTTGCTCGAAGTCTCTGGATAATTCTCTCTTGTTCTTGAACTCTCTCTATATCTCTCTAAATCTTTCTCAATCCCTCGCCATATCTCTCCCTCCCTATCTCTAATCTCTCGATTTTCTCCCCTCTAGCTGCTCTCGGTTTTTCTCCCTCGTTAAGGAAGCTCAGACATGGTTGTATCAATTCTTTCCTTCCTCCCCTTGTTCGCCCATCCGTGGCTATTGCTGGTTACGGGTTCGAAGTCTGCTATGTGTGCGAGTTCGTGTGTGTTCAAGGGAGGCTGGGGGTGTGCGTGTGTAGGCTTTGATTTTGGTGTCCGTGTTGCGATGGGATCGAGTATACAGGTGTGTGTATGCAGTGGCGCAGTTGTGTGTGTGTGTGTGCTAAATGATTGTGGGTGTACACATATGAGTTCTTGTGATTCTATCGAAACTCTGCTGCAATCCTCTGTTTTGCTGGTATAAGCTCGATTATGAGATTAATTTTTCTGTGGTGCTTTTAATGGAGTTTGTGGGCTGTTTGCTCTCGGTGGTGTTTGTTTTTGTGCGGGTTATTTTGATTTCAGCTGGGTTCTTCGAATTTTGTGATGATAATTTGGCGTGTTAATTTGCGAGTCATTGAGCTGATTGAGTAAATATTTCGAGTTTTATGAATTTAATTTCAAGCATTATATATTTTATTCGATTCAATTTTTAGTTAATTATTATGTTGTTGTTGAGTTGGATTTAGTGGAATTTTCAGAGTTGTAATGTAATTTTCAGACTTGTAGTTGTAGTTATGAATATTCGTTAGGTATTCGAGGATTAAACGTAGTCATAAGAGTAAGTTAATTGATTTATGTGTAATAAGGGTGATATGTGATTTTTCGAATAATTAGAATTGCGTTATTAATTTATATTTGAACGGTGATTTCAAGTTATCAGTTAGACTTGAGATTGATATTGGATTATGGAATGATTGAGTGGCTATAATCCGTAAGTGTAAGTTGGTGTGGATATTTGATTTTAGTATTATAAAGTTATCGCTTGGTTGGGTCGGTTGTATTCCGACAGGTAGTGTAATATTACAAAGGAGGTGCTGTCAAATTTTTATAGAAACTATATGTTGTTCTTAAAGTATTTTAGTAAAACGATCTCTTATATTCTATGTGTGTACTGTAAGTCATGATTGTTATGTGACAATACGTGCTAGGTGCTCATTGACTTATCTGGATTATACTAAAAGTCTTTTATAAGTGTAATCTTATATGCTATATGTGTTATATTTGTAAAGCGAAATAGGTCTCGTTTGGTGTTAGGCCGAATACACACTTATAATCAACTAAGTATGAGAGAATAACAATAAGTTCTTTTAAAAACTTTTAAAAGCTGTTTGAATTAACTTCTCTCTCAGTGATGTAAATTATCACAGAGAGCTGCTTAGGTTACAATGAAAGAGATTTTATTACACGATCGATACCCTTCTAGGGTTAACCTAACTGTATTTATAAAATATACAGCTGCTATGCAATCGATAATTGATACTCCTATAAATTAGCTATACAATTGATATCAATTACGATTGCTACTCGTCTCCTTAGTCAACTCAATCTCTTTGACAGCTATCCAATCTTCAAAGATATTGCTTCCATATTAAATCTTCAAACACTGTTGACCAGTAGACGCTGCCTCCAGACAGAGTTTAACAAACTCTGTCGAGCTTCCAACAGTCAGCGTATAACAAAATCTGTTCAGCTTCTATCTGTCAGAGTTTAACTAAACTCTGACTGCTTCCTGTTTAAACTCTGTTTTTCCCTGCAAAACTTAAACACTGATATTAACCATATCAATTATATTTAACAATCTCCCCCAACTTGTTCATTAGTAAAAATGCACAAGTTAACAATAATTGATGATGTCAAAACAATTCCATAAAAACACAGTGTTTATTAAAATAAGCAGAGTTTAAACTTGACTTAACAAAAGTCTACAAATAACAAGAAAATTCTTACAGACTTTAATCTCTAATCTCCTCAAGATCTGGCGTTGTTCTGAGATAATCTATGAGTAATCTTCTCTCTGCATTTTCAAGCTCAATCTTCATAGCTTCTTTAATCTCTCTTAGCTAAGGATCACTCTCATCTGTCTGATAGATAGCAGATCTAAGATCATAGATTTACTTTCTCCTCATCTCATTTCTCAGTCTAATAAATTTGACTTCTTCTGACTGTGAATTGAAGTCAAGTACTGTGATTCCCAAATCAATCTTTAATTTTGCAGTACCCTTCTTCATTTCAATAAGATTTCCATTCCAATCTTTGTACTTAGGAACATATCTGCTATTGCACTTCATCCCTCTGATTGCCAAATTCTGGAGCATTTTCTTTCTGAGCACATTTGCAACTGATTGAGTCCTTTGACTATTCACCTTGAAAAGATATAGAACATATTCTAATTCTTCCCAATATTTCAAGCCAATATCATTCTCACCAATTCTAAATACTGTCCCATCAGCCATGAAGTACAAGAGAAAATCCTTCTTTAAACTCTTCTGATAAACTAACTGTACTGATTCCAGTCTGTCCAAACTCTCTTGAGTGACACCACGACCTGGAACAGCCAGTGAAGAAGGATCTCTAGGACCAGTATATTGCATTTTGTCTTTGTGTGAGCCTAGACCACCCTTATTGTTTCCAACCTTACCAGACAAGGCTCTTCCATCAGAAAAATCCATAGAAACTCCAGATAATAGATTTGGATCATGAAGTGTTCCTTTTCCAAAAACTGATTGCAACTGAGAAGATAAAGGTCTAGACATAACTTGTGTAGCAACAGAGGTTGTGTTTTCTTTCTTCTGTACAACTTGCGTAGAAACAGAGGTTGTAACTTTCTTCTGTGAAATTTCTCCTTCAATGCCTTTCAGCTTGAGTTTAGCTTCTGCTGCCGTTGATTTCTTTGATAACTGTGATCTTTGACTAACATCAGCACTTTCCTTGATCACAATGCCTTTAAGAACAGGCCTAGGAGCTTTTCCTTTCTTTAACTTTCCAGACTTTAAAGCTTTGAGATGTTCTTCTTGTAAACTCTTTTCTTCAGCTTTAATGTCTTCAGTTGTAACTCCTTCCTCATTTTCTTCAATAAACAACTTAGCAGCCAACTCTTCATCAGTCTGTGGATTAGAAGATAATAACAAACTCTTGGTCTTTGAAGTACCTTGAGTATCAGTGTTTATCCCAGCAAACTGTGATTTAGAGGACTTGCTAGTTTTCAGAGTTTGAAGTTCTTCAGTTTTGCTCCTTCCTTTATTACTTGCTCCTCCATCTCCAGCATTATCCTTTCTGATCAGAGTTTGAGATTGCTTGCATTTGTCTTTAGCAACTCTCTCCCCCTTTTTGACATCATCAGGCATAAGAATAAATGTGATTACCTCCAAGGAGGTAGCAATAGAATCAATCTTTAAGGATATATCATTCTGATTTTCTTCAACTTTGCTCAGCTTGTGAGACAAAGTTTCTTGATTCTGAGTAAGATAGTGAAATTTATTATTGTTGTCAAGTTTAATCATATCAGCTCCTCTAACAACATCACCTTGAACATCAGAGATTGCCTTTTGACACAGATCAAACCTAGAGTTGAGAGTCTTCAATTGTACAACTGTAGCCTTGAGACAAGATAGAATCTCTGGATTTGTAATTGTTCTAGAGGTTCTTTTGACAAATTCAGCTGCTCTTGCAGCAGGAAAGATACAAGTGTCCTTGTACCAGTCATTTGAAAATTGTTCAAGATGTTCTTCTTCAGCATCTGCTTGATTTGAAGGACCAGCAAAATCCTTAGCCTTAGCATCAGTCTGGACTGGTAAACTCTGAGAAGAGCTTGACTCAGTATTCCCTTCAGTTTCATCTCCAACCTCAGCTTCAACATGATGAGTGGATGGAGGAATTGGAATAGATACATCAACAGTTTCAACAACAACCTCTGCAACAGTTTCAGTAGTAGGTTCAACAATAGGCTGTATAACAGGCTGTACAACATCCTCTGCAGATAGCACAATAGGCTCAGAGTTTATCTCCTTAGGTGGTTGATCAATTTCCTCACCCTGTTCAACAGATTGATGAGCATCAGAGATTAACTCAGTATGAGAAGCCACTGTTTCTTCATGTACCATGGTGGTTTGATTGACTGCATCAGTGGCCTCAGAGAATACAGCAGGTGAAGAGATTGGAATTTCCATGTTCTCAGAGAATGGGAACAATGGTTCAAGAATTTCATCCATTTGAGCATCAGCATTTCCATCTCTTTCTATCTCAACAGCAGGTATTTCCTTAGAAATAACCTCTGGAACTTCAAGATTAACATCTTCATCAGATTCATCAATAATTAATCTCCTTCTCTTAGCTGGAGGATTCACTTCTGCTCTCTCTTCTGCTGAGACAGAATCATCAGGTATAGAAGAAGATTTAGGTTTGTTAGCCCGTTCCTTATACTTCTTTGGCTTAGAAGCTTCAGCCAGCCTCTGTTTTCTTGATGGCCTTATAGCCTTGCTTTTCTTTGGCTTCTTAGGTTTTGATTGTGGTTGAGGTTGAGGGTGTGATGAAGATTGTGGTTGTGGAGATGTAGTTGTAGTGATTGGCTCAGTGTTTATGGTTTGAGGTGGGTCAGTGTTTGTGGTGTGAGGTGGTGACTGTGGAGGTTCAATGATTAGTTCGTTTTGTGGTTCTTGTTGTTCTTGTGGTTGGTTGAGGAAGTTTCTGAGGGCAAGAGGATAGATAAACTCTGGTATTTGGTCTTTGTTAGCATCCTTCTTTGTCAAATCAGAAAACATTCTCTTATGACATTGGAAAGGTTGTATAACATCCCCATCAGCAATTGTCAAATTTGGTAAACAAGCAGAGAATAAAGATTGAAAGAAACGTGAGAAATAAACAGTTGTACTAGATTCTGCAAGTTTTTCACCTAAATTCATAAGTACCAGATGACCAAAATCAAAGTTACTCCCATTAAGAAGAGAATACCCGATTTGAAGACTTTCACCAGGAATTGCATCCCAGTTGGTGACCTTCTTGCCAAATGCGCGAGTAATGCAATCAAAGAAGAAGCTCCACTCCTTCCTGAGCCCTGGCCTCTTGACATCCCCAATCTTATCCAAAGAAGCAGAAAACCGTATTTGTTGTAACATTTCTTTTAATTGACCCTCACCAGCCACAGAGTATGAAGTGTGAGTGTCAAAATCCAAAACCTCACGAACAGTTGCAGGAGTTATGACAAACTCTTGATCTTCATAGGTAAACACAATTGATGGAGTCCCATTCTCTCCACCATCATCATAAACCGAGTTTTTCCAGAAGATTGAGATTTGTGTGGCCGAGAGTGTCTCTGGTTGGACAAGAGCCTTACCAATTTCAGAGTCTCTTAAGAAGTTTTGAATCAGATGAAATGATGCTGGGGCTTTAGCAGTGTCTAGAATTGCAGCATAATTGTTGGTAACAAAAGTTAATCCCTGGGCCACAAAGTTCTTGGTTGCCATTAGAACAGTATAAGACAGAAGAGAGTATATGCAAAAGTGTTTGTGAAAATGCTTAAGTGAAAGTAACAGAGAAATTGTGTGTGATGTTGTGTGTTTGTGGTTGTAAAGATGAAAAAGTGAATAATGAAATGATTTTGATTAGATCTGTAATTGAAAATCAAAACCCAATCGTTTTAGACATTAAACACGCAACCAATTTCTTGTTAAGTGTGTGAGTGGGACACGTGTCACATAAACAGTGGAACAGTTATTTACACGCGCAGTAATAATGCCTATTATTACTGCTGTTCTCTCTCCTATTTCCAATAAGCTTTAACTGTCTGACACAATTAAACAACTGGCAAATATTACTTGCAAATATGAAAAACTCTTTGTGTACTCCAAGTATATATTCTGTCTGAAATAAAATATTACCTTAGAGTACTCAACAAAATCCATCAGTGTTTATCAATTCTCCAACTTAATTACTGTTATCCTTTCAAACACTGCACAGTTGTGAATATACGTGTGTGTAGAGCAGAGTTTACTAGATCAGTATTTAGAGCATCTAGTATTTCATAAAATCCATAAAATAAATCAGTAAGCACTGGATGCACAAACTCTCATAGTAAACACTGAATATATGATGAATGCTAAACTCTGTAGTAAATAGTTTATATACAGTAATAATTAACCTATAACCCCCAATTTTTTTTTTTTTACTTTCTCTAGTAATCAGAGGTTGAAACTAGTCACCAAAAATCCTATAATTTTAGCCCTTATCAATTTGATAAGTTCTTAGGTCTTCCTAGCTTTCGACTAGTCACCAAAAATTAGAGAATTTTAGTCCTTACTATGTACCAGTAAGTTCCTGGATCGTCCTAGTTAAAAACATGATCTCAAAGGAGTTCTAAAAATCTATATAGTTTAGTTTTGGGGTTATTCTAATAACATCATAAACGAATAGAAATGAACAGAGTTTAGAGCTCATCAACATCAGAAATTATTTATGAGAGGCAATGCACACAGTATTTACAGACTCAGAGTTTAGGATAAATAAAGTAAGAGATGCTATAAATATAGAACAGTATCATGCTGTGTTAACTTTCTACACAGTTTAAGATTAGATCACATATAACTTGTTAAGATTCATGACTAATTACTGAGAATAATGTTTCATACATGTATCTTCATCGGTGTTTATGTTCAAAAAGAAACATTATCAGAGTTTCTCAGAGTTTATTCAACAGTTAACAGTGTATGACTTAAAAGCATGCTACCAGAGTTTAACATTCATTGAGCAGAGTTTGCATATCAAAGATTAACATACCACAGAAATATGAGCAACACAGTACATAAGTAGAGTTTTGAGTCTAACCAATATCTCTAGTCAAAACTAGAGACCATTCCTAGTTCATTTACCTGCCTTGTAAATACGGCTTCACTCAATGGCTTGGTGAAGATATCTGCAAGCTGTTGTTCTGTAGACACAAAATGAAGCTCAATGTTCCCTTCTTCTACATGTTCTCTGATAAAATGGTACCTTATGCTGATGTGCTTGGTCATTGAATGCTGTACTGGATTACCTGTCATAGCAATAGCACTTTGATTATCACAGTAAATAGGTATTTTACTGTACCTCAATCCATAATCCAGTAATTGATTCTTCATCCACAAAATCTGTGCACAACAGCTACCAGCAGCAATATACTCTGCTTCAACTGTAGATGTAGAGATTGATTTCTGTTTCTTGCTATACCAAGAAACAATTCTGTCACCAAGAAATTGACAACTTCCACTAGTACTTTTTCTGTCTATCTTACAGCCTGCAAAGTCTGCATCAGAGTAACCAAGAAGCTGGAAGTCTGATTCTCTTGGATACCACAAGCCTAAAGTTATGGTTCCCTTAAGATATTTGAAGATTCTCTTCACAGCTGTTAGATGTGGTTCTCTTGGATCTGCCTGAAATCTTGCACAAAGACATGTTGCATACATGATGTCAGGTCTGCTAGCTGTTAGATAAAGAAGTGACCCAATCATTCCTCTATAGTTTGTCATATCCACTAGTGAACCTATGTCTCTATCCAACTTTGTTGCTGTTACCATAGGAGTTGTTGCAGATGAGCAGTCAAGCATGCCAAATTTCTTTAGAAGATTTCTGGTATATTTTGCTTGATTGATAAAAATTCCATCATCTGTTTACTTCACCTGTAGCCCTAGAAAATAACTAAGCTCTCCCATCATGCTCATTTGATACCTGGACTGAATGAGCTTGGCAAACTTCTTACAGAGTTTATCATTAGTAGATCCAAAGATTATGTCATCTACATATATTTGAACTAATAACAGATCACTACCAAGATTGAAATAGAACAAGGTTTTGTCAATTGTACCTCTGTGGAACCCACTTTCTAAAAGAAATTGAGCCAGAGTTTCATACCATGCTCTTGGTGCCTGTTTAAGTCCATAGAGTGCCTTGTCAAGCCTGTAGACATAATCTAGATACTTGGGATCTACAAATCCTGGTGGTTGTTCAACAAACACTTCTTCTTCAAGTTTTCCATTCAGAAAAGAACTCTTCACATCCATCTGAAAAACCTTGAATTTCTTGTGAGAAGCATATGCTAGAAAGATTCTTATTGCCTCCAATCTTGTAACTGGAGCAAAAGTTTCATCATAGTCTATTCCTTCTTGCTGTGAATAGCCTTTGGCCACAAGTCTGGCTTTGTTTCTTGTAACAACCCCATCACTGTCAGTTTTGTTTCTAAAAACCCATCTAGTACCAACAACAGATCTATTCTTTGGTCTAGGTACAAGGGTCCATACTTCATTTCTCTCAAATTCATTTAACTCCTCCTGCATTTCTGTTATCCAGTCAGCATCTTGAAGAGCTTCTTCCACTTTCTTTGGTTCAGATTTGGACAGAAATGCATGGAACAGACATTCATTTGTTGTAGCACTTCTTGTCCTAACTTTTGCATCTGGATCTCCAATGATTAAATCAGGTGTATGTGATTTTGTCCATTTCCTAGCTGTAGGTAAATGACTTCTATCAATAGTTGATCCTCCCCCTTGATCAATGTTCTCCTGATTATCTTGATGCCTTTCTTCATTCTCTGAGGCTCCCCCTGAATTTGATCTCTCAGAGTTTGAACTGTTAGAATTTGGACTTTCAGAGTTTGAGTCATCAGAGTTTGAGTTTGATCTAGAATTTTCAGTTGACTCACTATCAGAATTTGAGTCATCACTATGATCATGCTCCCCCTCAACTGGTTCTCCTCTTTGTTCAGACTGTACTATTTCTTCTGTGTGTACCAGTAGAGGTTCAGAGTTTGCAGCAACAGAGTTTGTTGGACTAGTGTCATCAGAGTTTATTTCATCAGAGATTAGATCTTCATTTTCGAAATGCAATTGATCATGTTCATCAACATCTTCAAGTCCAGTGATTTTTCTGTCATCAAATGACACATGAATAGATTCCATAATCACCTTTGTTCTCAGATTGTAAACTTTGAATGCCTTGGTTGACACTGGATAGCCAACAAAAATTCCTTCATCTGCTTTCAACTCAAATTTGGTCAACTGTTCAGGATGAGTTTTCAACACAAAGCATTTGCACCCAAAAATATGAAAATATTTCAGGTTTGGCTTCTTTTCCCTCACCATCTCATATGGTGTTTTTCTATGCTTGTTGATCAGTGTTGCATTTTGAGTAAAACAAGCAGTTTGAACTGCTTCTGCCCAGAAATAGGTTGGCAATTTTGCTTCATCAAGCATAGTTCTTGTAATAACCCGAATTTTGGGTAGAATTATAACTTTTCTTATTGTGGTTAAAGAGCACTAATGAATGGTGGTTTCAAAGAACAATGATTGTAATGAATGGATATTGCTTTGGACAATGATCCTGATGCATTGGTATATTGTCAGAATAGAGTAATTCGATGGTTGAGGACCTAGATAAGAATAATCTACCATCCAGGAAGGAGCTAATGGATCCTTGAAGGGAAATGAGTACGTGCATAGTGTTTCCCATACGTGCATAGTGTTTTCCGTACGTGCATAGTGTTTCCCATACGTGCATAGTATTTCCCGTACGTGCATAGTGTTTCCTGTACGTGCATAGTGTTTCATGTACGTGCATAGTAATTTGGTGGATGAATAGTGATTTTGTAAGTTGGAAAACTTTTCATGCCACCCTATGTACGGGACGTGATATGGATGTTTCGAAGTCATATTAGTAATATGCGGAGGAAATAAGTGAATGTAGAGACGATCGGAATTCAGAAATTCCAAATTCTTTTTCGGTATAATATTTGACCAGACAGTGGATTAAATATTATTATAATCCAAGAATTGAGATATTAACTTTGAGGATTTGATATTTTGGGATGTTATTATATTTGATTTAAGAATGAAGGTAGGAAACCACTGAGGTAGTGAAACAAGCGTTCTAGAAACCGCTAAAACGTTATAACGAGATTAATCAATAAATCGAACGAATCCTAGATTACGGATTAAGTTCGTATCGAGATTAAATATCCTATATGATCATCAAGAGAATTATATCAAGTGGATTAAATTATTTAATCAAGGATTAAATCAAAACAATTTAGGAGTTAAGTGATTTGAATCACTTAAGTCAAACAAGAAACAAAACAAATATCTATCAAAACTTATCCAAGACTCTTGGCTCTTACCTCAATGCTATCAATCTCATCCTACCAGCTGATAATATCTATTTATATGAGCAAAAAGTAGATGATCAAGTGGGAGAAAAGAGAGAAAAGCAAAAGAAAACATAGAACATACAAACTGTCCAGCAGAAACATAACACAAAGAAAAATTCATATCTCCATTTCTATCCATGATAAAATCACCAAATTTTAACCATAGCTTCTCCACTCCATGGGCAAGATTCGTTCCAAATTTCATGGAAATCCAAGTAGTATAGCCTAGTCAAATCCATGCTTAAAGTTGGAGGACCAAAACTGTCCAGGTTCTGATCAGAAGAAAGATGGGGCTCAAAACCCTAGCTCCCATGGTTGGATTCTTGTGTTCTATAGCTCAAAAGAAATCCCTTGAAGAGTAGAAGGTGTGGTAAAAATTTTAGAACCAAACTCTTAGTTTTTGATTTTATATGATTTTTACAAGATTGACGATGAATAGTGGATCTTAGAAACTAACTTTGTTTTCATGATTTCTTTGGATGATCTAAGGTTTGATTGAGCTAGACAAGGACCATACCAAGCTTATTAAGGTTATATAATACTCCAAGGAAGGTAGATCTCTTGAAACCCTAGCATTTGATTTGAGATTTATGAATGTTTTTGATGGATTTAGCTTGGTATGATCATAGTGATAATTATAAGCATGATTATGTAATTAGTTATATGATTTAAGATGCATGATGATTTTGATGCTAAGATCAGTAGATTCTGGACTTGTGAGATGATTATTATGTGTATAAGTTGTATTGATGCCCGGTGTGGCTTGGGTTGTTGATTGCGATTTTTGGAACGTTCGTATTATAGCCGTTATAATGCCGAAATTTCGTTAATCATTGAAAACCGTGCATCACAGTAGGTCTAATGGCTGAAACTGGACAAGTATCTAACATGCGCTTGTAGATCTTGAGTCGTAGATCATTTTGGAAAAAGAATCGAATCAAACAGACTTACGGTTTAGGATTTATGACCGATTTACTAAAAGTAGTTCGAATCCGTAAACGAAAGTTCGTAACTGAAATTGAACCCTCGTAAAATATGTAAAGTCATGACGAATCTTGGTAAATACATACTAGAGGTAAAAATAAAGGTGTGAAAGAAAACCGTATGTCAAAAGGATCGTTTTTCGATTTATTAAAAATATTCGAGTCGAGGTTAAACGCGAACGAACCCCTAAAAGACGACTCTATTATAACTTCGGTAAAACACTTAGAAAACGGGCGATAAAACTCGGAGTATAATATTGGTTCGTAACGATCGACTTTAGAACTTGTATGACTTAAGTATGTCCCAAGTGTAAGTACAGTGACATGTCGTATTAACGAACGAATGTCGGGTCGGATCAATGATAAAAGGAATCCACAAAAAGGGGTATAACGAGATAACTCGAGAACGTGTTTTGATTTAAGTATAACTTAACTTTTAAGATGTTGAGTGATTAATCCCGAATGCCTTGGCTATTTATAGATCACCAAGGTGACCCGGGACCCGCTACCACTACCCCTTACCGTACTCGACTACCAGGCAAGTTTCAATTCCCTTCTTTTAGGCTGTTGTTGTGATTGAATATATATATATATATATATATATATATATATATATATATATATATATATATATATATATATATATGTTTTCTGTTATACATATGCCATAGCATGCATGCCTACTTTCAAGTTATATCGTTATGCTTGTTCCTTGATTGTTTATTGGCTTATAAATTAGATAACTAACGTATTAATTTTAAGCCGGTTATTGTAAGACCCTCATAGAAGGGCGTATACATCTTATTCGTCAAATATAGACCGGGAGTCAATATTTCTTGATATATCGAGATTACCTCGGAGGAAAATATTTAAGTAAATATTTTCCATTATTTGGGCGACGAATATTATTTGAATATTCGTTCGAGATTATTTATTTAACGATCCTTACTTCAAATAATTATTTGAACGTAACCATTCGACGAATAATATTTTTCAATATTCATTCAAAGTCGAATAGATTATCGATTATTATTCCGAATATTCTTCTAAAGATTGGACTACTAAATGAATATTATTTGAATATCCATTTAGAATATTATTTTATTAAATGAATATTACTTTTGAATATTCATTTAAGATATTACTTACTTGATGAATATTATTCTAATATTCATCTGAAGCTTGATTTATTTATCGAATATTATCTCGAATATTCATTTAAAGCTCGGATTACTAAATGAATATTACTTGATATTCATTTTGAATATTATTCATTAAATGAATATTACTTTTTGAATATTCATTTAAATTCCTTATTAATTAATGACTATTATTTTGAATATTCGTGTAAATATTTATTTATTCAATAAATATTCTCCTGATATTTCTTCAAGGATTATTTTGAGAAATACTCTGATTAAAGATATTCTTTCATATTCCTAAATATTCTATAAATATTTTTAATTCAATAAATATTCTCTGAATATTTATTCCCTACTTAGAATAACCTCAATAAGGTTTATCTTCTTCGATTATTACGGAAAATATTTCGGAGTCATATTATTATTAATCTTATATCAAGAAAGGTTCTCAGACATCATTCTTCTTTGCGTCTATCTCCCTAATAATAAGGGAACCTTACTTGGAAAATGATATTTATCTTGTCGACTTCTCGGTCATAAAGTATTCTCTTCACTCGCAACTCGGGTGCTATTGACTTATTAAGTCGTTGTTTACCTTCTCATCTTTCGAGGGGTAAGATGGTTGGAACAAGTTGATATTCGTTACCAAGCAATAGCTTGGAAGTTATTGGTGAATTTTCCTTTCCAACTAGATACGACTACTTTGTGGAGTCTTATCAACAAGTATTATACTTGGGGAAAGGGGGACGAACGTTACATTCAGAATCATGAATTCTATTTGAACTAGGAGTCGTGTAAAAGGCCGAGTAGCGCCGGTCCATCCCCTTTGGCCCAACCGTTGGCCGGGGAGAGCTAGTAAGGCGGTATACAAGTAAAGCCGTCAGTTCTTCCTTCTACCGGTAGTAAATCTAATTTGAGCTGTACGATCTCGACTGATCATCAAGATTGGAACAGCGGGCGCGGTGAATACTCCATCATTGGTTCATCATCCAAACTTATTTATTTCCTGCAACATGATTACTGTTGGCAGAGCTGGAAAAGTGTTCATAACTGGAATTGCAATCTTTTCATGCAAGTTCCTCTTTTTAATGACAATGAAAATATCATGCTTACTTTTGATGTAGCAGATATTTCTACAAACAAATACTTTAAGTTACCTTGTAACTTCATCGTTCATATTATACTGGCATCATTTCCGTAAATGCATGGCCTATGGTTTGAAAGATACTTTTGAACTGTTATATATTATCGTTCAGTTATATATTATTGTTGGTGGGCTATTGCTCACCCTTGCTTTATTATTATATCACAACAACAGCTAGACCAGATGACTCGCACAAGGCGCACTCGACGCGGGCGAGGACGATGAGACTACCAGAGCTGAAGAAGAAGCTATTGGTAGGATATATTTATTCTTTCAGTACCAAGTATATGGTCTAGTATGACTTATGTAAATGGATGGCAAAGAGTATGTATTTATATTGAAATTCTTTTGGATTGTAAGAACTCATAATGTGATTAATAAAAATTTGATTGTTACTCTGATTTCATCTCTGGGACTATAACGGGTGTGTTTTACATTGTTGTGTTGGGTCATGGAGATGTAATTTATTTTATGTTAAGGAAAGTTCAAGTGTTGTGGACAGAATTGGAAACCGTAACGACCGGATCCCGGACCCCGGATCTGGGGGTGTTACAGAAGTGGTATCAGAGCAAGAGTTATATATCCTAAGAGATGATACGACGTTATATAATAATAAATTCACTAATATAATAAGGACCCTTGCCAGGTTCACCTAAAACCCTTACGGGAACTTTTTAAGTATCATGATAGTAACTTAGCTCGTTCTCGTATCGACTAGTAAGGCGACAGACCTTGAGACGTACGAGTAGCAGCATGATGACGGTTTATTATATACTGACGATCGGATTGTGAATTCGATAGAGTACCCTGTTGAGGACTCGAAGGAGGTTCCAGCAGAGGAAAATTCTATTGAGGATGAGGAGTTTACTCCAAGGAAATGAGGGCTGTAGCTAGAGGGATAGCTAGAGTTAAGATTATAGTGCTCAGAGAAGTGAGCACAAAGAACTGAGATATTATTAAGAGAATTGAAATTTTATGTTGGATTTATAGCCGGACTACGAGAGGTAGTACCAGCAATTAAGACAGATTGGAAGGATTACTTGAGGTCTTATATGGGGATAGATAAAGATCCTTAGAGACTTTCAGATTAATGAGAAAGGAGTTAGAATGATGCATGATTATCAAAGACGTCGATGTAGGACGGGGAGCACCCAGGAGCAGTTGAGATAGAGGCAACAAGTGCCATATTATCGGATAAATGGATTAGTGTGAATATTGTCAATGGTAATTCGCCATGAGAAGGCGGATTTCATGGGTTATATTTTATGAAACCAAATTGAGATTGTTGAGGTGGTTTTATTCAGCGAAATGTCCTTATTATGAATGAACCTGCTTCGAAAGTAAAGATAGTGGAAAGTGATGGCCTGATTGGATAAAGTTATATAAAGTAGTAAGCGAGACGATGATCTCAGAAACTACCAGAGGAAAAGACCAGTGGGTCTATGATAAACTCGTAATATGACTACTATCAGGTACTAAGTATAAGTTTATTTTTAACTCAGTAAAATGGTGAATCAAGAACGTTAGATGCATGTGATTCAGAAGAATATTAAATTCTTTCTTTTCCCCGAATAGATTATAGTAGTTACTTTAAGTTTATTCTGACACTGAATTGCAAATGGATTAAGTAATGTGATTAGTGGTTAAGAGGTAATAGAGAATGTTTTAAGATGAAATTGGTAACGACCCGGCGTTGGTGTTGCCTAACGGGAGAAGGAAGACTTTATGATACACTATGATGCATCTCATATAGGTTTAGGTGGTGTGCTTATACAGCACGGCAGAGTAATTGCGGATGCATTCGAACAACACGGTACACCAGACTAGGATGCCCTTAGTAGTGCCAATTTTTATGAAACGACTAACTCCGACGGTAGTGTTCCTTCTGAAACCTGTGGTTAGGAAGACCGACATTTGATATTATCGACAACTAAGATGTATATGTATCAGGAAGAGGTGGCATGTTTCAGTTTGAAACTTTTGATTTCCCTTCTATGGGATATATATATATTTGGTTCCTTTCTAGTGGTTAAACTTCCAACTTTATGTCAATAATTCCGTTATTATAACTGCTTATGATTCTACCTGCTTGGATGCTCATAGAACTATTCTCTAGGTTTCGAAATTGATCTTCATAGTGTTACCGGTGGTTGGATAGATTGACCAAAATTTCCTTGATTCTGGAAAGAAATTCAACGAATTTTGGCAAACCTTGTCTTTCTGATTATCAGAGAACATCATGGAAGAGAGTAGAAACTGGGGCGAACCCCGTGAATTGGGTAAAGTAGCCGCTATATGGGTTGGTGGATAGACCCCGGTTATCGCGATCGATTGTAGAAATACAATGATGAAGTGAGATTGGACGAAAACAGGAAATGTAAGTAAGAAACCGGCCGGACTGAGAAACTCCGGGATTGACTTAAGTGAAAATACTGTTATACCATGAATGGTAAGCTTGCGTGGCACGTGGGATTGATAAGAATAGTTGAAAAGATAAAAGAGGAGGAAAGGTGACCGGAGACGGTGCCGAGAAGTCGATTAAGACCTATATGTAGTAAAGTTTTGGAAAGGTAGAAAGGTATCAAAGTAGAAGGCACTATGCCAGCAATTGCTAGAAAAGTAATGCTAATTAGCCAACCCAAAAACCATATATTTTTATTTTAGTGTCGTCAGTTGAGGCCAAGTCACAAAGGATTATCAAGTGACTAGACCAGCAATGAAAGGACAAAGCAGGGTTGCTTCTAAGTAAGCGCCGACTGCAAGGGCTTTTGATATAAAGGAAATATTAATGAGATCGTAGGAATCTTCTACTGAACCCTTTGCAACCCATGTTTGGATTGGGAATTTACTAGACTTTTTAGAATGGGGTCACCCGTACTAAAGTGATTCATGTGTATATGATTGCCCAAGATTACGAGTAAAAATGGAAGTATAATGACTTGAGATGTATGATGTTAGGGTATTATAAATACCATGAATATATTATGACCAAGGGAAGTAAACAATGATGGTTTATGAAGAGAGTATAGAAATGGTCATAGATGGATCAGTATGCTGTAGAAATTTTGTCTAAGGCAAGTACCTTTGAGAAAAACGATAAGTACTAAGAGATTCACGTTGAACTCGATCAATATCTTCCAGAACATCCTTGCTACCATTACCAAGTTCTGTAAGAGAGCAGATAGACATACGTTGTCTTTTGGAAGGTCAAATAGGCTGACAACTATCTGAAAGAAGAGGTTAGCATTAAGCCACCGATCGATTATCAAATGAGAATGATTGAAAAGAGACCCTTATTAAGGATACATGATTTGATTGCCAAGTATAGGATGTAAGAATTCCTTGGCAGTTGAATTAAGGATAGGATATCCATAAATTAAGACAAACCCTGGGTAATGCACAAAGGATGGCATTAACCCTAATAACGACATTATGAATTCAGATGATATGAGTTGGACTTGCTAAGGCAACAATGACCGGTAAGGATTATTAAAAAGAGTTCTGGAAAGAACATAGATAGAATTATTAGAGTATTGATCAATGACATTTTGATATACCCTGTACCCAGAAAATACAGGAGGAATGATGAGGATGACCTATGAAACCTTACAAGGAAAAAAGTAATATTCCGAACTTCAAAATGGAAGTTTGGTAAGGAATGTATGACATAGTAACAATAATGCCAGATGAGGCATGTATGAAACCCTGAGGAAGTATGGATTGAACCTATAAAGGTTGAGATTATCCTAAGATAAGGAAAGAACTAAGAAAAGAAGTATCCTAAGTAGGATTGGGAATAAACGTGATAAAGTTCCCACGGGTAGGTGGAAACAATGACTTATGGAAAAAGACTGATAAATATATTTTTCTCCATCGGCAAAGCTTAAGGGAGAATGCTTTCACCCAACAGTGATGGGAATGAGGTAGAAAAGTTTGAATTGGAATATATCCAGAGAACAAGGATTACCAGAAATTATTATTATCAGGAAAGGCCAATGAGGTGGCCGACAGTCTAAGTATAAAGGAATAATTACAAATGTTCATACCAAAGAAACAAAATGATATTTGGAAAGACCTTGAAGGTCATATCGGAGTGGAGGAAGTTACATTCCTTTTGATGATTGTGCAAGAATCGAAGGTAATAATAGTTTAAGTAAAGATTCGATTCGTGATGGAGTCTTAAGCATATTACGTACCTTAGAAGGTCCCGTTTTGAGGCAAACCAGGACCATGATACAAAATTGACGAAGTAAACCGTTAAGTTTCCAGTCTTTTATGGAAGCTGCATGAGTGATAGTTTCATCAACCTGACATAGCTGCGATGCTTGAAACTCTTTTGCAATTTTATCTACTTCATGTAATATCTACATTAATTTTAGGAAGTGTTCCTTATGGATAAGGAATAGTGATTTCCAGAGAACGTACCCAGGGTACCACTCGATCGAGAGATTTGATTCCTTTCGAATTAGGGAGAAATTGATATTATAATAATGATGGATTAGTTGATACCCAATGGAGTCAAATTGATTATGAGGGAAATAATTCAAGGATAAAGACGGAGTCAGAGATTTTGGAATCTAGTTCAGACTAAGAGATTATGACGCCAGAGATATGAGGCTTGATTAGCTCATATGGTTTACCCCGAGGAAAGAGACACCAAGTATGATTATAATGATTTTGGGAGGTTGTACAAGGTTTTAATAAGCTACCAGATATCGATTTGGATGACATAATAATGAATATCGAGTGTTCAGAGCCTAGTGCTGCATCTCCCGTTAGCCCAGTAGGAATAAAAGAATTATCAACTCAGATGCGAGGATTGTTGATTAAGAGTGCGATGAGACTCAGTGTGCCACCGTGAGGAACCGGTGTGTTGTAAGAAAGAAATATGTTAGCACAAGATTGTGCATCGAACCTCGAGAGTTGAATGGGTCAACATTGAGTATAGGTACTGTTGTAAAAGATTGTCTGAGCAGCACAGGGACGCTGTGTATTTTCCAAACTTATTAGGAAATGGGACATCACCGGTTTCCAAACTTATTAGGAAATGGGACATCACCGAAAAAAAAAAATCGAGAATATACCCAAGATTGTGAATCGCACTAGGTATAGACACTATGAAATTGTAAGTGATGTCATTTTGGGTTGACTATTGCACCCACAACTTTTTGGAATTTAATGAATTGGCTGTGAGTTATCTGAGATAGTTTTCGCCCTAAGTATATCGAAACATCGTATATATGAAGGAAAGGTGCGAAATCAAAAAGGATCAAACATGATCGACTTTCAGACCTATCAGATCTGAAAATATGTGTGCTTGTGTGTATATGAAGATTATGATTTGTGATAAAAGGATTAAGAGTCCTCGAACCAGACAACATTCCCCGCAAACAAATCCCCCCAAGAGATTCGCCTTTCTTTCAGAAAGGAGAAGAGATGAGATAATAGAGAATGACTGAATGAACACAGGAGGTAGATTGGCATTCTGTGAAATGATTAAAGAAGAGGTTGGGACACCGGGGGTGATAGTAGTTAACAATGAGATAGCGAGGCCAAAACAGTGATGGCCGACGAACTCTTTGCTAGACATCAAGAGTTACTCGAATCGGTTGTTAGAATACTCGAACTAGTTTCAATACGGAGTACCCCGTCGACAATAGAGTTGACATTTATACAATGGAATTGGGAAATATCTAGAATTAATAGAGGATTTTGACAAGCAAGTTTTTGTTGATGTATTTCTGTGCAAACAAGATAGAGAATATAAGGTTCGAGATTTGTAATAAGAAAAGGTATCCTCGTGGAAGGAATTAACAAGATTAGAATGAAAGGAAGTTTAGCCCAAGATTCATTGGGCCATCTGAGAGTTTAAACGCGTCAGGAAGGTGGCCTATGAGCCAGCCTCACCCAAACCGGTAAAATGGTCATAACATGGTTCATGCGTATGTGCCTCATCAGTATACTATAGATGCCCGGCATATGACAGAGTACGAGCAGATAGATATACATAACAGAATCTGAACTACGAAGGACAACCTGTGGAAATTATGAATAGAAAAGAGCAAGCGCTAAGAGATAAGGTTGTCAAGCTAGTGAGAGATTTGAAGAAAATCAAGAAGTGGAAGAATCCACCTGAGAAATAGAAAGTGCAATGGGATAGAAGTACCCCCCAGTTATTCCTAAACTGATTCCGAGGACGGAATCCTTTTAAGGAGGGGAGACTGTAATAACCCGAATTTTGGGTAGAATTAAAACTTTTCTTATTGTGGTTAAAGAGCACTAATGAATGGTGGTTTCAAAGAACAATGATTGTAATGAATGGATATTGCTTTGGACAATGATCCTGATGCATTGGTATATTGTCAGAATAGAGTAATTCGATGGTTGAGGACCTAGATAAGAATAATCTACCATATAGGAAGGAGCTAACGGATCCTTGAAGGGAAATGAGTACGTGCATAGTGTTTCCCATACGTGCATAGTGTTTTCCGTACGTGCATAGTGTTTCGCATACGTGCATAGTATTTCCCGTACGTGCATAGTGTTTCCTGTACGTGCATAGTAATTTGGTGGATGAATAGTGATTTTGTAAGTTGGAAAACTTTTCACGCCACCCTATGTACGGGACGTGATATGGATGTTTCAAAGTCATATTAGTAATACGCGGAGGAAATAAGTGAATGCAGAGACGATCGGAATTCAGAAATTCCAAATTCTTTTTCGGTATAATATTTGACCGGACAGTGGATTAAATATTATTATAATCCAAGAATTGAGATATTAACTTTGAGGATTTGATATTTTGGGATGTTATTATATTTGATTTAAGAATGAAGGTAGGAAACCACTGAGGTAGTGAAACAAGCGTTCTAGAAACCGCTAAAACGTTATAACGAGATTAATCAATAAAGCGAACGAATCCTAGATTACGGATTAAGTTCGTATCGAGATTAAATATCCTATATGATCATCAAGAGAATTATATCAAGTGGATTAAATTATTTAATCAAGGATTAAATCAAAACAATTTAGGAGTTAAGTGATTTGAATCACTTAAGTCAAACAAGAAACAAAACAAATATCTATCAAAACTTATCCAAGACTCTTGGCTCTTACCCCAATGCTATCAATCTCATCCTACCAGCTGATAATATCTAGTTATATGAGCAAAAAGTAGATGATCAAATGGGAGAAAAGAGAGAAAAGCAAAAGAAAACATAGAACATACAAACTGTCCAGCAGAAACATAACACAAAGAAAAATTCATATCTCCATTTCTATCCATGATAAAATCACCACATTTTAACCATATCGTCTCCACTTCATGGGCAAGATTCGTTCCAAATTTCATAGAAATCCAAGTAGTATAGCCTAGTCAAATCCATGCTTAAAGTTGGAGGACCAAAACTGTCCAGGTTCTGATTAGAAGAAAGATGGGGCTCAAAACCCTAGCTCCCATGGTTGGATTCTTGTGTTCTATAGCTCAAAAGAAAGCCCTTGAAGAGTAGAAGGTGTGGTAAAAATTTTAGAACCAAACTCTTAGTTTTTGATTTTATATGATTTTTACAAGATTGATGATGAATAGTGGATCTTAGAAACTAACTTTGTTTTCATGATTTCTTTGGATGATCTAAGGTTTGATTAAGCTAGACAAGGACCATACCAAGCTTATTAAGGTTATATAATACTCCAAGGAAGGTAGATCTCTTGAAACCCTAGCATTTGATTTGAGATTTATGAATGTTTTTGATGGATTTAGCTTGGTATGATTATAGTGATAATTATAAGCATGATTATGTAATTAGTTATATGATTTAAGATGCATGATGATTTTGATGCTAAGATCAGTAGCTTCTGGACTTGTGAGATGATTATTATGTGTATAAGTTGTATTGATGCCCGGTGTGGCTTGGGTTGTTGATTGCGATTTTTGGAACGTTCGTATCATAGCCGTTATAATGTCGAAATTTCGTTAATCATTGAAAACCGTGCATCACAATAGGTCTAATGGCTGAAACTGGACAAGTATCTAATATGCCCTTGTAGATCTTGAGTCGTAGATCATTTTGGAAAAAGAATTGAATCAAACAGACTTACGGTTTAGGATTTATGACCGATTTACTAAAAGTAGTTCGAATCCGTAAACGAAAGTTCGTAACTGAAATTGAACCCTCGTAAAATATGTAAAGTCATGACGAATCTTGGTAAATACATACTAGAGGTAAAAATAAAGGTGTGAAAGAAAACCGTATGTCAAAAGGATCATTTTTCGATTTATTAAAAATATTCGAGTCGAGGTTAAACGCGAACGAACCCCTAAAAGACGACTCTATTATAACTTCGGTAAAACACTTAGAAAACGGGCTATAAAACTCGAAGTATAATATTGGTTCGTAACGATCGACTTTAGAACTTGTATGACTTAAGTATGTCCCAAGTGTAAGTACAGTGACATGTCGTATTAACGAACGAACGTCGGGTCGGATCAATGATAAAAGGAATCCACAAAAAGGGGTATAACGAGATAACTCGAGAACGTGTTTTGATTTAAGTATAACTTAACTTTTAAGATGTTAATTGATTAATCCCGAATGCCTTGGCTATTTATAGATCACCAAGGTGACCCGGGACCCGCTACCACTACCCCTTACCGTACTCGACTACCAGGCAAGTTTCAATTCCCTTCTTTTAGGCTGTTGTTGTGATTGAATATATATATATATATATATATATATATATATATATATATATATATATATATATATGTGTGTGTGTGTGTGTGTGTGTGTATGTTTTCTGTTATACATATGTCATAGCATGCATGCCTACTTTCAAGTTATATCGTTATGCTTGTTCCTTGATTGTTTATTGGCTTATAAATTAGATAACTAACGTATCAATTATAAGCCGGTTATTGTAAGACCCTCATAGAAGGGCGTATACATCTTATTCGTCAAATATAGACCGGGGGTCAATATTTCTTGATATATCGAGATTACCTCGGAGGAAAATATTTAAGTAAATATTTTCCATTATTTGGGCGACGAATATTATTTGAATATTCGTTCGAGATTATTTATTTAACGATCCTTACTTCAAATAATTATTTGAACGTAACCATTCGACGAATAATATTTTTCAATATTCATTCAAAGTCGAATAGATTATCGATTATTATTCCGAATATTCTTCTAAAGATTGGACTACTAAATGAATATTATTTGAATATCCATTTAGAATATTATTTTATTAAATGAATATTACTTTTGAATATTCATTTAAGATATTACTTACTTGATGAATATTATTATAATATTCATCTGAAGCTTGATTTATTTATCGAATATTATCTCGAATATTCATTTAAAGCTCGGATTACTAAATGAATATTACTTGATATTCATTTTGAATATTATTCATTAAATGAATATTACTTTTTGAATATTCATTTAAATTCCTTATTAATTAATGAATATTATTTTGAATATTCGTGTAAATATTTATTTATTCAATAAATATTCTCATGATATTTCTTCAAGGATTATTTTGAGAAATACTCTGATTAAAGATATTCTTTCATATTCCTAAATATTCTTTAAATATTTTTAATTCAATAAATATTCTCTGAATATTTATTCCCTACTTAGAATAACCTCAATAAGGTTTATCTTCTTCGATTATTACGGAAAATATTTCGGAGTCATATTATTATTAATCTTATATCAAGAAAGGTTCTCAGACATCATTCTTCTTTGCGTCTATCTCCCTAATAATAAGGGAACCTTACTTGGAAAATGATATTTATCTTGTCGACTTCCCGGTCATAAAGTATTCTCTTCACTCGCAACTCGGGTGCTATTGACTTATTAAGTCGTTGTTTACCTTCTCATCTTTCGAGGGGTAAGATGGTTGGAACAAGTTGATATTCGTTACCAAGCAATAGCTTGGAAGTTATTGGTGAATTTTCCTTTCCAACTAGATACGACTACTTTGTGGAGTCTTATCAACAAGTATTATACTTGGGGAAAGGGGGACGAACGTTACATTCAGAATCATGAATTCTATTTGAACTAGGAGTCGTGTAAGAGGCCGAGTAGCGCCGGTCCATCCCCTTTGGCCCAACCGTTGGCCGGGGAGAGCTAGTAAGGCGGTATACAAGTAAAGCCGTCAGTTCCTCCTTCTACCGGTAGTAAATCTAATTTGAGCTGTACGATCTCGACTGATCATCAAGATTGGAACAGCGGGCGCGGTGAATACTCCATCATTGGTTCATCTTCCAAACTTATTTATTTCCTGCAACATGATTACTGTTGGCAGAGCTGGAAAAGTGTTCATAACTGGAATTTCAATCTTTTCATGCAAGTTCCTCTTTTTAATGACAATGAGAATATCACACTTACTTTTGATGTAGCAGATATTTCTACAAACAAATACTTGAAGTTACCTTGTAACTTCATCGTTCATATTATACTGGCATCATTTCCGTAAATGCATGGCATATGGTTTGAAAGATACTTTTGAACTGTTATATATTATCGTTCAGTTATATATTATTGTTGGTGGGCTATTGCTCACCCTTGCTTTATTATTATATCACAACAACAGCTAGACCAGATGACTCGCACAAGGCGCACTCGACGCGGGCGAGGACGATGAGACTACCAGAGCTGAAGAAGAAGCTATTGGTAGGATATATTTATTCTTTCAGTACCAAGTATATGGTCTAGTATGACTTATGTAAATGGATGGCAAAGAGTATGTATTTATATTGAAATTCTTTTGGATTGTAAGAACTCATAATGTGATTAATAAAAATTTGATTGTTACTCTGATTTCATCTTTGGGACTATAACGGGTGTGTTTTACATTGTTGTGTTGGGTCATGGAGATGTAATTTATTTTATGTTAAGGAAAGTTCAAGTGTTGTGGACAGAATTGGAAACCGTAACGACCGGATCCCGGACCCCGGATCTGGGGGTGTTATAGTTCTGGCAGCTTCTATCAAGGTTCTGTTCTTCCTCTCAACTACACCATTTTGCTGTGGTGTACCAGGTGCAGAAAATTCTTGCTTCACTCCTCTGTTCTTGCAGAATTCTTCCATTGTTGTATTTCTGAATTCAGTTCCATTATCACTTCTGATTATCTTGACTTTGTGTTTTGATCCTTTGTCCAGTAGCTTTACATGCTCCATCAGTGTAAATGCAGTTTCATCCTTCTTTGCTAGAAAATACACCCAAGTGTATCTGGTATATTCATAAACAATAACTAGAGCATATTTCTTTCTTCCAATTGACAAGACATTTACTGGTCCAAAAAGATCAACATGTAACAGATGATATGGATCAACAATTGAAGATTCAGACTTGCTCTTGAAAGAGGTCTTCCTCTGTTTGGCCTTCTGACATGAGTCACACAGACCATCAACATTTAGCAAGGACTTTGGAAGTCCTCTAACAAGATCCTTTCTTATCAGCTCATTGATGTTGTTCAGATTCAAATGAGAGAGTTTCTTATGCCACTTCCAACTCTCCTCATTGGACATTCTTGTTGACAGGCACATTGTTTTTCCATCAGAGTTTGTCAACAAGCTTGCTTCATAGATATTGTTGTGCCTTTGTCCAACTAAAACAACTTTCCCTGTGGTTTTGCTGATAACCTCACAGTATTCAGATTGAAAATCTACATGAAAACCTCTGTCACAGATTTGACTCACAGATAACAGATCATGCTTGAGTCCTGGAACCAGAGCTACATTTGTGATGATGACACTTCCAAGATTAATATTGCCATATCCCAGAGTATGTCCTATGTTGCCATCTCCATAGGAAACTTTTGGGCCAGCCTTCTCCACATACTCTTATAGCAGGGCTTTATTTCCAGTCATGTGTCCTGAGCATCCACTGTCCACTAATAGGATGCTTTCCCTGATGCCCTGCAATCACAAACAATTACTGAGGATTAGATTTAAGGATCCAGACTTGCTTGGATCCTTTAGCTTTCTTAATTCTGTTAGCTTTAGCAACAGAATTTTCATTATTAGAGTTTAAGCTAACTTTATCAGAGTTTACACTTGCAGAATTAACTCTAACCCATTTCAGATTAGGTTTCAGTTCATAGTAATTATGATAAATAGCATGATAATTTCTGCAAGTATAAATAGAATGCCAAGTGCTTCCACAGTGTTTGCATAAAGTCTGTGGTTTAGTTCTAACATTATCTTTCTTTACTTCAGACTTGGAAGGTAAAGAATTAATGTCTTTGTTCTTCCTGCAAAAACTAGCAAGATGGTTAGTACTACCACAGTTATGGCATGTCTTTCTTGGAGCTAAAGTAGCAAGCATTGGATAGTTACCTTGAGTAATGCCTACTTTACCATTTCAGTTCTTTCTAGACACTTTCGGTTTCTTAACAGATTTTAACTCCTTAAGCTTATGCTTAAGTTGTTTATCTGTCATTAAACCAATATTAACCTGTTTAACATTAGTTTTTATTGGTTCTTTCTTAACAGCTTCTTTTCCACCTTCAAATCTAGGTTCATTTATTCCATTAACAAATGTTCCAAATTTCTTAGGTGGAAGAGGTGGTCTAATCTTAACTGTATTCTGAAATCTAAGTTCATCTTTCTCAGAATAACCTAGACCTACAGTGTCAGATTGAAAAACTTCTTGAGTGTCTTTTCCTGAGTGAGTCCAAGTTTTAATAATGTGATTTGCCTTTTCCAACTCAGATTCTAGTTGTTTATACTGACTTAACAACTCTTGTTCAAGATAGACAGCATCATCTCTCTCCTTTTGAACTTGCTGCATCTTAACAAGTTTCTCTTCTACAACCTTATTTCTCTCTTTGAGTTCAGAATTCTCAATTTTGATTCTCTCATTCTCTAAAGTCTGATCCCTATAACTGATATGCAAGGACTTAAGATATATTCTTAATTCAGTTATATCATCATTGTTATAAGCATAGGTAGTTAGAGGTACCTTGTTTTCAGAATCTACAGCTTCATCAACAGTAGTAGCTGTTAGGAATATGTTGTACTTGATGATAACTTCACAATCAATCAAATTGTATAAGGTTTTGTAGCTGTCAACGGATGAGGATTTATAACTCTATCCGTTGACAGGTAGCTCATCAACGGATGAGGTTTTGTAGCATACTGCAGTATCTCTGTGTTATCAGTTGATAGTGCTTTTATCCACAGTCATGTTGACCATCAACGGATAGGCAGAATAGGGTAGCCAATTGTAAATAAGCTATGCTATGTAATTCTGTCTAAGTGAAAGTGTATCAACAGATGAATACAAAACTCTATCAACGGATACAACTCAAATCCACTCTATCAACGGATACAGCTCAGGTCTCAATATCAACGGATACCGCTCAATACATCATCAACGGATGTTAGTGTACAATATCAACGGATAATCATTGACACTGTCTTCTATGATTAGCTGGGGATTAGCAGTTGATAAGGACATGTTTGACTGACAGATCACATGGGTTGATAGTAGATACAAAAAGCAGTATGGCAGCCATACTTTGGAAACACAGAAGAAAGAAGCATTCCATTCACAGTATGAATACAAGAAAGGTGCAGGAGACATGTCTGAACACAAGGACAACCTTTCGGCTACATGTGTATTTGGAGTGTAGTAGCAAGTCAACTAGAGTTAGATTAATATTATCTTATTCCAATAGTACTTGTAAAACTTGGGATTTATAACCAAGTGTAGCAACTCTTTGTAGGTGAAGAAAACAGATACATTTTGCTTAGGGTTTCTATTGAATATTCTGAGAAAGCAAAGAGTTGTAAAACAGAAGCTGTGTACTTTTGTATCACAGAGTTTTCTTCGAATAAAAGCTTCAGGTGGTGCATTTAACCACCTGATTTTTTATGTGTTTGTGCATTAATCTTTTTACAAGCAATTATCTAAGTATAGATTTCTGAAGTTCTTATCAGAAATTTATAAATATCAAGAATTGTATTCAACCCCCCCCTTCTACAATTATACAAGTGTGTAATCTGGGAATAACAATTGGTATCAGAGCAAGCTTCTAACATATTTGAAGTTTAAAGATCAACACACTTCCAACATGTCTAAGAAGGATTATGGAGTAAAGATTCCAGTTCTTGATAGAGAAAATTACTTTCACTGGAAAGTAAAAATGCGTCTACATCTCTCGTCTATTGATGAGGGCTTTGTGGATTGCATTGACAAGGGTCCTCACGTTCCAATGAAGACAGCAACAAGAGTTGGCCTGGCTGATGATGTGCCTGACACTCTCATTCCCAAACCTGTTTCTGAGTGGAGTCTTGAAGATATTGCAGAAGTCCACAAAGACAAAAAGACCATGAATATTCTATTCAATGGTCTAGAAACAGACATGGTTGACAATGTTATTAACTGTACTACCGCCAAGAAAGTATGGGACACTGTTCAAACCCTGTGTGAAGGAACAGAATAGGTTAGGGAAAACAAGATGCAACTACTAATCCAATAGTATGAACATTTTCACTTTAAGAGTGGAGAAACATTGAATGATACATTTAGTAGATTTCAAAAGCTACTAAATGGTTTGAAACTGTATGGAAGAATCTATCAAGTTAAAGATTCTAATCTCAAATTTCTGAGATCACTGCCCAAGGAATGGAAGCCAATGACTGTTTCTCTAAGAAACACTCAAGAGTACAAGACATTTACTCTTGAAAGGCTCTATGGAACTTTAAAGACCTATGAGCTGGAAATGGAGCAGGATGAAGAGATTGAGAAGTCTCAAAAGAAAAGTGGGTCAGTTGCACTTGTTGCCAACTTGGAGCAAAAGGAGGAAAGGACAGAAACTGCTAGTTCTACACCAAACAGGGAGGTTTGTAAAGGTAGAGCAGAATCAAGCAGGAGCAAGGAAAAGGTGTCTGAGGAATTGAATGCTCTTCAGCAGGATGAATTGGATGAGATAGATGAGCACTTAGCTTTTCTATCTAGGAGATTCTCTAAGCTGAAATTCAAGAGAAACTCTGGGGTGGCCAAGCCATTTAACAAGGATTTTTCCACAAGCAACTATGTGGATAAATCCAAAATTAAATGCTACAATTGTGGAATTGCTGGTCACATGATAAGTGAATGCAGGAAACCTAGATCTGAGAACAAGGGAAAGTCAACTGAGGCTGTTGACTATAAGAAGAAATATTTTGATCTTCT
Source organism: Saposhnikovia divaricata (assembly GCA_036435485.1). Lineage (NCBI taxonomy): Eukaryota > Viridiplantae > Streptophyta > Magnoliopsida > Apiales > Apiaceae > Saposhnikovia > Saposhnikovia divaricata. The sequence goes on along the minus strand of CM071595.1, from coordinate 73,735,418 downwards.
CAGGCAGAAAGGAAAGGCATTCTTGACCCAAGAGTATGACTGGGCTGTTGATGACAATCATTCTGATGATGATGTTGACTTAGTCAACCTTGCTTTAATGGCTGATTCTGGAGAGCAGGAAGCAAGTTCAGCTAGCAATCAGGTATTTTCTACTAATCTCTCTGAGCTCACCAAAGAGGAATGCAATAGTGTTATAGATGAAATGTCTACTGAACTATATCACTTAAGTGTTACTCTTAAATCACTTACTAAAGAGAACAATAGGATTAAAGAGTCTAATCTGTTTTTAAGTGATAGAAATGCTGCTCTAGAAACTCAATTTCTAGAATTTGAGAAAATGAGAGTTGATTGCAATAATGCTAAGAGTGAACTTGAAGCTGTGTTAAAAAGAGAACTGATTTTAAAAGACCAGCTTGAAAAAGAACAAGGGATAATTGCTAAATTTCAAAGTTGTAGGAATATTTCTCAAAACATAATAGAAGTTCGGGGAATAGAATCGTTTGTGAAGGATACCTGGACTCAAAAGAAAAAGGAGCTAGAACCTGGTCTTGAGGATCTAGAGACTATTTGTGAATCAACGGATAGTGATCATCCGTTGATAGATGAACCGTCAACGGATGAGAGGTATCTGTCGACTAACAAAAAGTCTGTTAGTAAGAAGGAACTTAGGAAACTGGATATTAAGTATGGTCCAGTCAACAAGAATTTTGTTAGTGGTGAGTGCAGCAAAACCAAATCCAGTGGGAAGGCTAAGGCAGGTGATTTACACAACAAAAATGCTGTTGGTAAATAAGATAATGAAAAGGTAGAAATTGAGGATAAAAAGAAAAAGAACAGAACTGGTAAGATAGGCATCAACAAGAAAAACAATTACTCTCCTCACAAGTTTGCTCCTAGGAAAACTTGTAGTAATTGTAATAGTGTTAATCATCTATCTTCTAATTGCAAGATTGTCAACAAGGCTCCTGTTCATGTACCTCAACCAATGCCATGTATGCCTGCAATGCCTGTTATGCCTGGTTTGTATCAAAATGCTAGTTTTTCAAATCCATATGTGAACATGCCATATGTGTCTAATCCTTACTTTCAATCTATGAATGTGCCACAAATGTCATGGAACATACCTAACATGAATAATATGTATGCCAATTTTCCACACATGCATGCATCCAATATTCATGCAAATGAGCATTTGTCAAACCCCATTACTCAAGCATCTACACCTAAGTTGAAGAATGGTAAGAGTGCTAAGTCAAAGGCTAACAAGAAAGGACACAAGGAAGCTTGGGTACCAAAATCAACTTGATTTGCTTTTGAAATGTGTGCAGGGAAACAGAAGGAATCTATGGTACCTAGACAGTGGATGCTCTAGGCACATGACAGGAGATTCAACCCTGCTCACAGAGTTCAAGGAAGGAGCTGGCCCTAGAATTACCTTTGGAGAAGACAGCAAAGGATATACTAAGGGATATGGCATGATTTCAAAAGACAATGTCATCATTGAAGAAGTGGCTTTAGTTGAAGGTTTGAAGCACAATTTGCTGAGTATCAGTCAGATTTGTGACAAAGACTATGAAGTAAAGTTCACAAAAGAAGCCTGTGTTGTTTCTGCCAAGGAAGACAACAATGTGGTATTGACAGGCTTTAGAAAAGGAAATGTTTACATAGCTGACTTCAATTCAGCATGCTCAGAATCCATTACTTGTCTCTTCAGCAAAGCAAGTAAGGATGAGAGTTGGCTATGGCATAAGAAGCTGTCACATTTGAATTTTAAAGTTATGAATGATTTGGTAAGAAAGGATCTTGCTAGAGGAATCCCTCAATTGGAGTTTGTCAGAGATGGGCTGTGTGATGCCTGCCAATTAGGGAAACAAAAGAAATCATCCTTCAAAAGCAAGACAGAGTCATCCGTTGTTAAGCCTCTTCAATTGCTGCATATGGACTTATTTGGTCCAGTAAATGTCATGTCTATTTCAAAGAAGAAATACTGTCTGGTGATTGTAGATGATTTTTCTAAGTTCACATGGACCTTCTTCCTGCACTCCAAGGATTGTGCAAGTGAAATCATCATCAATCACCTCAGAATACTAAACAATGGTTCTGAAGACATAGTACAAAGAATCAGGAGTGACAATGGTACTGAATTCAAGAATTCCACAATGAAGATTTTCTGTGAAGAGAATGGAATTGTCCATGAGTTTTCTGCTGCCAGAACACCTCAACAAAATGGGGTTGTTGAAAGGAAAAACAGAACTCTCATTGAAGCAGCTAGAACAATGTTAAGTGAATCAAGGTTACAAACATATTTCTGGGCTGAAGCTGTCAACACTGCATGCTTTACTCAGAATATTTCCTTGGTCAATCGAGCTAGAGGAATGACTCCTTATCAGTTATTAACCAACAAAAAACCAACTTTAGCTTTCCTACATGTCTTTGGATGTAAGTGTTTTGTGCTAAGAAATCATGGAGATAACTTGGGCAAATTTGAAGCAAAGGCAGATGAAGCTATTTTCATTGGATATGCAGCAGGGAAAGCCTACAAGGTCTACAATCTAAGAACCAACATTGTTATGGAATCTGTACATGTTGTGTTTGATGATCAAAAGATTCTAGGCCTAAATGATGAAGGTTACCATGAAAAGTTAGAATTTGAGAATGAAGGTGAAGGAAGAATGTACTTTGATGATGATGAGGAAAATGAAGATCATGACCACAGAGATCCACCTAGAGCTGTTATACCAACTAGAAGTGATGCTTACACTGAGAATGAAGCATCCGTTGACAGTCATTCTGCAACATCCGTTGACAGTCATTCTGCAACATCCGTTGACACTATTAGAGATGCATCCATTGACAGATATTCTCAAGCATCCGTCGACAGGCAAAATGATGCATCCATTGACAGTCAACTTCATAATTCAGCAAGGACAACAAACTCAGGGGGAGTTTCTCAAGGTCAAAATTCAATGCTAAATCAACATGATCATGCTCATGGAAATGAAGCAACCTCATCAAGATCAAACCTTCCACCTGCAAGAAAATGGACTAGAAATCATCCATTTGAGTTAATCATTGGTGAATCGAATTCAAGAGTCCAAACTAGAAGGGCCACTCAAGCAGAATGTCTATACAGTAGCTTCCTGTCTCAAGAGGAACCTAAGAAAGTGGAAGATGCCCTTCTAGATCCAGATTGGGTGTTAGCAATGCAAGAAGAGCTAAACCAATTTGAAAGAAATAAAGTATGGAAACTTGTGCCCAAACCTGATGATAGAAGTGTCATAGGTACTAAATGGGTTCTCAAGAATAAGACAGATGAAAGTGGCATAATTGTGAGGAATAAAGCTAGATTAGTGGCAAAGGGCTACTCTCAAGAAGAAGGAATAGATTTTGATGAAACTTTTGCTCCAGTGGCAAGACTTGAGGCAATAAGAATCTTTCTAGCCTATGCAGCACATGCCAATTTCAAAGTCTATCAGATGGATGTCAAAAGTGCCTTTCTAAATGGGGAACTGGAAGAAGAGGTCTATGTCCATCAACCTCCTGGCTTTGAGGATCCAGAATTTCCAGGATATGTATATCTTCTCATAAAAGCACTTTATGGTTTGAAGCAAGCACCAAGAGCCTGGTATGACACTTTATCTCAATTTCTTTTGGAGAACCACTTCACTAGAGGTACAGTAGATAAAACCTTATTTCATAGGAATATTAATGGCTCTTCAATACTTGTTCAAATCTATGTAGATGATATTATTTTTGGGTCTACAGATGAGAAGCTTTGCAAAAAGTTTGCCAAACTTATGCAAAGTAGGTATGAAATGAGCATGATGGGTGAAATAACTTACTTTCTTGGCCTACAAGTAAAGCAAGTTAATGAGGGCATTTTCATAAGTCAAACAAAATATATTTATGATCTCTTAAAGAAATTTGACTTAATGGATTGTACATCTGCTAAAGCACCTATGGCCACTGCAACTAAACTTGAGTTGAATACTAAGGAAAAGTCTGTGGACATCTCAAGCTATAGAGGCATGGTAGGTTCACTTCTATACCTAACAGCTAGTAGACCTGATATAATGTTTTCTACTTGTCTTTGTGCTAGATTTCAAGCTGACCCTAGAGAGTCTCACTTAATAGCTATTAAAAGAATTTTCAGGTATCTCAAGGGAACACCAAACCTTGGCATTTGGTACCCAAGAGAATCTGGTTTTGATCTAACTGGCTATTCAGATGCAGATTATGCAGGTTGCAGAGTTGATAGGAAAAGTACTACAGGTTCCTGTCAATTTCTAGGAAACAGGCTTGTTTCATGGTTCAGTAAGAAACAAAACTCAGTCTCCACTTCAACAGCTGAAGCTGAGTACATTGCTGCTGGAAGCTGTTGTGCACAGATTCTATGGATGAGAAACCAACTCATTGACTATGGTCTAAAAGTTGAGAAGATTCCAATTTTCTGTGACAACACAAGTGCTATTGCCATCATAGGGAATCCAGTGCAACATTCGAGAACCAAGCACATTGACATCAAATACCACTTCATTAGAGAACATGTGATGAATGGTACAGTAGAAATGCACTTTGTGCCAAGTGAAATGCAGCTTGCAGATATCTTCACCAAGCCTCTTGATGAATCCACATTCACAAGATTGGTAGGTGAGCTAGGTATGCTTAACTTGTCATAATTCCTAGTGATATTTGATTTCACTGCATTGAAGCTAGAAATGTGTTTTGATTTACTTGAAAGTTAAAACTTTCAGAAAAATTTTCTGCAGAAATTTTGTCTAAGGCAAAATTAGCTTATCAACGGATATCCTTTTATCCGTTGATAGTATAAACACATTACTAGATTTTCGCATGTCAACGGGTAACAGGCTATCCACGTCATCAACGGATAAACTGTATCTCAACCGTTCATTCTATATCCGTTGATATACATTTTTTTTAACCGTTGGTAACCGTGTATATCTAATCATGGCTGTACTTATTTTCTTTTCATTTATTATCTGACAGTTACTTTTGACCAATGGAGTAATTACTTTTAATTATTTCATTTTTAATTCTTGAAAAATATAAAAGGCTGACTTGTACTCTCACATCTCACTTTTATTCATTTTCAAGCATATCAAAAGTTAACTGCATCTTCTTCTCTAAAACTCTCTGTAACCAAAGTTCAAACACTTCAATGGCGCCCATTGTTAAGATGATGTCCTCCACTGGGTTTACCTATGAGAAGAACAATTTCGCGGCCTTTGTTGACACAGTGAATGCTCCAGAAGCTTACCACACTTTGATGAGTTTCGTGAAGAAATGCAAACTGTCATATGCTATGACTGCCACCACTCCCTTAATCCACGAGGTAATTGAAGAAATGTGGACATCTGCTGAGTACAATGGCACAGACGGTACAATTGCTTTTTCTTTAAAGGGTAAAAACTATGTGGTTAATTCTGATGTAATAACTGCTTGTTTAAAATTGCCTGAGAATAACTGTCTGAAAGTACCCACTGATGCTGAAATTGTTGCCATGCTTAATTCTATTAATTATGCCCTTAGTACTGAAAACTTAGGGAAAATTGTTAGGAAATGAATGGTTAAAGAATGGAGCTATTTCTGTGATGCCTTCATTAAAACTTTTTCAGGCAAAATTAGTAATTTTGATGCTGTTACCCAGTCCATGCTATCTATGATGTGTATGCTCTTAAATGATAAATTCTATAATTTTGGCACATTAGTTATGTATGAGATAGCTGCAAAGTTAGGTAAAAAGGAAACTAGGAGCAAGAATATCTACTTTGCTAGATTTTTAATGCTCTTAGCACTGCATGTATCTGAGAATAAGCTATCCATTGCTAACCCGGATAGCAAGTTCCAATGTTTTGTTCAGGAGAAGAGAGTCTTAAGTGACCTAATTCGAATGAACCTCAATGCAGGAGTACAATTGGTATATCTACCAATTGTTCAGGTAACTATTTCTAACTCTGAAACCCCTATCTCCAACCCCCAAATTTCTTTGCCTTCTAGTGTCACAATGGAGTCTGTAGTTGTGACCAAACAGGCTCCTACCAAAGTGACCAAATCCAAAGTTCCAAAATCACATTCTAGTAAGCAAACCTCAAGTGTCTCTCAAAAGACACCTGTTGTAAAATCTACCAAAACTCTTGAGGGGAGTGTGAAGGTGGTAGTGAGTGGTGAGGGACAGGGTGAACATCAAAGAAGCCCTAAGGATAAGGAAGGAGAGATGAGTGCAACCACCATTTCAGTCTCTCAAAAGACTGCTAATGTAACTTCAAGCCAAATTCTAGTTACACTCTCTCAACAGAGTGTGACTACTGAATCAAGTTCCCCACAAGGAACACTGCACAAGAGGGTTAGAGACACAAATAGCCCACTCTCAAAAACCTATGGAAGAAGAGTGAAAGCTAAAACCACAGGGGAATCATAGGGTGCACACACAGTACAGGAAACTGTACCTTCTCAAACTCAGTTTGATGTGGCTTCAATAAATGTGGAGTCACAGCCCCTTGATCTTAATCTTCAAATCGATACACATTACAATCCACCATCACCAACTCCATCTCTGGATGTGGATATGATATCTACATCAATTCCTGATTCTCCATCTTTAAGATTCTTGGAGAAGCCCCACTCTGCAATTGGTGGTCATCATCTTTTAGATGATTTGTTGGACCATCAATCTTCCCTTCCAGAATTCTCAACACAAACTGTGGCCTCGAACTTAAAATCAATCTCCACAGATTCAGTGTTGGTTTTCTCTTCAATGGATAAAATTATTCCTTCCTCAACGGATATCCTTCATCCGTTGACAAGTGTTTCTCCCTCAACGGATGCGCCTCTGTCTAGCCATCCGTTGACAGCTATAACTACTCCATCAACGGATATTCCTTATCCGTTGATAACTCACTCTACCACTGCTATATCTGACATTCCAGTGTCAAGTATGGAGGAGTTCTCAGTAGTTGAAACACTTTTAGGATTGAGGGAAGGGAGTGAGAGGCTGCCTTGTGAGCAGGCAAAAGGATAGCTAAATAATGAGAGGCTGGCCATTTCTTCCGGTCAGGCAAAAGGAGAGACTGAGAGTTCCACCTTAGTAGGTGAAGGTGAGGGTGTGAGAGGTGTGAGCCAAGGGGAGCCCTTGATGCAAGAAAAGAGAGATGAGAGGAGAGAAGGGACTACAGGAGAAATAAGGATGGAAGAAGCAGCCATTGCTAGTGAGTCAATGGAGGTTGAGGATGCAGCCAAGGAAATGGAATTTCAAAGAGAATATCAGTCCATGATTGACTCCATTTCTTTGGATGTTGAAACCTTTACTCACCCTGTTCCTGCCTATCAAATTCTGGCACAACAGGGCAATGTGGAAGCAGAGGAGGCAATGCACCTAGTGCACACCTCACAGTCTCTACTTAGAGCTAAGGAATCTTTTGAAGCTCTGCCAACCACTGCTGAGAGTGAAGAATTTGAAGATTCTGAAGATGAAGACAACCAGAGCTCTGAAGATGAAGGTGGTAGCAGTATTCATGATTTTAAATTTGCTCACAACTACACCTATCATCAACTTGATGTGGAAATCATAAGGCAATATAAATCTGCCCTAGCTGAGCACCCAGAAGCAGATCCACAGAGAAAGGTTGTTCTTCAACAGACAATTGACTCCCTTAAGTTACAAAAGATGCAAATGGTGATTCAGAGAACCAACTTAGAGGAGATCAAACAAGAAATCAAGGATGTGAAGATCTCTGTGGATTCCAAGTTAGAGCAACTAGCTCCTACAGCCACTCAGAGGGTGTTGCAACAAAGGTTCATCAAAGAAGACACCCTGGCTAAGTCTGTGCAACTACTCAACTCAAGAGTGGAAAAGATGGAATCCCAGATGGAGCAATTTCTTCAACATCAAAAACTGCAAACCCAACTGCTAGAAAAGTTAGTTGCAGCCCCAACTTCTAGTCAAACCCTTGATGCTAACAAAAAGGGGGAGAAAGTGGAAGAGGCTGTGGCAACTACAAGTCAAATCTTAATTTCTGAAAGAAGGGAAGCAGCAAGTGAGGGGGAGCAGCAGCCTACCATAGTGGTCAATCCACAGGACTTCATTGTCACAGCTTCCCCAAGTAAATCCAAACCTGTACAAGTAGCTCTATCTAAAGAGTTTGATTTCTCAAACTTGACAGAAGAGGAAAAGCTAGCCAAAATTGAAGCTCTACAAAAGATGAAAGAGGAAAACTATGAAAGGATAATGAGGTCAGAAAGATTGATCAATCAATCTATTGCATCAACTCTGTTCTCTAGCCAAACCTCAGCTCCAACAATATCTACCACAATTCTGAAGGTGCTCACTCCAACAATTGTGGCTCCTACATTCTATGATGCTGAGCCTTCTCATGTTAAAGAATTTGAACCCTACATCAAAACAAGACCCTACTCACCACCAAAAGCAAATGGAAAGAACAAGCTACAACTGGACTTTCCATTTCCCAAGGATGATGAAGAGAAGCTGATGGGTAAGCAAATTAAGGAATTCAAGGAGAAGACTAACAGTTGTGTAAGAGAATGGATGGCTGTAATCATAAGGAATGGAAAAGTTCTAAACATATCCAACAGCCATCCTAGATTTGTTGAAGCCAAGAGAGAAGAGACTTCAAGGCTGCTAAGAGAATCTCAACCAAGCACTGAATATCAATATGAAAACTCAGATGAGAAGCAAGCAAGGCTGGCTCAAGAGTTAATGGATGAGGTAGAAGATGAAACAAGGGAACCTGAGGAAGTCCCCAAATCCAAAAGGAAAGGGAAATCAGTCCCCAAATCCAAATCTAAGAGAATGAAATCAAAGGCAAGGAGGCCTGTCTCTCCAGAAATTGAAAGCAAGGAGACAGTTGGCTCATCACAACCTACTTCAGTAAAAGTATTCAACCCAGCTGTGAATTTCCATGGTGATCCTATAGTACCTAAAGAGGAACCAATGAATCTTGACTCCATTGAGGTTCCTTCATTCTTGCTGAATCCTCAACAGAAGCCTATACAGAAGAAAAGGATACCAAGGAAGCAACCTTCAAAGGAACCAATTCAAGTTGCTAGGGTACCTGCTATTGTCAGGCAGCCAATCTTGGAAAACAAGGATGATTTTATCTATCAGGCAGATATTGAAGAATACTCTGGCATGAATCTTTATCTGGATGAATTGTTAGAAGTAAGAGGGATTGACAAATATAAACATTTGCCTGAGAGATTAGTCTTTGTATACAAGGGAGGAAAGGAAAGGACATGGCCACTACAAAGGGTTCTTGGAGAAAATTATCAGACCTTAACCAAAGTGTTCTCTGCAATCAAGAGATACACAGGGTTCTCCAAGATAGCAAAAGGGGAGATACTAGACAGAATAGAACAAATAAGGAGGGAATGGAACTCACCATCAAGTCTACCAAGGAAAATGAAGATCCCATACAATGGATAGAAAATCCACCTTCAACCCTTCTGGATGATGGAGTTCAGGGATGAAGATGGTAACAGGAGATTCTTAAGGTTAGAAGACCAACTACCAAAGGCTAGTTCTCAATACCTGAGATGGTTACAACAAAAGCTAAATCCAAAGGTAGATGAAGAAGATGCCTTCTATAGGAAACTCCAAATACAGATTGAGTCCAACTCTGCCAAAGAAGGAAAATCAAAGGTGATGCCAACAAGAGAAAAGAAACAGTCTTAATCTGCTCAGTCTAGAGGAGCACTTCTCTGTAAATTTCTCAAACTTTCAGTTTTTAATTTTTGTAGCTTAATACAATTTATGCATTGTTCTATATATATCTTTAGGAATGTTTTGTTATCATCAAGGTCCTGAATTTATGCTTTATTGCCATCAAGTATAAATTGGGGGAGATTGTTAGGAATATGTTGTACTTGATGATAACTTCACAATCAATCAAATTGTATAAGGTTTTGTAGCTGTCAACGGATGAGGATTTATAACTCTATTCGTTGACAGGTAGCTCATCAACGGATGAGGTTTTGTAGCATACTGCAGTATCTCTATGTTATCAGTTGATAGTGCTTTTATCCACAGTCATGTTGACCATTAACGGATAGGCAGAATAAGGTAGCCAATTGTAAATAAGCTATGCTATGTAATTCTGTCTAAGTGAAAGTGTATCAACAGATGAAGACAAAACTCTATCAACGGATACAACTCAAATCCACTCTATCAACAGATACAGCTCAAGTCTCAATATCAACGGATACCGCTCAATACATCATCAAGGATGTCAGTGTACAATATCAACGGATAATCATTGACACTGTCTTCCATGATTAGCTGGGGATTAGCAGTTGATAAGGACATGTTTGACTGACAGATCACATGGGTTGATAGTAGATACAAAAAGCAGTATGGCAGCCATACTTTGGAAACACAGAAGAAAGAAGCATTCCATTTACACTATGAATACAAGAAAGGTGCAGGAGACATGTCTGAACACAAGGACAACCTTTCGGCTACATGTGTATTTGGAGTGTAGTAGCAAGTCAACTAGAGTTAGATTAATATTATCTTATTCCAATAGTACTTGTAAAACTTGGGATTTATAACCAAGTGTAGCAACTCTTTGTAGGTGAAGAAAACAGATACATTTTGCTTAGGGTTTCTATTGAATATTCTTAGAAAGCAAAGAGTTGTAAAACTGAAGCTGTGTACTTTTGTATCACAGAGTTTTCTTCGAATAAAAGCTTCAGGTGGTGCATTTAACCACCTGATTTTTTATGTGTTTGTGCATTAATCTTTTTACAAGCAACTATCTAAGTATAGATTTCTGAAGTTCTTATCAGAAATTTATAAATATCAAGAATTGTATTCAACCCCCCCTTCTACAATTATACAAGTGTGTAATCTGGGAATAACAGTAGCCATGAGAGCATAGTTTACATCCTCATCTGAGTCAGAGGTATCTTCCCAATCTCTGCCTTTAGTGAAGAGTGCCTTCTCAGTTTTACCCTTCTTGCACTCAGGAGCATAATGACCCATCTCCTTACACTTGTAGCATTGAATCTCAGACTTGTCTCTTTTCCCAGATTTGGTATCCTTTCTCTCAGATTTTCTGAAATTCTTCCTGTCAAACTTTGAATCATTCTTGGAGAATTTCTTTCCTTTCTTGAAGTTCTTGAAACCCATCTTCTTGAAAGTCTTTACCATCAAAGCAGCCATTTCCATCATTTCCTCATCATCTTCAGAATCAGATGATTCATCTGCATTTGAGTCAACATCAAAGTTTGATGACTCACTTTCAGAATGAATGACCAAGGCACTTCCTTTTGCCTTCTTACTGAATGCTTCCATCTTTGAGGGTCTTTCTTCAACTCTTAGAGCAACAGATTTTGACTTTCTACCTGATCTTCTGCTTCTCTGTTCCATTTCTAGTTCATGAGTTTTGAGCAGCCCATAGATCTCATCAATATCAGTATCAGCCAGATCATAGTTGTCTCTAATAGTGGTTGTTTTGACATCCCACTTTTCAGGTAGAGAAAGAAGAAACTTGAGATTTGAATCTTCTAGATCATATTCTTTATTAACCAGTGACAGATCATTAAGGAGCTTACAGAATCTGTCAAAGGTTTCTGTCATTGATTCTTCAGATTTAGCCTCAAAGTGTTCATACTCCTGTGTGAGTATGTTCCTTCTATTCTTCTTAATTGCAGCAGTTCCCTGACATCTAACCTCTAGAGCATCCCAAATCTCTTTTGTAGTTTTACAATTGATCACTTTGTTAGACATAACATTATCCAAAGAACTATGAAGGAGTTGTCTAACCTTTGCATCCTTTCCAATGGATGAAATATCCTCAGGAGTCAAATCTTTCTTCTCCTTTGGAATAGATTTAGCTTCCTGTCCAGCAGCAACAACAGATAATTTTGTAGGCTTATGAGGGCCTTCATAAATTCTGTCAAGATATTCTGGATCTGTAGCTTCCAAAAACATAGCCATTTTCACCTTCCAGGTTGAGTATTCTGCTGGCTTAAGAATAGGAACCCTGATTGTTTCATATCGACTCACAGTTGCAGGTTGAGCCTTCTCAGCACTAGAGCCTGATGTAGGAGGAGGAATTTCTGCCATTAATTACAGTTGTGTGTGTGTGTGGATCTTAAACTGTATTAAATTAACAGATCAAGCTCTGATACCAATTGTTAGGCCGAATACACACTTATAATCAACTAAGTATGAGAGAATAACAATAAGTTCTTTTAAAAACTTTTAAAAGCTGTTTGAATTAACTTCTCTCTCAGTGATGTAAATTATCACAGAGAGCTGCTTAGGTTACAATGAAAGAGATTGTATTACACGATCGATACCCTTCTAGGGTTAACCTAACTGTATTTATAAAATATACAGCTGCTATGCAATCGATAATTGATACTCCTATAAAATAGCTATACAATTGATATCAATTACGATTGCTACTCGTCTCCTTAGTCAACTCAATCTCTTTGACAGCTATCCAATCTTCAAAGATATTGCTTCCATAATAAATCTTCAAACACTGTTGACCAGTAGACGCTGCCTCCAGACAGAGTTTAACAAACTCTGTCGAGCTTCCAACAGTGAGTGTATAACAAACTCTGTTCAGCTTCTATCTATCAGAGTTTAACTAAACTCTGACTGCTTCCTGTTTAAACTCTGTTTTTCCCTGCAAAACTTGAACACTGATATTAACCATATTAATTATATTTAACATTTGGGTAGAGTAGAGTTAAGTGATTAAGGATATTAGTGTACTAAAATAGTACCTTGCCTTTCTATAGGAACGAATAGGAGGCCGAAAAAGAGCTAGCACAAAAGTAAAGGTAATCTTGAGGAATGGAATAATTATCGGAGTTGACGCGTGTGCTCGCACAAGAGATGATAAGTAATAAAAGAAAGACAAAAGTATGACCGAGTAAGGGCCAGCAAATAAGAAGTAAAGACAGATGTTCAATGAGTAAAGAATTGAGATATGGAAATGGAAACTGCATGTATTGAGGCAAGTTTACTATCCCTCGCTTATTGTTCAAGTGATGTGAAACCTTGTGAATTATTTATTTATTCTTTCGAAATCCCTTCTTGCAAACAATTGTGTTCTTCATATTTATTCTGAATAATTGTGAACCTGTTCTGTTAATTATACGATGTTCCTTTCAGATCCTTTTGCTAGTGCCTATACTTTTCATTTTTATTTCCAGTGACATTTTTCTTCTATTAATTTACAAACACTCATTCTCAAATTATTCTGTCATTGCTTATGTTCCTCACCTATTGTTCAGGTGTTGAATTCTTTTAAAATTAATTTAATTTAATATTTTTCATCTTTATTAATATTTTTCAAAGAGCATTTTTCTTCAAATTATTGTAAACTAATTCGAGGTTTATACTGTTGTTGAGGCATGTGTTGCTCAATGATGGTTAAAACTGAGAATGAATTGAGATCTTCTTAATTATTCAAACTCATTATTGTCATGCCGGTTTTGGCAGCTAAAGACTATGAGTGCTTAGCCGACACGATTGAGACCTTGGGTAATTGAGAATTTCTTAAATCTTCATTTTAATCTATTCAAATCAATTTTGTTTGTTCAAACTTTACAGCGAAATTTCATAAATTGATAATCCTTGAAATAAGTGGTTATAGCTGGTACAGTACTCAAAACTATTGTTGAACTTCAGATCACTGTATTCCTTAATTTTCTTATAATTTCTGTCAAATTTCTAGAATCTTAATAATTGTTTCATTCTTTGATTGATTTATGTTTCCTTGTTGATATATGATTCAATCTTGTGGACCATGCCATGTTTATTTTAATCTTGTTGCTTTACTGCTTATGACTCCTTATATTGACTACTTCCCTGATTCTTAATCCTTTATTGTCGCTCATTAAAATGGACTAATTAGTTAAAGATGTTTTTAAAATTCCTTATACTGGGCTGATCTGTTATCAGTGAGTTTAAGGACTAAAAAGTGAAATGTTTTAAATTATTAATAATAAATTTCTTTATAAATTGGAGAAGCGTAAGAGGCTAGGGTGGTCCTAGTCCAGCACTTTTATTTATCGTAAGAGGCTAGGGTGGTCCTAGTCCAGCATTAAAGACCAATGTGTTGCCTAATTGGGAACCCAATTTCAAAGGAAGGGGGACTTTACGTGGCTGATCACCCGTATTGTCCGTAATCAGGATAATAATACAATCAACTTAAATGCTTTTAAAAAGTTTTATGAAAAGTATATTTTGATGGAAAGAAACGTTTTTGAGAAAAGGTTATGATTTAAAGAAAAATGGAAAGTTTTATACTATGATAGAAATTGAGATATTCCCTTGAGATAGTTTGATTATTGATATTGTTCATCAATGAAATATTGTAAAATCGTTGTTCACTATACTATGCACTTGTTAAGCGTTCTTTGGCTCACTCTTGCTTTGTTTTACCTAACCCTTTGCAGTTAGGTTTAAGGATGATCTACTTATATTTTCAAATGCGAATGAGAGCGAGGATGATCCTATTCGGAATAGATTTCAGAGCTAACGCGGGCGAGCACGGTTTTGGATTAGGCTACAGATTAGATGGTATAGTGACTTGTATTTATAGCATAGATAGAAATTGTAATTATTTGTATAGTTTAGTTTCTTGTTTCATACCATAACCTGGAATCGATCCTCGGTGAGGAATCGTTGGTGTATTAAGTTATATATTTGTAATTGTTAATTTGAATTTTGGTTTGGGTTGAAATACAGGTGGATAGTCCGATTTACGAATACTTCATGCCGAAATTTTATAAAATTTCCCTGTATTAAAGTCTATTTTATTATAAAAAGTATATTTCTAGTATTGGGAAGTCGGGGAGTTACACATACAATATCATTTCTTCACAATATAATAGAAAACTGGATATAACTTCATTTCGATCAAATCGATCGAGAAAGAGGTCGCGTTAGATTCAGTTTAATCGAGTTGGTCATGTGTAAAAGTGAAAACATGTCGATATTATTTTTGTATCAATTCTAGATGTTAATTGAAAATTCTATATACTTCTATAATTTATGATGATTTACACAATTTGCACAACAACTAACAATTTTTTCCCGAAAAATTAACATCGTGTGTCCTCCAATTGCCCGAAATATTTCATAATTCTTAAATAGGAAATAGAAAATGACATGATATAAGTAATTTAAGTCGTCATCTTGGATGAATATGTTCTTATTTTTCTATATATAATTAATATTTTATATTAAAATAGTAATTATAATGCCAAATAAATTTTCCTAAACTTTTATATAAATAATGAAAGTGAATTACATATATATTTAATAGGTGTAATTAATGATTAATTAAGATACTATCAAAAACAACAAAAAGGTTTATTTAAAAAATGAAACAAAATTGATATTTTTAAGTCACATTTTATCTAAAAATAATCTAACTTAGGTTTTTAAATGGAAAATTTTAAATATTGCTAAAATAAAATTTGCTAAAGTGTTGTAAAAATAAAATAAAGCAAATTTAGTAGATATTTAATATGTGTAATTAATGACTAATTAAGGTGCTATTTAATGTAAGAAAACAAATTTTAATAAAAAATCAAAAAAAAGATAATTTAAGAAAACTATCTTAAACACTTGTGGTGACTTTTCAACCTCCGGACATTATAATATATATAGATATTTTCCCGCATAATATAATTGAATTCTTCTTGAATTCTATTCCAAAGTTGTCAAATAATGTTGATTTCACTCTAAACCGGAAAACAAGTAATAAAATTCGTTATTGGTACAAACATTGAAATATTAAGTACAAAAGTATAAAATATTATGATAATATTTGATATGTTCACTTTTACTCTTAGATATAAGATATAATAAAAAATAATATAATTTGTTGATTTATGTTTTAATTAAATTGATTTTTTATTAAGTTACAAATACTCTTTAGTTTAGGTTTTTAAAAAATTAAATTTTCATGCAACCTTTTTTGACTTATAGGTCTCCTTTTCAGATAATTTTCTTTTATTTATATGATATAATCTTAAATGTTTATGTTTAAAAGTATAGGATTCAATAGTTGAGATTTTTTTGACGATACTAAGAATTATATTATTATTATTATTATTATTATTATTATTATTATTATTATTAAGTTACCAATAAATGTTAAATGGTAATTCAAATTTCAAACTAAGAAGACGGATAGATAAGAAGATAGGTAGAGAAAGATGGGTTTATTGAGACTTTTACAAATCCTATAGAATTATGGTTGTAGAGTGCCCAATAAATAGGGTAGCAATTTCAGATTTCAGGTCATATTCGTGTTTGTAAACGGATCAATGGTAAAATTTCTTAAAATTGTATGAAATTAAATATCTAAATGTAAACGAATGAAAATCTAAAATTGTGAGTCACTTTCGGATGGATCAAATCATTTTCTGGTTATTTTCGAATTTATTCTCAGTAAATTGGATTAAATTTTATTGAATGAGAGGAGTGCAAATACAGTATGAAACTGAAAGTTGATAAGTAGACGCGCTTAAA
Organism: Saposhnikovia divaricata; assembly: GCA_036435485.1. Taxonomy (NCBI): domain Eukaryota; kingdom Viridiplantae; phylum Streptophyta; class Magnoliopsida; order Apiales; family Apiaceae; genus Saposhnikovia; species Saposhnikovia divaricata. The sequence continues at coordinate 73,718,878 of CM071595.1, read as the reverse complement.
TTTTGTGATGAGGATTTGAGAAAAGTCTAATTAAGCCATGTTAAGTTTATAGGCAGTCTTTTTCAGGAGTGAACTGTCGATGGCTTTGTAAGCATTGTTAAAACAGGCAGAGTATATACCTTAAAAACAAATCCAGCGAATTGGTCAAAATAAGTATCACTATGACGTGGAAAAAGCAAGTTATATATCCTAGACATCCCACTAGTAAGATATCCACACAACGCGTAAACTTTCCCTGAACTCTACGCTTCTCACGCCAAATGGTATTTCCTCATGTTTCTCAAGAATCTTTCTTATTGTCCTGTATGCCTCTCAACTCTGTTACATCTGTCATTCTTTGTCTTCTATACCACATACACACCATAATAAAAATAAGTTTACATAATTAATATGCCATATTTTTCAGAGTTGAGAAATTACAACTTTATGAAACCAATCACCAGATGCCTATTTCATTATTCTGCATGCATATGACTGAATCACTGAACTGAGTCCATGAGCTTGTGTCAGTGTAAATATTATTTACTATTTATTAAGTTAACAGGGAAGCTGGCTGGCTTGTTAAGTATAAAATTTACAAACGTCTTGTCTTTTGACCTTATCAGCCAGGTTCCTTGGCTCGTCATTATATAAGGCTAGAGATGGTATGTACTACCAGTGTCAAAGTTTTTAATTTCTAATATCAACATGCCTAGTGAAGTAATATTAGTAGCTGTTGATGCAAGTAAGGAGGTAACTGATTATACGCTCGAATGGGCTGTGCAAAATGTGATCAAACCAAAGGATTCTCTAATCTTGCTGGCTATTCTTCCTCCAAGTTCATCCCCGTCTCGCGTAGTTGCTAAAACAAATTCTTCCCCGACTCTTTACGAATTGATAACTGGTTCGCGTGTTTTCTCTAAATACTAGTAACTTACTAATAATAGCCTTGCTTAATAGCACTTGTGCTAATCTTTGTAGAAGTATCAAAACACGAGAAACGTTTCCACAATACACTCCACACACACACACACACGTATGACTATGCACACATCAATATTGTCAAGGCATAATGGCATTCTTCAATACTATAGGTGTGTTGAAGAAAAAGAGTAACCACAGGGAGAATGCTAGGAATTTAAAAGAAAAGATTGCGGAAGATAATTGTCGTGATCAACTTGTCCAGAACACACACAATTCTTGTACACAGATGATTCGCCAACTCTTGAAGCTGCATAGCATTGTACAGGTGCGTTAAACTACAACCTGCTTCGCATTGTTTTGAAACTCTTTACCAATCATTAATTGCCAACACATTTGTATATATACTTGAGTTTCTTGGAAGTTGACAAACTTGCATTATTAGTATACAAATACTTGCTACTTTACCAAACAGTGCATGTGGCTCAGTGACTTGCGTGGTGTAAAACAGGTACGTACTGAAGTAAAAGTTGTGACGGATCAAGCACCTGAGGGATCAATTACTAAAGTAGCACTGGAACAAGGAGCAACATGGGTGATTCTTGATCGGTATAAATATACATATTTTATGCATATTTGTTGTTATTGTTGTTGACAGAATATGTAGTAGAGAGATAGGAGGATAACAGATAATACTAACCGGATGCTTTACTATCAGTAAACTACAGATGCTTAATGAGTAAAAAAGAATAGCAGTACTATCAGTCTAAATATAACTTTACTCAACTGCAGATACTTGAAGAAGGAAGACCATTCTTCCCTAAAACAGCTGAATAATTGTAATCTCATACTCATTGACCGCGAAATTCAAAGAGCATTGAAACCAGTTACTTTGTATAAAGAAGACAAGCTCAAAGAGGAATCTGAATTCCTAGACAAACCAACAGTGGCTGATATGCTAGGCATGTTTCTTAACGACAGCAGCACAACAAGTCAAAGTACCAGTCCAAGTTTAAAGACCAATACTTTTTCATCCTCTTCATCATCATCCCCCATAATGTATGATAAAGAGTTTCACCAGACAAGAATCAGAAAGCCTGATATTTTTTCCCCTTTAGGCCAACAAAATGTTGGGCATCGTGTGGAACTTGCATCAACGTATAGATCTTGCAATGGATATAGCAAATCACAACCATTGAGTAATGCAGTGCTAAGAGACCTCGAAGTATCTACTAAGTCGAAATCTGGTAATCTTGAAGAAAAAGGCAGTCTATCAAAAAGTAGAAGCGGTAAGGAATTTCCCCCCTATGCATCTGCTTTTGTAAGACACTACCTCTACTTCCTAAATATTTATATTTATTTGTCTCCCACCCAAGTATTTATATTTATTTGTCTGTTTGCTTGTCTGGTGTCTGTTTCTCCACTTGTGAGGGAGATTATTAAATATAATATGATCTTATTAAGGCCTCATCCTTTTAAAACTGCAAAACTGTATGCAGAGATTAACTGGAAAAATGACATCAAAACATTGGAACCAATTCAAATAATGCCAAGGATATCTATTGATACTAGGCTTTCAAGGCCAAAACCACCAATGTCAAGACAAGAGAACATAAGAAGGGAAACTAATCAGACTACTGGAGTAGCAAAGATAGACAGATTATCAAGCATTAGAAAGGCTATGTCTGTTTCGATCAAGCAGCCACCAATTCCACCACCCCTTTGTTCAGTGTGCAAAAACAATGCCCCAATATTTGGGAGGGCGCCAAGAAAGTTCACTTACATGGAGATTCAGGAAGCAACTGATGGGTTCTCAAAAAATAACTTTTTGGCGAAGGGTGGGTTTGGTCATGTGTACAAGGGAGTATTGGATGATGGCCAGGTTGTTGCAGTGAAGCAGCACAAGGTGTTGAGTGCACAAGGAGCCTCGGAGTTTTGCTCTGAGGTTGAAGTCTTGAGCTGTGCACAGCACAAGAATTTGGTGATATTGGTTGGTTACTGCACTGAGGTGGAATGGCTACTTGTCTATGAGTTCGCCTGTCATGGCTCCTTGGACAAACATTTATATGGTGAGTCTAACAGAAGAATGAATCAGGAAAATACAATCATAGTTTTTCTGTCTCCTAGATTAGTACTATTCATTTAAATATCACTTTTTAACTTATCAGGGAGAGGTGAGCCGATGGCATGGCATAATAGGATGAAGGTTGCAATTGGTGCTGCAAGAGGTTTGAGATACCTTCATGAAGATTGCAGGGTTGGTTGTATTGTGCACAGGGACTTCAGACCTAACAACATACTCCTAACACATGACTTTGAATCTATGGTGAGTTTTGGTGCCATTCCTGAATGTGACTTCACCTGGTCTTTTTTAGAACAATGTTGTACATACAGTATTTGAATAATATAACCTAAAGGGGCATGATAAAAGTTGGATTGATATTGTAATTATAAGAGATTTATATCGATCACACTGTAACATTATATGTACGTTCATATTCAAATCTATGAGACTGGTTAGCTCTCTCCATTGATAACCACACCTTGCTTGACATATCTTCCGGCCCTGCCACTGCAGATATTCCCACATATAGCATAACATACTCAATACCACTGATTGACTTCTGTTTTGTCAAATGATTCGCCACTAATTAGTTTTAACTTAGGTGGGAGATTTTGGTTTAGCAAGGTGGCAAGCTGATGGTCAGTCGGCAGAGGAGACACGAATTGTTGGTGCATTTGGGTGTGTATCTGTATCACACACAAAACTTGTAATTCATATTAGAAAATTGATACTTGTAATTGTTTGAAAGACTCATTTCTATTTTGGTGGTAGGTACTTGGCTCCTGAATATACTCAAACTGGTTTAGTAACAGAGAAGGCAGACGTATATGCATTTGGAGTTGTTTTGCTAGAGCTCTTAACTGGGGTTAAAGCAACTGAATTTGCACGAAATGCAAAACAACCCTTCATGCCAGACTGGGTTGGTTTCTTCTGCTTTCCTTCATGTTCTCGACTAGTTATTGAAAATAATAAATTCCTGCAGTGCGCCTTTAAAAGAACTCACTGATACTTTTTATGAACATGACACAGAGCCGTCAATTTCTTGAATGCAAAGTGGCATGTGAAATAGTAGACCCGAGACTAGATCATAACTTTGTAGATAAGGAAGTGGACTGCATGATCCAAGCTGCAAACTTGTGCATCTCACCTCGTCCTGACCAAAGGCCAAGGATGTCAGAGGTTATTATTTGTTTCGTAGTATTTTATCCTTTGATTTAGTGAAGAGAACTGGAATTTTGTATGTTAGTGCCACTAACTTAGTGGTAGCTTCTAATTTTATTACTTATTTCTATTAATTTTTATTCTTTAAACGGATTCATTTTCATAGTTCATTGGGCTTGCAGGTGTTAAAGATATTGGAAGGATATATGCCTAGAGTTGTGCCTAGTCCGCATTTACAGCCATCCTCTACTTTCCCTGGACACAACTTGATCGAAGACTGCATAGATGATAAACCAAATGAAAAGATTCAAATGAAAAGACATAATGCAGGGATTCATGACAAGAAACACAATCCCTTACACCAGAGCGTGAAGAAGGACATTCAATTGCAAAGCATTTACAAGCATATGAGTGTTTCGGACGGAAATACAATTGCTGGAACTGCCAATAAAATGGATAAAGACACATCTAAATTAACTCATAATGAGAAGTATCAAGAATATCTACAAGGGTCACTTTCCAGATATATCCAGAACATGAAAGTCATGTAGAGTATACAGGGTAGAGTAGGAACTTTCATTAATTCGCTGAAAAGTAAACCTGTTCCTCAAATGTAGATGTAATTAGAATTAATATTGTGGCTCATGTGAGAAACCAGTAGGGTGAATATGCAATTTTCGTTATGCAGTGGTAAACCAGTTCAAGTAAACGCTTGAGATTGTTCCAAATATTTTCCTGGAAGGCTCAAACTGAGGTTATATTGTCATTCCTGTTCTGTTTTTTATTTTTTCTTCAATTTGCTTATCTGCTTTTAAGATTAAAATTTTTTAAAAAAAAGGTTTAGATAGGTCTTGCAAACTTAAGGAATTTAAATGATGCACGTTTAGTTAAATATCTACATTATTTAAGCCTATCTATGCAGAACCCAACCGTATTTTCATAAAGTGTAAAGATGGTCTCACTAATCCTTTCCACAAAAGGTCTGAAAAATAATATGTTACCACACATAGACCCCATCTTAAAGAAATGTACTCTGGTATGGACAAAATCTACATATGTAGATGGTACACTGAAATCTAAGGATGTCATGGCATTAAACACAGACAGGAAAACTTCCAATGTCAAGCCAAGTCATTACAGCTCTATAATTCAAAGTTTCTATGAACCTGATGACAAGGATAATTTATATATTTAGATGCAGAGGGAAAGGGAAAGGGAGTTATATGAACAAGGAACTCCAGTTTTACTAGGCTAAATTAATGGCGGATAAAATTCAAAAATTGATAGGCCTGAAGTATTATCTTCTCAAGAAGTGCATATTCTTTCATTCAGGTCATATACTTGAATTTCCTCAGTGAAAGATACTTTTAACTGCTGTAATCTAGGACTACCGCTGGTTGGTTTCTTTAGACAAGATTTCAAACCAGAGAACTTCACAGTAGTGCTGCTACAAGACTCAATGACACCTTTGTTTCCTCGCAATGATCCACATGAGTCAAATGGCTCCAGTTGTTGATATTGGTGTTTCTTAGTATCACGATTTATTGGCCAATGCTCAATTGGGTATTGTTTCTTTTGAGGCTCTATAACACATAATCTTTGTTCTTGCTTCTCTGTTTTTGGTGGTTTATCAATGTGGCTGTATACTCGATTACTGTTTGATGACCTCCTCATCCTTTGTCTTGGTATGCTGTTATCACTATCTTGCTTAATTTTGTGATTTGCAATTTTAATCTGTGATGTGGCAACTTGTTGATTATGATGTTCCTGCCTTGTCCTGTTGTGAAAATGAGCAAGCTCTCTATCATTCAAGGGCATACATGGTCTTAGCTCAATATAGTTACTGTCATGATCATCATCATCCGAATTGATTAGATCAATGAATTCTTCACCGTGGTATGTTTTCCTTCGTGGTGTAATCTCAACATTCCTTGAAAAAATTTGTTCACGGCGAGGGTGTTGCTTTTGTAGTGGTGGTTGTCCCTTCATTGGCGAAGACGTTCCATGTTGTTGCAACAGTCGATGAATTGTGTGCCGAGGGACAATGTAAAAGACTCTGCCAAGAGATAAAACGGACTCGGGGCGAACAACCAACCAAGGGTACTTAAATACATCAGGACGAGCCACGCAGTATCTGGGATTTCTTTCCAGAACTTGTGCTGCAGTTATTGGATGCCTATGCAACTCAATACGTCGTTTTGGATACACTAATTTTAAGAAACCTTCTTCAGCGGCGACTCCAGCACTACTCATAGTTTGAAATAATTTTTTGCCAAGGGAGGAAGGCAAAGTCATGATTTTGCAATTCTTATCTAAACAGTTTCTCACTTTAAGAACTTAAGGCGACGGACATTCTTATGTAGGAGATCCTTGGATTTACCAATGTTTTAACTTACCTCTGTTTCTTAGTTTCTTTTAGTTCAGATGCTAAATTAGTTTACTTAAAAACAAACAATACTTCACATCTACAAGTATTAGCTTCATAGAGAACTTGAAATCATTGACATCAATCATATTTTATTACTAAGCACATAGTTTTAAAAAAAAAACTAGACATCAGCCGGCATGAGAAATAATTCCATTCCATGCATGCTTGCGTAGTGGCTTTATCAAAAACATTCATCTTTATTAAAGTTAAAAGTTAATTGCCTTAATCTCCTGCTAATGGTCATTTAGTTCCATCAGATGTGGACTTGTGGAGGAGGTATATTTTTGGCCCAGTCTTTTCTAACTTGTCTTACTATTGTAGTTAAAAAAATTGCAAGCTCTCATCTCTTAATGTAGCGGTATCTTTCTCGTTCCCTTTCCACGAAGTTGAGAGTTGGAATGACAGTCATATGTTTAATCCTATTTGTAAACATCGAGGATTCAACTCAACTTAAATAAGAATGTAATAGTAAATAGCGTATAACTGTCACGGATCTCAAGATGCTGCAACTGTCAAAAGAAAGAAGACAAAATCAATCTACAGTTTTGAATTATACTGGACTGGAAGAAGTTCATTTAGTTGATCAAGCGTCAGTAGAGTAATCAAGACAATGGGTTCTATTTATAGTTACAGAGGTTCCTATAGTGGTAGAATACAGATGAAGAGTTTTGAATAAAGAGCGAAGAAAAGAAGACATGAACCACAGCTTTAGAGTCAACATATGAAGTACCGTCATTGTAGTTAATCACTAATGAACCGTGCATTGAATGTCAACATACGAAGACAGGTATAAGGGAAAATCATTATGGAGTAAATAGCACTAGACCAAGGAATAATCATTTTGGATGAGCAGAATTGTCACAAGGATTATACTATCAAGGAGTTAGTATTAATTCTCTATTAATTAATTTAAATCAGTTAGTTGATTGTAAATAAATTAATTAATTAATTAAGTTAGATTTAATATTAATTCTCCTTTAATTAATTAAATCATGTAGTTAATTTAATTAATAAATTAATTCAATAAGAATTAATTTATTCATTAAAATAATTACTAGATTAATTAAATCAGAATTATTATATAAAAGAAAATCAATTAAATGATTATCTAAAATTATTTAATTAATTAATTCTGAAATTTTGTTATGATATGACATTTAGATGGTCATACCGAAAGTCATATTAGACTGTCATACTAGCTCAGAAGATTGTCATACCAAAAGTCATATTGGACTGTCACACTAGCTCAGAAGACTGTCATACCGAAAGTCATATTGGACTGTCATAGCTCATAAGACTGTCATACCGAAAGTCATAGTGGATCAAGAGACTGTCATAGCAGCTGTGTGGACTGTCATAACAACTGTCATACTGAGTGTCATGGTGTTAAAAGGAAGCAATATGACAGTATACTTTTCAACTAAACTTTGCATAAATAGACAGAAGAAGCCAGTGATTTACGAGACACACAACTTCACACTTCTCTTCTAAACAGACAGGATACGGAAGAAAGAGAGATCAAGACAGAAAATGTTCATGAGCTTCAATTTAATTCTTGTAAATTATTTCTAGCTTGTAACGATAAATCTGAACCACTAGAAATAGTTTACTTGTAATATTGGAACTATATAGCAGATTTTTATCCCTATAATTTATCTCTCGAATTGCTTTTTAGTATTCGATCTTTTTATTACAAATATTGGATAGTTCATGTCGAATTTTCTATAAAATTTGTAATGATTAGTTTGATCTTCAAACCTTGTATTTTGTACCCGTGTATTTATACACACCCCTCTAAGTTTAATATAATTTTTTATTTAACTTGAATATTGACTTCGTTTTATTGCGCATTGATTTGTTTAAAAATTAATATACACCAAAAAAAATTTCGATAAAACGACATAATTTATATTCAACCCCCATTCTACAAACTAATATGGATCTAACATGGAACTTGTCAAAAACAAAAACAAGGTATAATAATATATCTTACAAACAGTATCAAATTTAATCTTCCACTCAAAATTCAAATATCTTCTGAATAATCCTAATTATGTCTTACTATACTTTATCAATTGTATTATACTTATTATAATGATTGTTTTTCCAAAAGTATTTGTTATACTATTTAAATTAATTTTTTATTTTTGATTATAATAATACATATGTATTTTGTAATTCTATATATACTAAGATATTAACGGGAGATATGTTAACTTACAATAATTATTAATGAAATTGTTGATGAATATTTAACAATTTTAATTTTTATTCATTTATTTTAAATTATTGTGGATGAAGTTTTATTTTTGTAACTTTTAAAACTATTACGTTTTGAAGTTTTGTTTTTATATAATATTTATATACTATATTTTTTTATTTTTTCGATTGTTTTTAGAATTTATATATAGTTCAAGTACCGCATCTACAATTTTTGCAAAATAATAATTTTTTAGTAAATTAAAATAATAATAATTTAGAAAAATAATATTATTTAAAAATAAAAATATGGGTTTTTATAAAAAATTATGTTTTATTTGTTGATTTTGTTTCCTTCTTTGGTATGAAGTTAGGAAATGTGTTAATCATCAAATTTATAAGTAATTTTTTAATGATATTTCTTTAAAGCATGTTTCTCATAAAACGACTTTTATCTGGTAATTTTTGTTTGTGTAAATTTTATTATAAAATTTAGCTTAACGTATATTTTAATATTTCATATTTGTTTGAGGTGTTTTTTTTAAATTATTTGATTTTATAAGATATATTTGAAATATGTTAAGTTCCATATTAGTATAACTATTCACTTAATTTTTTTTATTATTATGTCTGTATCTCATGTACGTTATTTATTTTTTTTAATGTACTTTTGGATTTACTATTTTAACCCTGATCAAACCATCTAAAACGAACTTTCGGCTGTGGCTAAAACAACACAAGCTGATTCTTTTATGTATAAGAAGGATAGTAAATGTGTACTACTCTAAGTCAAAAAATGAGTTCTACTAACTACTACATCATAAAATATTATGCCCGAATCTCGGCATTGATCCTAAACGGGTCAAATGGATTATATTAGTGGTCCAACTCTCTTAATGGGCTCAAATATTGAAGATGGATCAACAAGGCAAGAGGCCTGATTAGGGATTGTCACATCTCTATCTCATAATATGGTTTGAAGATTAATGTCTTGAAGACGCTAACCCATCCCAGGGGTCGCCTCACTATGACCTCCTATTAATACTCAAGATGTGCTCTCAAGCCAATGACAAAGGAAAAAGAATCTCACGCTTGGGATCTCATGCTAGGCCTCGAAGGGTCTCATGCTAGGCCTCTAAGGGTCTCACGCTAGGCCTCTAAGGATCTCATACTAGGCCATCAGGGATTGCATACTGCCCCGGGATCGCAGTCGCATATGGTCCTCAGTGTGGGATCGCACTTAATTTATCTCTTCATAATAGAGCTCTAGTGTTGACTCTCATGCTAGCCCGGTCTCGAAGTTGCATGAGTAGATATGAAGGCTCATAGCTAAGCCCAGTAAGGTCGCATGAGTAGATATGAAGGCTCGTAGTTAAGCCCAGTAGGGTCGCATGACTAAGCCTAATGGGATTGCATAACTAAGCCCAGTAAGGTCGCATAACTAAGCCCAGTGGGTCGCATAACTAAGCCCAGTGGGGTCACATGCGAGGCCCTTATAAGCTTCTCCGTTAGCCTCGCAGATGAGGCCTCGCAATTCTAGCATCATGGTAGCCCTTGGTAGTCTTCATTGAGCCATGGGTCATGAGTAGAGTTAATGGACTATTAGCATTAGCCCATAACATCTAGTGGATTTGGGCCATGATGGATCTCCAAAAACCCTAGCCCGTCTAGGTAACTTCTTCTCCAAGAACTATGTGTGACTTGACTCCCTATAAAAAGGGTACGTAGTCCTTTTGTTAGGATTTATTAATAGTTGGCAGCAGGAGAGAATAAACATTTTTTCTCTAACATTCAACAAATCAACTAATAAGATTATCCAAAAATATTCACCAATCTCCTTTCGTGTTCTTCATGTTCATAGCAAAATATCTGTATTTTGCTCCGTGATTCCAGCAACCTCCGCAATTATTGTTATACCAATTTCTCCCTATAAAATAAAACAATAATTATTTAAATACTATCTTTTATACGTCATCGCTTTGCAGGTGTACAATTCCTAAACACTGATATATAAAATAGCATAATTATAATTAAACAACATAAGTAATAATTATTCAAAATTCAGGTCTCTATTCTTACACACTTTCAAAATTCAGGTCTCTATATAAAATAACTATCATACACACTTTCAAAATTCAGGTCTCTATTCACACGTGAATATCTTTCTAGCTGCGACCTCAGTCCACGAAATATTGATACTTCTTATTTCATTAAACGTCTTATACTCTTGATGGATCATTGAAATTAACTTGTTTTGAATATTAAATTCATTTAAGTTAGACCCCCATTTGCCAGGGACATTTTTGGTAACAAAAGGTTTTAGAGCCGTTGGATCAACCATCCAACAGTCGTGGTTTAAAAAAAATTCCTTGTACCGCGAAAAGTTTCTGTTGTACGAACAAATTACCAAAATACCCCCGTATATGCACCGCAGATAGTTTCTGCGATATAGGCATGTTCCCTTATCCAAAACCGTTTGCTCTCATTTCCACAAACCACACTTCTTTATACACAAATCCAGAATTTTCAAGCAATTCTAGTAAGATTTCCATTAAAATTGAGGTACCATTTCTCTCTACTCTTTTTGTTGTTTGTTATGGCGGATAGATTATTTGCTCATATGTTAGGTTTGAAATATAAAAAAGATAATGAAAAAAATAAAAATAAGTTGAAGATTCATTACATCTTGATGATTTAAGTATGGATGATGTTTTAGATGGGTACTAATGAGCCTAGCACCCCCAAATTTGTTTATAATAATGAATTCGTTAATGTTGATGAAAATGTTGAATTTGGTAGTGTTGAGGAAGATGATGATTTAGATGGTGAAAATGTAAATGAATATGAGGATAATGTAGAGTGCAAAATTTCGTTTGAAAATGTGGATGGTAATGGAGTTCCATATATGAATCATTTGTTTCATACTTTGGTAAGCGAGAAAATTTTTTAGAGCCTATGCCGTAAAAAATGGATTCGGCATTAAAATTCAATCAACCCAAAGGCGTTCTAAAAGTAGTGAAATATATGGACGTTTGTATGTTTGTAGACTTGCAGAGAAAAGTGTGTTTGGTGAAAGTACTAATTCTAAACGACGTAGAGAAATTCTTCCTAAGAGTAATTGCGATATTAGGATGTATGTGAATTATTCAATGAATTTAAGTCATTGGTAGATAACTAGTCTTGAGTTAAATCACAATCACGTACTTGTCACTCCTACCAAGATGAAGTTGATACAACGAGAAAATCATGCTCGTAGTTTAATCAACACTCTTCATGGTTCGGGAATTCATGATTTTCAAGTAATGAATGTTATCAGTAATATTCATGGAGGTAATAATAAAGTTGGGTTCAGTAGTCAACATGTTAGGAATGTGATACCGGATGAGAGGTATCACATCCGGTAGTCAACATGTTAGGAATGTAATACCAGCGTTAACCATCATTACCAATTAGTGTTGAGTATTGAATATACCGAAGAGAATACAGAGGGAGGTGAATGGATTCTCAAACTTTTCTTCTGATAAGTGTTTTAGGTGAAGGTTGTTTTAAGGGTTTGAATCTGGTTGTGTAACAAAGTGTGTGTTTGTGTTTAACAGATTATGTAAGTGCGGAATATAAACACAAGAACACGATCACTCACTTCAATCTAATATTGTATTAGATAAAGATTTTCTACAATCTGTGAATACAAATGTTAGTATTCTCAGCTTCTTTCTCAGAGAGATATTACTTGTAAAAACTATTGATCACTCTTTTTGATACTTGCTAAAGAAGTAGGGTTGTTCACTTATATCACGTGAACAACTTGCTTACAACAAATAAGGTAGCAAACAAATTTGCTTTCTAATATGTCTATCCTATTGTTGTGCTAAAATAAATGACAATTTAAACCGCAAGCGCACAGTTCAAACGTTGAAAATATTTTAGGATCGTTCCTCGGAGACTAATATTTTCGCAAACCTTAATTATTAATTTAATCGAACTAGAACAATTTTGGAATTTTGGAAAATTTATATTTTTATTAATTAAATCCTAAATGAAAATTTAACCTCTTTTTAAAAATTAAATTATTATTCTAATTCTAAACTAATTTAAAAGAAAACAAAAACTAAATTATTCTAAGTTATTCTAAAACTTAATTATTCTACAAATTAAAAAATCTAAAATTCGAAATAAATCTAAATTCTAAAAAAAATTCTTAAATTACTCTAAAATTTGATTTTATCCTAAAACTTTTTTAGATCGAATTAAAATTTTATTTGGAAAATTTGGCATGATTAATTCGTAACATTAACTAGCCAATTTTAAACTACAACTAAATGAATTCTAACATCAAAGGAAACGCAGGAAACGGACTCGACTTAACAACGGACTCAGTCTCGAAAACTCGAACAACAGCTCAGCAGTAAAAAAACAAAACAAAATTACAAAATAAACAAATCAAAACAAAACAGAAAAAAACTCGGCCCAGACTCAGCATTACAACAAGACTTAACAAAATTACACAGTAAAAACTCGGATAGCTACAAAACACAAAATCTCAGAAATCAACCTCCAGCCAAAACACCTAGTTAACTCGGCAAAGGTAGAAAAAGAATCCATCAGTACGACAAACCAGTATAGACCAATACGACTAAGCAAACACAGCAACTAAATGAAATAAACACAAACATTTGTAAACAACCATTTGGACAAATGAACACAAGACACAAACCAAACACAAACGCAATTGAACTGCAATTGCAACACTCGGGAACACGACGACTCAGCAGCTACGAACTCAATAAACAAAAACGAATCGAGTCAACTTGACCCGGATGAACTCAGCACCATAAGAGGAGACCATGATTCAACAGCGGATGCAAAACTCATCATAATAATTAGAACTCGCAGCGAACTAACAGCAAGGATCGAACCCAACGAAGAACAAAACAACGACAACTTGGCAACTCAGATTATGAAATTAAAACACGACGTGGCTTCAGAAAACAAAATCTCAATTGCAATTAACAGAAATAAGACCAACTAAGAAAACATAATAACAGAGAAAGAAGGGGGGAGGCTGGGTTTCGTGAGAAGAAGATGGGGATGGGTAGTCGTGAAAAGAAGAAGAGTGAAGGAATTAGGAAGAGTGAATGAAGAGGGGTCTGAGTGTTTTAAGGAAAAAAAATAAAGGGGAACTGGGTTTTGTTGAAAACAAAACAGGGGAAGGTAGGTAGTCTAGGAAATGAATTTTTTTTTTTGCTTCGAATTAAATTGAAAACGGGAGATAAAAAAATTGAAAATACGTAATGGAAATTTTATAAATCTAATTTTTTTTAAATTAAATACGAAAATAAAGAAATTAACTACGAAATTGAAATTATACTAAAATGATGATTTGAAATTAAATTGCCCACAATAAAATTGAGATTTTTAAAGGGGCAAAATTACGAATTAAAACTACGAACAAGAAAATAAAAATCGTTACTTTCAACCCATAGTGGTTAGCATTTCGCTACTTTGTCCGCTACATGGATTTACGAAAATAACGAAAGCTATGTAAAATAAACGAGAGAGCAAGACAAGAAATTAAAGAAAATGAAATTGCATTAAAATTAAAAAAAGTGTTTACAAGATTTGAAACTAAAAAAAATACAATAAATTAAATCTACCATAAAATCTAAGTTACTCAATACAAGGGGGTGAGGGGGTATTTATAGGATAGGAATTAGGGTTAAGGGGGTGTTGGGTAAATCCCCACTATACATTTGTGGTGTGTGGTGGTGAAATCCTAGCCATCTATTTGTTTCCTTCCCCCTTAAGCTTTGAAGAGTTGATCTTGGCCATACACTTATGTAGTGTGTTGGGATGATCTCCACCTTCCACTTGTCTTGAAATATTCATTTTGGTCCAAGCTCCTAATTCTTTTCCTTCTTTCATTTTTGGTCCTTTTTCTTCCTCTTTTTCCCTTTCTTGCTCTTTATTTCTTTATTTTGTCATTTCTTTATTTATTTACGAATTTCCTGAAATGTAACAAAATAATTTATTAAAATACGAGTTCAAGCAATAAATAGGTAATAAAAATATGCAAAAATATGCATTATCACATGCCCCCATACCTATCTTTTGCTCGTTCTCGAGTAAAACAAAAAGAAAAATAAAATCTAGATAAAAAGTCATATACTCCTTTTCGTAGGTGTGATGGTTGCAATTGGCATCTGCAACAAGCCCTTTAAATCCCTAGGCAGCCCAAGTGGACGAGTGAGGTCTCGTGAGGGCCTATATTGAATCTACCCACAAAATCCATCTAGTTTGTATAAAAGATTACATGGCAATGCACACCACACATACATGTCCTCTCATGATACATCAACTTAAAAATCAAAATGAATTTGCAAAGTCTTGGTGTGGAAAGTGCAAGGATTCACATAGTCTACTTAAAGAAGCATGCACGAGTGATTACAAGTTCATGTCAAGTGCAAAAATTATTGGAAACCATGCTAAGTCTACAAGAGCACACCTTTGAATCAAAAAGAGTGTTTACAAGATTTGACACTAAAAAAAATACAAGAAATTAAATCTACCCTAAAATCTAAGTTACTCAATACAAGGGGGTGAGGGGATATTTATAGGATAGGAATTAGGGTTAAGGGGGGTGTTGGGTAAATCCCCACCATACATTTGTGGTGTGTGGTGGTGAAATCCTAGCCATCTATTTATTTCCTTCCCCCTTAAGCTTTGAAGAGTTGATCTTGGCCATACACTTATGTAGTGTGTTGGGATGATCTCCACCTTCCACTTGTCTTGAAATATTCCTTTTGCTCCAAGCTCCTAATTCTTTTCCTTCTTTCATTTTTTGTCCTTTTTCTTCCTCTTTTTCCCTTTCTTGCTCTTTATTTCTTTATTTTGTCATTTCTTTATTTATTTACGAATTTCCTGAAATGCAACAAAATAATTTATTAAAATACAAGTTTTAGAAATAAATAGGTAATAAAAATATGCAAAAAAATGCATTATCACATGCCCCCATACATATCTTTTTCTCGTCCTCGAGTGAAACAAAAAGAAAAATAAAATCTAGATAAAAAGTCCTATACTCCTTTTCGTAGGTGTGACGGTTGCATTTGGCATATGCAACAAGCCCTTTAAACCCCTAGGCAGCCCTAGTGGACGAGTGAGGTCTCGTGAGGGCCTATAGTGAATCTACCCACAAAATCCATCTAGTTTGTATAAAAGATTACATGGCAATGCACACCACACATACATGTCCTCTCATGATACATCAACTTAAGAAATCAAAATGAATTTGCCAACTCTTTGTGTGGAAAGTGCAAGGATTCACATAGTCTACTTAAAGAAGCATGCACGCGTGATTACAAGTTCATGTCAAGTGCAAAAATTATTGGAAACCATGCTAAGTCTACAAGAGCACACCTTTGAATCAAAACTTGAGATCTCATATGCAAAAGAAACAAGCAATACCTCACATTTCACTCACAAAAGATCATTCACTCAAGAACTAGGGTAAGTGTATCACTCAATTCCAACAAAATCAAAAGCATGCTTGACATTTGGTATCATTCTAACTTAAACACAACATACATCAATGATGACAATCAAAAGGTCTTTAGTTGGGTTGTAATGGGGCTAGGGACAGGGTATGTCAAGTAAGGCCAAAACATGGTGAAGTGTCAAAAGCTAGTAGTCACGATGAAAAACATGCACAACACCAAACTTCCTCCCCACACAATTATTTTTCTATTTCAACAAAAAGACTTGACTGGTCGAATGAAGTAGGATCACAAAAACATAAGTATGCTCTAATATAATTTTTTTTCTTTTTTTTTATGAGAGTTATAAGAAACCATAATCCTCCTTTAGATTTAACTTGAAAATCGATTAACAAGGTAGCCAACAAAACATATATTTCCTCAAAAGTTATGAACAAAAGTAAACCCATTTCACACACCTTATTACTCCCTCTAGTTCCTACTAGCCTTTGACAAATTGGGATCAAGTATACGTAAGGCTGTACAAGAAAAAGGTCTTAGGCGAGTAATGTGGTATGTCACCGAAAGAATTTGATTAAGCTCAAAGGGGTAACTAATTGATCATATGAGAATGGTGTGGATATTTTGGAAATATGGTTTATTCCTAAATGCCTTTATCATCTCATCATCAATCAATGTCATCTGTTTCAAGAAAGAACTCAAACAAGTGCTAGAAATGCAAATGACAAGTGGACACTCAAGCAAAAGAATATAAATGCAAAAGATGTGTATATAGGCTCAAAACTCACTTGGTGTGGTAGAACATAATCAATCTCAAGTAAAGGTATCCTCAATGCACCTACTTGTACTCAAAGCATGAAAACCAAATCATCTTACACCTAATCATGACCTTCTAATTTCTTGCACAAATCAAATAAGTCTACTAGCTTCACCTTGCTAGTGTAAGTGTGTGGACAAGAACTTACCAAATCACTTCTCAATCAAAAGCTGAAGGAACACAAGATTATCATAGCATGTAAGGGTGCATCAAGCAACTAGCAATCAATTAACAAGACTAGAATAAGATTAGAACTCAACTCTTTTTATGATTTTTTCATTTATTAATTTTTTTTGGATTTTCTGGTTTTTATATTTACACTAAAAACCCTCCCCCATACCTAAATCATGCATTGTCCTAAATGTATGCAAATGCAAGAGAAATGAGTAAAGGAGAACGAGGAAATACCTGATAAGGGATGACGGAGACTGAAAACTTCTAAAAATTATGAAAGAAAACAACCCACACACGCACACAATTCCTCCCCCATACCTGAATTTCACGAGGGGAGGCAAAGGAATAAAATCGAATTAGCCGATGCCGGTGGGAAAATTGGGGTGCAACTTTGAGAAAATATCAAGAAAATTTTGAAAATTTTCTTTAGCAAAGATTTTCTCAAGCAACAAAGAATCATTCAACCTTATTGAACAAGTGTCACTAATGTTCTTCCTAAACCAACTTAAGGCTTCTTTATTTTGACTAATCAAATTAGAGACAATGAAAGTTTGGTCATGGGTGGAATCACTAGGAAAGACATAAGATAAGGGTTCATCTTTTCCCAAGGGCTGTTGATCAAACTCGGGAAGATACAAAGTTGAGTCAAATGTTGGAGGTGTTCCCACGGGACTCTTAAAAATGGTACTAGGTTTGATATGGTCATTATCAGATTTAGCTTCCCATTTAGAACAAGTGTGATTCAAGTCTCCTAACAACTCATCGAATGTAGGTGGTTCACCCAAAAGAGTTTTAACCACGGCCTCAACACGAACATCCTCGGGTAATGTCTCCCACTTAGAACAAATGTCGTCTAACTCTCTCAACATCTCTTCCGAGGTCATATCCCTTAACGACTCAATATACTCTTGATTAGACGTAGAGTTGACTTTAAAAATCCTCTTTGAGAAGAGACTCAATCTCACTATCCTCAAGGTTTGACCAATTAACAATGTCATCAACAAGATTAACCCCTATTGTTTGTTCATAAAGCTCATTGGGTTCTTTTCCAACATTAAAGATGTTAAGGTTAATTGTCATATTACCAAAAGTGAGTTTCATCGAACCATCCCTATAATTAATCAAGGCATTGGATGTAGCAAGAAAAGGTCATCCGAGAATGATCGGGATTTGGTTCTTAGGATTCGTGACGGGTTGAGTCTCGAGGACAAAAAATCAACTGGAAAGATGAATTCACCAACCTTAATTAGCACATCCTCAATTATTCCCTTAGGCGTTTTGACAGAACGATTGGTTAATTGAATTGTCATGTTCGTTTTTTGAAGTTCGCCTAAACCAAGGGCTTGATAGACCAAAAATGGAAGAAGATTCACACTCGCTCCTAAGTCAAGTAACGCCTTGTCCACAAAAGTATTGCCTATGACACATGAAATTGTAGGACAACCGGGGTCCTTATATTTCACCAGAATTTGGTTCGAAAGAATTGAACTAACATGAGAAGTCAAAAAGGCTTTCTTAGGGACGTGGGTGGAACGTTTGTGAGAATATAAATCTTTTAGACACTTGGTATAAGAGGGAATTTGTTGAATGGCATCTAAAAGAGGAATGTTGATCTCGACTTGCTTGAAAACTTCCAAAATCTTTTCTACTTGAGGCGATTGTTTGTTGGAAAGGAGTCTTTGAGGATAAGGAGCTTTAGGCTTAAAGACTCGTTCGCTAGACACATCGGGGATGGAATTGGAAAGTGGAACAATAATCGAAGATTTGTTATGTGAATGTGGTGTTTGAGTCGATGAATACTCACTTGGTGATGATGATTTGAGAGAAAATCCTGATGACTCGAGAGTGGATTTTGAAGATGAGGGTTCAAGTGGTGAAGGTGTGGGACTAGAAGATTTGAAAGGCTCGGGATTAGGAAGATGGTTTGAAGGATTGAGTTTAGGGTTTGGTTCAACATTTGACTCGTCTTCTTCGTCGGGGGACTCGACTCCAACTTGATTATCAACTTTGTTTCCTGGCCTTAGAGAAATGATGGTGTTAACATTTTCGGGAGGTCTTTGGTTGAGAGGAAATTTAGGGTTGACCTCAGGTTGACTCGGGAACTTATTCTTCTCTCGCTCACACATGGCGTTGGCTAATTGGCTCACTTGAACCTCTAACTTAGATATGGCTTGAGTACTAGCATTCAAAAGTTGCCTATCTTGAGTCATGGTTTGCATGAAGGTTTGTTGAGATTGAGCCAAATTAGTCATTGATTTCAAAAGCGCATCAAGTGTAGCATCCCAAAATCCGGGGTACAGATATGGGGCCACTAGCCACTAAGAACATTATACAATCCTGGATATAAACAACATATAATAATAAAACCCCTTAACCAAGATCATATACAGATTATGGTATGAAACAACTGTCAAATTACTATTACAATCCATCCTCAGAATAAAATGTTATACAATTCTATGAATAAATAAAATCACTGTCTAACTGAATATCCAACCTTGACGAATTCCCAACCACTAACCAATGAGAATCTGCAACCCGATCGTCTCCTCTCGCTGCTGGAAAGCAACACCAATGACCATTACTAGGTTCACTAACCAACTCTATTAGCTGAAGAAAACAAACAAGCAAGAGTGAGCCAACAATGCTCAGCAAGTGCAGTAGTGATAACAATTTCAATAATGATGAAAATTCTGATAAATAAAGGGGTTTCATTTCATTCTATGAAGGAATCAGCTATATCAACCTTTATATTGTCACGAGGGCCAACAATTCACCATTAACAAGGTGCATCAAAAACTAGAACTGACAAGAGTTCTAATATCAAATATTATTAAAACAGACTTCCAAGGAGTCAAGAACAAAACATCTCAATTTCAGAGTATAGATTAGAATTGGAATTTTTATTTATTTAAAAAAAACATCAATGTTAGGCTGCTGATCAGTCACGCACTAACCCCAGACAAACGCACACAGCAATGTCCTTAATTGGATCCATGGGACACATTGGCCTTAACTTCCGACCATAATATGGTCCCACCCCGAATGGTTTTACGCCCCAAGGGCCACTTTTAAAAAAAAACATTTTCAATTCTATATAATCACAATGGGTGTCGAGACAATCGACAGCCCTTGGTATCCAACAACTGGAACTCACGTCCTGAACAACAATTCATGATTTAGAGTCAATAAGAAAACAACAGAATTGATTAGTATCGACAAGTTCGATACCCTACAGGGAACAATTGAACAATCAAGATTTTCAACAGATATCGACAAGTTTGAATAAATATCAACGAGAGGGATATGGGTAATTGGATTTCTAACATCAACAACTTATCTAAAGAGAAATTTCATTTGAGCAAGAATAAGGATATAAGTTGCAATAAGATTTTCGACTGTTAACAATCTAAGTTGGAGCAGGAACATAATTGAGCACTACGAATTAATAAAATCTTTCAATGCACAATAATGTTTGATTTCACATAAGCGAGTAAAACAGCTTAAATGATTATTTGTGAAAAGATAGTTTTTAGGATATCAAATTTGAAATCATTTTGGAGAAAACATTTTAAGAAGAAAGGGGTTCTCTGGTGAAATTATGCTAAAAGCAGAAATTTCAGTATCAGGTATTTGTAGAGGGTTAAAACATGGATTCTCTATATTTAGAGAGTCCCTTAAACATTTTTAAGAAAACAAAAGAAAGGCCTTCCACTAAGGAGGCTTTAACATCCCATGAATAGGGTAATTTTGCAGCTAAAGGTTGTAAGGAAATTGAACCAATCCATCTTAAATAGAGTATTCCACTTTTTAAACATACTAAACCAATCCATCTTAAATAACAAGGAAATTGAATTGCATCACTTGAATGATAAGTGAAGAGCAAAACACTTGCCTCGATTCACGAAATTCCCGATCTTAAACATTCACTAGTACAGAACAGTCTTTTAGCATCGCACTTTTAGCGTCGGTTATATAGAGAGTCGTGGCCTATACATATTTTAGGTGTCGGTTGCTAGCTTAACCGACGCGTAATGTCATTTTTGTTTGACCTTTTGCGTCGGTCATGAAATAACCGATGCCTAAAACTGACTCTTTAGCGTCGGTCTTTACTCAACCGACACATAAAACTGACCTTTAGCGTCGGTCATACACAACCGACGCCTAAAATTGAGCTTTAGCGTCGGTCTTTACTCAACCGACGCCCAAAACCAAACCTTTAGCGTCGGTCTTTACTCAATCGACGCCTAAAACCGACCTTTAAACGTTGATCATAAACAACGGACGCCTAAAACTTATCCTTTAGCGTCGGTCTTTACTCAACCGACGCCTGAAGTGATCCTTTTGTACTTTAGCGCCTTACATTTTGACCGACACTAAAAGTATTATAATTTTTTTAAAAAAACTAAATTATATACAAATAATTTTTTTATATAAATAATACGTTATTTTATATTATACCATTCAATTAAAATTTTTTTAATTGAATAATATTATTCAAATAAGATTTATACAAATCAAACAACATTTTATAAAAAAATTTAATATAACATTTTGTAAAAACGTATTAATATATTAGTAAAGATAATTAAGTAAAAACACGAATTATCAAAAAACAGGTACCAAAATTTTTAATGTTTCGACTATTATAATATAGTATAGATATAATATAGATAGTATAGATTTATATCTATAAATTTATAATATATTCATCTTAAAAATATATATTTTGTTTTTTCTTATTGAAATTATAATTTATTAGATTTTTATTGGGTACAAGTTACAACTTGAAAATAGGTACAACTTAGAAAATTAAAATTAGTTCCGATAAAAAGATTAGCAATGTATCTAGCTACTGTATCTCTCTACCTCGCTCTATCTCTATGACTCCCTCTCTCGCAGCCCTCTCTTACCCTGTTCTCTCACCACATCAGTCAACATGTTGTCCAAATCTCTCGCCCTATTCTACAAGCCTATTAGTAATCGATATATTCTATAAGCCCTAATTTAGGTATCTCCCTCCCCAACTTCAGATAAAGCCTTAACTTTTGGTTATCTGTAACTTTTATATACTCACAGATAACCTAGGTTCCTATGAGTCATAAATTTATAATTACACATCCTTCCAGCCCAAATAAGTTATAGTTGTGTTCATCTTTTCCATGGCTTTTCCCTCTCCTCTTTACATAGACATTTTATATGTGTGTGTTTGTTCTTTTATAACTTTGAATGTGTTTATTCTACTTAATTAATTTGTTTATTTTGTTCTGTTTTGAGATAAAAATGCGGAATCTTGGGTGATTTTGATTTTTTTTCATTCTTGAGGAATTCAAGTTATGCCGGGAAAGCCAATTTACTCTGTAATTCGACGTTGGGGTTCGAAGAGGGCTTCATATTTTTCAGGTAACACATTCTTTCCTGAGTATTTTATTTAAAGATTTAATTTTTAATTTAGACATTATTATATGGGTTTTTTTTTGTTTATAATTAAAAATGTGTGTATAGATGAATTTAACATTTTCCTTGGAATTCTGGAATGGTTGGATGATAAAATTAAAGCATCAGGGCCCTTACATCTGCTCTAAGGTTAATCACAAAAGCATCATTCGGAAAATCGGACATTGATCTTTGGAAGGGAAGTCAGTACTTATGAAATTTATTTTTGCTTATATAAATTTTGAAATTGGTACTGACGTCCTTAGTGGTATCTAATGCATATACATGATGACGCGGTCCATTTTCTTTTTCATTTATGATCTAATCTTTTATACATTTATGTTTACATAATATAGGTGATCTGGTTGATGCTGTTGTTCCTTTCATGGGTGAATCAATAAGTGATGGCACACTGGCAACATTTCTGAAACGCAAGTCTTTATCAGTGACTAGGAATTTACTAATAAAGTCTAATTGTCAATGTAAAATTTTTGAGTGTATGGTTGTTGTGCCTATTTTATTTGGAGCAGAGCCTGGTGATAAAGTAGATGTTGATGAGCCAATTGCTCAAGTTGACACAGATAAGGTATTATTTGTTAGATATAATTGATGTGATTTAATGTCAGTGTTTAAGTGTTACAGGTAAAGAGAGTTTAACTTGTTATTGAAAGCAGTTGTAACAGAGTTTGAGTATACGCTGATTGCTGGAAGCGCAAACGCTGACAGAGGAAAGCGTAAACACTGATAGCTGAATACATGGAAGCGCAAACACTGTTAACATGGAGAGAACAGAGTTTGCTAAAGTCTGTCTACTGGGAGCGTCTACAAGTCAACAGAGTTTGAAGATTAATTTAATATTAATATGGAAGCGATATCTTTGAAGATTGGATAGCTATCAAAGAGATTGAGTTGACTTAGAAGACGTGTAGCAATCGTAATTGATATCAATTGTATAGCTTAATTTTAGGAGAATCAATTTACGATTGTACGTAGCTGTATATCTTATAAATACAGTTAGGTTAACCCTAGAAGGGTATCCATCGTGAACGAATATCATTCTTGTAACCTAAGCAGCTCTCTGTGATCCTTTACATCACCGAGAGAGGAATTATTAATTCCAAACAGTTTTAAGAGTTAAAACGTGTGTTCTTGTTACTTATTCATACAGTACTTGATTATATATTGTGTATTCGACCTAACATTATTCAGAGGTAGAAATCCTGTAATTGTTATCTTCTGAACCCTATGTAAGGTCTGGGAGTTGGCTGTTGTAAATCTTTACTCTTTCCTTTCTTTTAATTTCTTGACCACTAAATTTAATAGATAACTAACTTTATGAAATCATTCAGGTTGGATCAGAAATTTCGCTGCCAATAACGACAGAGCTGATTCCTCACTATCTTCAAGATGGTGGAAAGGTATAACTTGACAGCTTCCTACATTTTCCTATATATGTTTTAATCCTATATTTGTGTTATATTCCCAAACTGATTCCACCTTTCAATAATATTCAAAAATATTAATATGTTTTTAAGCTCTAATTATATCGACTAAGGAGATTATCCTTGACTTCGGTACATGCTTGGTCTTGACAGTAAATTAAACCTTGATGTTATAATTATATCGACTGTGTAGACTTGTAACTTGTAAGCGCAAGAGAATATAGACCTTCGTGAATCATCTTACTCATTGTACTTAACTTTAATTAACCAGATTTAAGCCTTTTATTATACAGTTGACTTGGTCCAAATTCTTTTCCAGTGTTTAATGTCTTGCATATTTTCTCAATAGTTTTTTTTACAACTTGGGATAAACAGTTGCAAACTTGGGAGTGGTTATGCTATTAGAAGAAATCAAGTACTTAGAAGAGAGTTGTCAAAGTACATCACTGCTACAAGATTTTTTTCTTTTCATAAGCTTCTATACCCTGAATTATAGTATAGACTCTAGATGTTAATTTTCCTATGTAAATTTAGCGTTTTACTTACGTCTGCTAATGTTTCCTCTCAGCAGATGATTACTTGCATAGTTTACCTCTCAGCAGATGATTACTTGCATAGTTATTTTTTTCTGTTTTTGTTGCAGATGTCCAATTTCTACCAATATCTGGGCTTCAAGGTTCAAATTTTCAGACAAGAGTGAACAAAGATGTATGTTCATGGTGGAATGGTGCATGCCTCTTCGAAGCCCTTGATGCCATTAATGTTCCGCCTCACGATCCAGATGCCCCGTTTAGGTATGCAAGTTGCTCTTAACTCAAGGTGATCATGGTCTTCATGATGTTTTGGATCTGGTTCACATTTCAGAATATCTCAGTTAATTGAATTGTTGATGATTTAGTTGTAGTTTGAAATTTTTTACGGTTACATTATTATTGATGTGTTGACTGTCTACTATATCTCATTTCTCGGCTTAGTCTACATTCTACACTTCATGTCATTTTGTTTTTGGGTCTCTTACATATTTCTGCTATATTAATATGCTTCTTGCTAAATTACTATGAACTTGCCACTTCGTTTTTAAATTTGGAGAGAGCACAACAGATGGATATTTCTTTTCCCATTTACTTTTATATTCATTTATGTAAAAGTTTCTGCATGTTTCGCTTTTAGAAGCATCACATTTATCTAATAGTACTATCCGGCTTACAAAACATACATCCTGTGGACTGTGGTACAACTCTACAACTCATTTTAAATACCCAAAGCAAATTATAGCAATAGAACGAAGCAAATTAATAACACCTGATCATTTGTTTATTCAAAACTGTGAAGTTTGATGTTGGCGCAGATAAAACATGAGATCTTTTCATTAGCTGGCCCGGTTTAGTAACCATAACGTAGAAATTTGACTTGGCTTTTACAGCCACAGTAGATTGAATTTTATTTGGTTGAAAGAGCAGCATTGCTCATGGATATATATTGGTAGAGTTAAAATTTTGCATTTCCCTTCTAAAAATGAATGCATTAATGTCATTCAAACCCCTGGTAACATTGTATAATCCTCCACCTTTTGGACTGAAAATTGTGTCCCTCTAGACCGTATTAATGTAAGTTATACATGCAATGTGCAGAGTCAGAGCACTTTGTGTTCCTTGTGCAATGTGTTACTTCATGTTTGTGCTTTGTGATAATATATGATGTTCTGCGAAAGAAACATCTTATTTATAAAGCAGATTGTTTGTTATCAGTTTCCTTTATTTAATCAAGATTGAGTTCATTTTGACTTATAGAACTGTCTTTATCTTTTTGAAATTTCCTGCTAAATTAAACTGTTTTTTTATCTTTTTATCATGATTTACCAGCTGAGCTTCTAGTAAATGGTGAGATTGTCAAAAGGTCCTCTGAGAGAGAGAACGCAGAGTGCAGCCAGTAAGAGCTCAGGACAGACCAAGATACAATGATCGCACCCGCTATAATAACACAGACGTCCAAACACGCAATAAAAAGTGGTGACACCGTTGATAGCAGCAGCGCACACATGAAAAGAGGTTTAGCTGTGAATCACTTGTAAATAAAAAAGGCTTATGGTCGTAACATCGTTGATGCACATTATCAATTTGGTTCCTTCCTTCAATACATTTGCTCGTCATCTGTGTGAGGAAATTGTTCACCATAAAATTAGAGAAATTAGATCAGTTTGTCTACTTTGTATCAGTATTGACTTGTAGAATGTAGAGTAGTCTTATATATTGTTTATTAATTATATCTCATTCTTGATCATGTATCATTTATGGATTGATTTTATATATAATTTGGTTTTCTAGCATGGGCTAAATTATTTCTGAAATTGTATTGTTTCATAACAGAATTGCAATTTTTAATTTTTTTTTTAAAAAAATTGACTTTTAGCGTCGGTTGTTTAAATGACCGACTTAAAACTTTCAGCGTCGGTTGTTTAAATGACCGACGCCTATAACAGACTTTCAGCGTCGGTTGTTTAAATGACCGACGCCTTTAACAGACTTTCAGCGTCGGTTGTTTAAATGACCGACGCCTATAACCCGATTTTAAGCGTCGGTTGTTTAAATGACCGACGCCTATAACCAGAATTTAAGCGTCGATTGTTTAAATGACTGACGCCTATAACATACTTTAATCGTCGGTTCTTGAAATGACCGACGCCTATAACAGACTTTAAGCGTCGCCCAATTAACCAACGCTATAGGCCTATACCTATTGTGTCGCCTTCATATACTACGCCCAATAACCGACGCCTAATGCCTATTTTGACCGACGCTAAAAGCCTATTTTGTACTAGTGATTGATCCTTAACTCCACTTCTCGTCAGTCTCTACCCTTTAACATGTGGGCATGTGGGCTTCTTACTCGACCCTACCTTCTTCTTTACTTCCTATTTCGCTAATCTTGACGTCAATACCCTCGTTGACTTCGCTAGTTATCCTAATGTTCGAATTTTCGCTTACCCGTGCACTGCTCTCGACCAGGTCTCTTACTCGTACCTTTACTAGGTAAAGTACCATTTAGTATCAAACCAACCAATATTTTAATGACTGCTCTATTCTACCCAAACGCGTCCTATAACGCATACACATATAACACATATAGAGCATATCAATTATATTCATAGAATAGTCTTAATATAATCAACCAAGTCAAATAATCATTTAACACAGATGGTCACTTAGTACTTGGATATTATCCAATGGTAAACACTTCAAAACAATACCACGGCTCAAATATTCACATCAATTAATTCATATTTAGAAAATTTTGGCATGTAGTATTCGTTTATCGGACTATCCACCTGTTTTTCAATTCAACAACTCAAGGAGTTTTAACTATATATTTACCAAAAATCAAGCTGCCTCAACTTGCAGCAACATAAAAGTGCACAAATAAAGAAAGTACCCACCCAGACATGCGGCACCTCAACACATAAGAAATTCTACCTCGACATGCAGTAAACACATAATAATTTATGTTAGCACTAACTACTACTTACGCTATATCAATGATCGTATCACTCACGCATATTAATGATACACGTGACAATCAATCATTGGTATTCGTTAGCCCTAGGAAACAACTCCTAGCACTAACTATTACTTACGCTATATCATTGATCATACCACTAGAGCATATTAATTATACTTGTGACAATCAATCATTGGTATTCGTAAGCCCGAGGATCTAGTCGATGAGAATTACACAAGTCCTAAAATATTGACATTTAGAACTTATGATCTCTTTACGACTCCTCGCAGTTAAACTAAATAACATATAATCATTGATCACATAAACACATAAGGAAATAAAATAACAATTTAACTTTACTATAGTTTACATTTGAAAACTAAATCAAAACAAATCACATAACCTCTAGGGCCAGTGGTACTTTTTCAGAAACCATTACTTAACATTTATACAAATATACGACTTAAGCCATTATATAATTTCTTAATCAGAATCACTCGACCACATATAATTTACCACCAAGAATCTAACAAGTAAACACATAGCAAATACTATTATTCGACCTATAACACTTAGCACATAGCATTTATGACTAAATCCCCAACAAAATACATTATCGAACTTGCAATAAATCTCCACAATAATATTTAACAGTAACAATTGCCAACTCGAATATATATATATCAAAATCCCCTGAATTCAACTTTTGAGATTATACCCTACATACTACACAATAATAACTAGCAACTAACATTCATCACAATTATACTTTACAACATGCTTTCCAAATTAAATACAGAAATTAAAACAATAATCTCGAAATTTTAAATTAATTAAAATACAACAATTATATAAGAATTTAAATCTAATTAAACTACAACAATACTCATAATTAGTCTAAAATGAGGAATTAAACAATTATATCGGAAACATTAAGATAAACAAATTAATTAATTAAATAAAATTTATACCTTCCGACGAATATTTTCCCCGAATTCTTCCTCCAATTCTCTCTCTCTCTCTCTCTCTCTCTCTCTCTCTCTCTCTCTCTCTCTCTCTCTCTCTCTCTCTCTCTCTCTCTCTCTCTATCTCTATCAATCTCTCTGCAGCCCCTCATTTATCTGCATGTTCTTGCCCTCTAACCAGCGTTCCACCACCGCCCGAGCTCGTTCCGCCCGAAAATGCCGCCTGCTGCCGTGCCCCGTTACAACCCACCGTCGCCCCTCTGTTAGCACAACCACACACATAGCAACACACACCAGCCCGCCATTAAAAACCCCGACCCGAACTCAAACCTTGATTTCCCCCTTGAACAAAACCCCAATTGAATTTAAGAACCCTAATTTGTTTTCCCCTCTTTTTCATCTCATTCCCGATTCTTTTTTCTTCTCTTCTCTTCTTTCCCCCCCCCCGGTTCTAGAACTCTCCTGACTATTCTGTCTTCTAAATGGGCTTGGCCCATTACTTATAAACTAACTACTAACCATTTATTTCTGCCCAATTAAAATACCACTCATTCGATTTTAAAACTAATAAACGACTCTTGTAAATCGAAATCAAATAAAATATTCGAAAAAATTAAACTCTTCATTTTTAAAATAAAGAGTATAAATTTACGAGCGCACACATATTTTTAAAATATTTTTCGGATCAAAAATGAATTAAATATGGATTTTACAAGTTTTGATACTTTAAATACAATAAAACTCTTAAAATCATTTTAAAATACCGCAACACCCAAATTAATCCACCCAACAATTTTAAAAACTCAATAAATATATAAAGAAAATATTTCAAAAGATTTCTTGATTTTCAATTCCTCCGATAATTTTATAAAATTGACAGAGGATTAAAATACATGATTTGAATATATTTAAATCCTCAAAAATACAAATAAAATTACACAAACCTTCACAACTTACCCAAATCATCATATAATCACATAAACACCATCTCACATACATTTCACGTTTACAACAATATTCACATAATACAATTCATAATTTATATCAAATAAATAATTCGAAATTCGAAATTTTCTAGGTCGTTATATCCTTCCCCCCTTAATAGGATTCTGTCCTTAGAATCAACCCTAAGGACCTAAATAACAGTTCTGATCTTCTTAACATCTTACTTTCACTTCCTAGGTTGTATCTTTCAACTTTAGGATTTCCCACATACCAACTTATACCTTTATAAGCTCATTTCATGAGCCCTCAAATTCCGAAATAACCTTAAACTTTGATTTCCGAGTCTTATTAACTCTAACGTTTATCACAAGTGAACGAATATTTTTCCTCGAAAATCAATATGACCTTTTCACATAATGAACTATATCCTGCGTCAAAACTATGTTACCACGCTAGTTCTTCGCAATAATACGACCTTGTAATTTGCCTTAATTTACAACGACCTACACTTGGTATAACTCCAACGCTTTACGTATTACCACACGATTTCGAATAGAACTTCGAGAAAAGAATCTCAAGAAATCCTCCGATCGCTTCCACTCCACTTTTCAAGTACAATGTTGATCCAGATGGGAATAGTTAAGAAGTTTCTTTCTTTCTTTAGTCCTATATTTTTACCGTGTACCCAATCTGGAAAATTAACATCATATTGTCCATTCTCAGTCGCATCCTTGCAATCGGATACTACAATCAACACATACGTCCTTAGATGCACATCAAGCATAATTCAATTAACAACTCGATTCTCACTCTAATAAAATATTCTGGTTTGCTAAATCTTTGTGAAACATAGCCTCGATTATTTACAGCTTTTGATAGCTAAAACTCGTCACCTTGACTGTGACTTCACTCAATACAAGAACAAAATTAAGTTAACCAATCTGTAATATTAATTCTTCTGAGGTCAAAACCTCACTTGATACTAACCATGAAGCAATGCTTACTCCAACAATTCCCAACAAGCTCCCGCTTTTATCAACATGCATATTCAACTTATAACGCTTCACCATTTATTTACATATCCTAAACGAAACCTTCCTCAAATAAAACTTTGTGAAAAGAATATTAAGAAATTCCCAATCATCTTACTCCTCTTTCACGTGCAATGTTACTCGAGAAGGAAATAATCAGAAAACTTCAATCCATCCTTAATCTCATTGTTTTACTGAATAACGATTTCGAACTGATGACCATTTTCCTTAAATCGTATATATATCTTATTCAAAATACACCACCCCGCGTCCTCTGAAATCAACTTTCGAATCGCAAATCTGCATACTTGACGAGTCCTCGAATTTGACTCTACACATTACAACTTCAACATTTACACCACTCACATTAACCACAAAATCATGACTTTCGAAATTCACATTAAAATCCTTGTGCCAAATTTTCTCCTTTTCTTGGAAACTCTTAAAATCGCTCTTGATTGATTTGCATACGCTTCATGAGTTTTCGATCATCTTGATATGTGACCTACGATCATATTAAATTCTTCATCTGAATGTCGTTTGAAATCTTATTCATCGGAATATGCTTTGACTTAATTATCTCCTTTCCGATATCTCCTTATACAAAACAATTCCATTCCCTTGGTACAACAACTTCTTGATTTGCTTAATCGTTAAGACCTCAATGTCTGCTTTCGACCTCAAAACACCGCCTTTATCTTTCTCAAAGTCAAAATCTCCCTTTTTCTGGTCCTGACAATTTGCTCGCATTTCGTTGTTAAGAAATAAATCTAATCCTGGATCGTATTTAGTTCTTTTTCTAGTTATTACGAACACTTCCTACTTTTTTCCTTCATAACCATTTTGAATTTCTAGATTCTTGATAATCATAGCAGTAGTCTTATTACTCTCTTCATAATTCCACTAAGATTGATATGATACTATTTTTGGCAAAAAAATTCCCATCCTTCCAAGCTTATAACACATAGCTTTAACTTCTGATTTTACTACTTGTCACCACACTGCCTTTCTGGTTACAACCACAGCTTCCCACATTTATCTTAATAATATCTCTAGGGATTCTTCTCCCGAAATCTTATTTTCTAGCCATGGAGTCTCGTCAACCTCTGCTAATTCTCGTTCTTATAAGCATCTATTGTGCCCACTCTTCTAACTCCAAATCTTCGGGATTCCACATTCTTCCCTTAACTAATTTATATGTTTTCTGCTTAATCGCTTCCGGGAACTTCCTGGTTTCCCCTTCTTTCTCCTCTTGTCATTTTATTTCATTTTGGTCAACTTTCCTCCATCCTTGATAATCATGACTTTCTACCATGGCTTGCATAAGTTATTTACTCCACATAATCACCTTACTCCTTATTCAATTCTGATTCTTCTTGATAATTCTTACATACCATTCTGTTTCACTTCACTCTGCTTTATCCAAGTCATCCTTCCTTGATTGTAAAATCTTATATCCAACGATGGATTTGAAACATTCAAAATCTTATGATATTTCATTTACTATCTCTGTCCCTCAGTAGGTGTCCAAAACAATCTTTCTTCGGCATTGAACATCTGATACCCATATCTCCATTACCGTTCTCTTTTGGCCCTTAACAATATCTGCAATCATGCACTATTATTTACTATCCTTTTTCCTGTATTCAATTTTCATTAGCCTCAGACCTTGTCCATGCTTTATCGGTTCAGTAATTATTCCAATTTGACACAACATATCTGTCTTACTCACCAAATTCTTAAACTTGCATAACCAATTCTTCATCCATGCAGTTATAGTTGTATCATTTAAGACGTCTTCACGCCTATCTTCGCATCCCTTCTTCATTAGAAATTTTGAAATCATCGAATTTCTGACAAAGGAGGTCAATAAAATGAATATCATCAAGTACGAGTATACACTGAGTTTATTTGATAAAGCTTTTATAAAGGAATTTAACCGAGAGATCAATATGATCTTTTGAACTATTATCAGGTTGTATTTGTCACTTGGTTAACCACCACAGTACATAAAGATGGCCAGTCCTTAGTACTTTCATGACAAACACAATCAGTGGCGTCCCACTGGACTCCTACCACAAAGATAAGATGTCCCTGAATCCCTATCTACATAGGTTGTTCATCTCGGCTGGAATAGAGGAATTCAAGCATTCATGAAAATGAAAGGGAATCAAGAGTTTCAAAAATCT
This sequence comes from Saposhnikovia divaricata, assembly GCA_036435485.1. NCBI lineage: Eukaryota > Viridiplantae > Streptophyta > Magnoliopsida > Apiales > Apiaceae > Saposhnikovia > Saposhnikovia divaricata. Next base: position 73,686,138 of record CM071595.1, on the reverse strand, counting down.
TCATGTAAAATTGAATCATGTACTCTCTGAAAAATTTAGATATTCCCAAAAGAACGAGATTGAAGTCGACTAAATCTGAATACCAAACTCATCATTGATTGAGGTATAAAAGACTTTTCAATAGATGCTTCAATGATTGATTAAGCAAACATTCAAGAAATTCCTAATTATTCATAACCTCAATCTTGTCGACTAAGCACTAATATACTTAGCTGCCAAAACCGGCCTGACAATAATGAGTTGAATAAATAAGAAGATCTCAATTCATTCTCGATTTTGGACCGTTATTGCGTAACGAATGCCTCAACAACGATACCAATCGGGAATTAATTTACGACAATTCAAAAGAAGACTAAGAAATTTCTTTAAGCAATGAATTTAGATGAATCAACGATTAAGGGTGCACAATTACGCTCAACTTCCAATTCTTGCTAGTAATCGCTTCCCACTTCGCATTCTTAATCTTCTCGTACCATCTCCGAAACGTTCACATCGAAACTAATATCGTAGAAATTTCTAGACTCTACGCAAAAATCTCGAGATAACGTCCCCCGGACTGATAGCTCCAGCTGTCCACTTAGCTTATGCCGCTTCGGGTTTGCTGGTTTGCTAATAGCCCAATCCTTAAACGATTTGAACTTCTGCTCGCACGATATGCCGAAAGACCGATTAACACCGCAACGCTTGCCGAAGTATCCTAACGCGATCCTAATCCTAAACCGTTCTACTCGACGTCTATCTTATACACGTACCCTAACCCTCCTAATCTGTTTCAGTGACCATAACCTGTAGCTCTGATACCAACTTGTAGCATCCCAAAATCCGGGGTACAGATATGGGGCCACTAGCCACTAACAACATTATACAATCCTGGATATAAACAACATATAATAATAAAACCCCTTAACCAAGATCATATACAGGTTATGGTATGAAACAACTGTCAAATTACTATTAAAATCCATCCTCAGAATAAAATGTTATACAATTCTATGAATAAATAAAATCACTGCCTAACTGAATATCCAACCTTGACGAATTCCCAACCACTAACCAATGAGAATCCGCAACCCGATCGTCTCCTCTCGCTGCTGGAAAGCAACACCAATGACCATTACTAGGTTCACTAACCTTCTCTATTAGCTGAAGAAAACAAACAAGCAAGAGTGAGCCAACAATGCTTAGCAAGTGCAGTAGTGATAACAATTTCAATAACGATGACAATTCTGATAATAAAGGGGTTTCATTTCATTCTATGAAGGAATCAGCTATATCAACCTTTAGATTGTCACGAGGGCCAACAATTCATCATTAACAAGGTGCATCAAAAACTAGAACTGACAAGAGTTCTAATATCAAATATTATTAAAACAGACTTCCAAGGAGTCAAGAACTAAACATCTCAATTTCAGAGTATAGATTAGAATTGGAATTTTTATTTATTTAAAAAAAACATCAAGGTTAGGCTACTGATTAGTCGCGCACTAACTCTGGACAAACGCACACAGCAATGTCCTTAATTGGTACCATGGCACACATTGGCCTTAACTTCCGACCATAATATGGTCCTACCCCGAAGGGTTTTACGACCCAAGGGCCACTTTTAAAAAAAACATTTCCAATTCTATATAACCACAATGGGTGTCGGGACAATCGACAGCCCTTGGTATCCAACAACTGGAACTCACGTCCAGAACAACAATTCATGATTTAGAGTCATTAAGAAAACAACAGAATCGATTAGTATCGACAAGTTCGATACCCTACAGGGAACAATTGAACAATCAAGATTTTCAACAGATATCGATAAGTTTGAATAAATATCAACGAGAGGGATATGAGTAATTGGATTTATAACATCAACAACTTATCTAAAGAGAAATTTCATTTGAGCAAGAATAAGGATATAAGTTGCAATAAGATTTTCGACTGTTAAAAATCTAAGTTGGAGCAGGAACATAATTGAGCACTATGAATTAATAAAATCTTCAATGCACAATAATGTTTGATTTCACATAAGCGAGTAAAACAGCTTAAACGATTATTTGTGAAAAGATAGTTTTTAGGATATCAAATTTGAAATCATTTTGGAGAAAACATTTTAAGAAGAAAGGGGTTCTCTAGTGAAATTATGCTAAAACCAGAAATTTCAGTATCAGGTATTTGTAGAGGGTTAAAACATGGATTCTCTCTATTTAGAGAGTCCCTTAAACATTTTTAAGAAAACAAAAGAAAGGCCTTCCACTAAGGAGGCTTTAACATCCCATGAATAGGGTAATTTTGCAGCTAAAGTTTATTGGTAATGTTCTTTTAAAAAATCTGATGTTTAAGTTCTGGGTGGGGAAAAATTAGCTTTTCTCGCTAACTGATAGAGTATTCCACTTTCTAAACATACTAAACCAATCCATCTTAAATAACAAGGAAATTGAATTGCATCACTTGAATGATAAGTGAAGAGAAAAACACTTGCCTCGATTCACGAAATTTCCAATCTTAAACATTGATCCTTAACTCCACTTCTCGTCAGTCTCTACCCTTTAACATGTGGGCATGTGGGCTTCTTACTCGGCCCTACCTTCTTCTTTACTTCCTATTTCGCTAATCTTCACGTCAATACCCTCGTTGACTTCGCTAGTTATCCTACTGTTCGAATTTCCGCTTACCCGTGCACTCCTCTCGACCAGGTCTCTTACTCGTACCTTTACTAGGTAAAGTACCATTTAGTATCAAACCAACCAATATTTTATTGACTGCTCTATTCTACCCAAACGCGTCCTATAACGCATACACATATAGAGCATATCAATTATATTCATAGAATAGTCTTAATATAATCAACCAAGTCAAATAATCATTTGACACAGATGGTCACTTATTACTTGGATATTATCCAATGGTAAACACTTCAAAACAATACCACGCCTCAAATCTTCACATCAATTAATTCATATTTACCTATACCCTTAGAATTCATAACATATTTTAAATCATTGAAATCCAATAAATTAAACAAATTTATATATATTTGCAGGGGAATTTTAGAAACTTTCGGCATGTAGCATTCATTTATCGGACTATCCACCTGTTTTTCAATTCAACAACTCAAGGAGTTTTAACTATATATTTACCAAAAATCAAGCTGCCTCAACTTGCAGCAACATAAAAGTGCACAAATAAAGAAAGTACCCACCCAGACATGCGGCACCTCAACACATAAGAAATTCTGCCTCGACATGCAGTAAACACATAATAATTTATGTTAGCATTAACTACTACTTACACTATATCAATGATCATATCACTCACGCATATTAATGATACACGTGAAAATCAATCATTGGTATTCGTAAGCCCTAGGAAACAACTCCTAGCACTAACTATTACTTACGCTATACTATTATTCGACCTATAACACTTAGCACATAGCATTTATGACTAAATCCCCAACAAAATACATTATCGAACTTGCAATAAATTTCCACAATAATATTTAACAGTAACAATTTCCAACTCGAATATATATATCAAAATCCCCCGAATTCAACTTTTGAGATTATACCCTACATACTACACAATAATAACCAGCAACTAACATTCATCACAATTATACTTTACAACATGCTTTCCGAACTAAATACAGAAATTAAAACAATAATCTCAAAATTTTAAATTAATTAAAATACACCAATTATATAAGAATTTAAATATAATTAAACTACAACAATACTCATAATTAATCTAAAATGAGGAATTAAACAATTATATCGGAAACATTAAGATAAATAAATTATTTAATTAAATAAAATTTATACCTTCCAACAAATATTTTCCCCGAATTCTTCCTCCAATTCTCTCTCTCTCTCTCTCTCTCTCTCTCTCTCTATCTCTCTCAATCTCTCTCTCTCTCTCTCTCTCTCTATCTCTCTCAATCTCTCTGCAGCTCCTCATTTATCTGCATGTTCTTGCCCTCTAACCAGCATTGCACCACCGCCCGAGCTCGTTCCGCCCGAAAACGCCGCCTGCTGCCGTGCCCCGTTACAACCCACCGTCGCCCCTCTGTTAGCACACCCACACACACAACAACACACACCAGCCCGCCATTACAAACCCCGACCCGAACTCAAACCTTGATTTCCCCCTTGAACAAAACCCCAATTGAATTTAAGAACCCTAATTCGTTTTCCCCTCTTTTTCATCTCATTCCCGATTCTTTTTTCTTCTCTTCTCTTCTTCCCCCCTCCCCCGGTTCTAGAACTCTCCTGACTGTTGTGTCTTCTAAATGGGCTTGGCTCATTACTTATAAACTAACTACTAACCATTTATTTTGGCCCAATTAAAATACCACTCATTCGTTTTTAAAACTAATTTTATTCGAAATCAAATAAAATATATGAAAAAATTAAACTCTTCAGTTTTAAAATAAAGAGTATAAATTTACGAGAACACACATATTTTTAAAATATTTTTTGGATCAAAAATGAATTAAATATGGATTTTACAAGTTTTGAAACTTTAAATACAATAAAACTCTTAAAATCATTTTAAAATACCGCAACACCCAAATTAATCCGCCCAACTATTTTAAAAACTCAATAAATATATAAAGAAAATATTTCAAAAGATTTCTTGATTTTCAATTCCTCCGATAATTTTATAAAATTGACAGAGGATTGAAATACATGATTTGAATATATTTAAATCCTCAAAAATACAAATAAAATTACACAAACCTTCACAGCTTACCCAAATCATCATATAATCACATAAACACCATCTCACAAACATTTCACCTTTGCAACAATATTCACATAATATAATTCATAATTTATATCAAATAAATAATTAGAAATTCGAAATTTTCTAGGTCGTTATATCAAGAGTCTTTTCCAAAGAATTAATTCTCTTATCCGACTCATGAAAGCCGGGTGGGTGGGTGGTTGCATGATTTTGAGTCATGTTTGAAAAATGACCTTGGTTTGGATTGTTCGGCTTTTGAAAAGACGGTGGTGGAGAATGGAAGTTTTGGCCTTGGTTCCACGAGAAATTCAGGTGGTTCTTCCACCCGGGATTGTAATTCGGTGCAAACGGGTCATTCCTTGGCCTAGGTTGAAACATTACGTTCACTTGCTCAAAATCGGGACAAGGTTTAGACTCAAAGTTTGAAGAATTATAATTTAGGTACATAGACATAAGTGGGGGGACTACTATGAGTTTCTAAAGCTTCAAGTCATCTAGTAAGAGTAGCTAATTTGGCATCGGTTGCAATCGAATTCCCAATCGAAGCAAACCCTAGAGGAACTAGATGGCTCGTTGGACTTATGAGGTTCCCTAATAGACTCCCACAACATAGTCTTCTCGGCTAATTCTTCGAAAAATGCCCACCCTTCGTGCTCATCTTTCTCCATGAATTTACCTTGGCACATAGACTCTAACAACGCGGTTGTTGGACTATCTAAGGCCTCATAGACGATCTTACAAAGTCTCCATTTTTCTATTCCGTGGGGGGGGCATTGTGATAAAAGATTTTTAAAACGATCAAAATATTTCCAAAAAGACTCGTTTTCCTTTTGATGAAATTGATTTATCTCGTTTGTAATTCTCGTAGTCTTATGGTTTGGAAATATTTCTTAAGAAAAATTACCACAAATCCCTCCCACGTGGAAATAGAATTAACCGGTAGGCTATACAACCATTTTTAGCATTTTCTTTAAGCGCAAAATTAATGAGTCTAAGCCTATTCGAGTCCTCGGTTAATTGTTAGAGTTTTTGTAAGGCACAAACGTCCTCGAATTCATGGATGAAAAGATACGGGTCCTCACCTTCACTCCCGGTAAATTTGGGTAACATGCTAATGTGTTGAGCTTTGATTCGAAATTATTACCATTTATGGGAGGAAGAGTGATACACGAGGGTTGGGCAGAACGGGTGTGATAGCAACGATCCTTCAGAGACATGGCCATGTTTACTATTGGTTCGGAATTATCTAAAGACTCGGAATCAGAAGAAATCTCAAACGATCTCACTAGTCTAAAAGAATTATCCCTAATCCAAATAGTTCGCATAAACCATGTAAGGAAACACGTAGCAAATAAGTGCGATAAAATAAACACACAAAAAGAAAGGGGTGAAAAATTAAAAGGAAAATTTTTTTTTCTAACCCTAGGGTTCCTTAATAAAATAACTACACCTTGCTCCTAACTTTAAGGGCTACCAAAAATGAGATAAATTAATAATTATTCGAACCGGCTTGGCCAGGTAGGTGCAAGCATTGCCAAGAGGCTAAACACCAGCCTAGACACCAAAACCTTAATTGGGCAGGTCAGCTTTCGCTTTCCTAGACACCAAAAAGTCAGAATTATTAAAGATTACTTCGTTTCTTAAGAGCCTTCCTAAATGAGCGCGAGATTCCTAAGGGCAAACGTCTAATTAATTTTATTAAAGGCTAGGTATGCAAAATGTGGGATTAAATTGTTTTTGGGCTAAGGAAAGAGTGATGAAATCCCTTCCCTTATCTTTTGAGAGGTTTTTCCCTTAAGATTTATTTACAAAATGATGCAACAAACAAAAAGGTAAAAAAAAATTATTAACATTTATGGATGCTTAACTACATGCTCTAACTAAAGAAAAGAAAGAATTTAACGTACCTTGGGATCCTCTAGCGATCACCACAATTATATGGTACGAAAAATTAAAAACATGAAAACAAAAATCTAGATGATGTGCCCTAAGTGATTAAATGCATGATGCAACAATTATGTAATTACAACTAATTTTTTTGGATTTTTCAATTTTCAATTTTTTTGTGAGTTTTGTGATTTTTTATTTTTGTGTGATTTTCTAAATAAGGAAAAAAAACGAAAGAAGAGAGAGATACGGTTTACCCAAGCAAATCTTCCAAAATTCCGAGAAAATTCTTCCGCTTTAATCCAAGTTTCCCGAATTCTCCTCCAAATTCCTCGAAAAAATGCAAACAAGAAAAAGGGTGAGAAAAGAGCTAATCTGAAAAATTAAAAACTAAGGTGCGAAAAATAATTAGTCCCCGGTGTTAGCAGTATTTTTTGTTGTTCGTTCGCAGGGAAGGACTAATATGTAAAATCGAGTTCAAGTATCTTATCTCTCACAATTTAGAAGTGTAAAAGAATATTTGGTTTGTTTATAGACTAAATTAAACTAATTATCAATCGAGAATAATATATATGAGGAAAACAATCCAAGAACTGGGGTTCTTCACTTGGTTTCAATGCACATTCAATATCTCTGCGACATCTACGTTCTTACTCTGCTGAAAACAATTCTTCTAAGGTTATAATGTTCTCTTCCAAGATACAATATAGTGTCTACAACTACACCTTAATTGTCACTTCCGTGATACAATCAAAGTACAATCATAAACTAATAAGCACCAAGAATTATAAGTCTCACAATTCGCATATTAATCTTCCAATCAAATACTTGAATTATGTCTGTTAAATCGTGTACTAAAATTGCAACTCCTCTTCCAAGTAATTACAATCCCTAAAATCCAATCAAAGGTTCATGACGCCCCTAATTGTGTTAATCCCTCAATAACAGATCAGCAAAGCAAGAAAATCATAGATAATTAAACATACATGAATACCAAGGAATACTACCCAATCCTCAGATTAGAGATTTAGTTACACATAATTAAGGAAGAAAACAAAACACACGAATTAATAGAAGAACTCATAATTATAAGAATATAGAAAAAACCTTTAATCTTCAATCTTCAAAGAAAATAATAGTTCTCCAGAAAAATCCCTAAAAGCTGCGTACAAAGTTGTATATATAGAATATTGTTTTTCCCCTCACTCTAAAATAATAACCTAGATGAGTTTATATAGTGCTAAAAGACTTAAGTAATTGCCCTAAATAAATTAGGCCCAGCTGTTATTTTACAATTAGAATAGAAATAGGAGTATTAAAAATCTGTTTTTAATTTCCCTGCACAAAGCCGCGCTACAGCGCTCAGAACCGCGCCATAGCGCCTCGCACCTCCTGCCTGCCAGCTTTTGAGTTGCGCTACTGCGCTCTTCGCTATAGCGCCTGGAATCAGTCGAGGTCTTGCGCTGTAGCGCCTTGCAACGCGCTATAGCGCCTCTTGCTTCCTGGAATTTCTGTTCGTGCATGTCTTGGTCAGGAGGAATTTCGCGCTATTGCGCCTAAACCTTGCGCTATAGTGCCTTAACTCTCCTGGATTTCCTGATTTTCACTCCACAAATTCATCTTCTCTTCTCGTAATTCCCAAAGTAATTTCTTTTTGAGCTAAAAATCTCCATAAATTCATTAAAAATCATTTAACTCCTTCCAACTTGCCAATTCTTAATTTCCTGCGACAAACTCATCAAAAACTAATTAAATACTCACGATTATTCAGAAAAGCACCGTAAATGCGGGAATAAAATCCTATAAAGTATATATAAAATACACTCTATCAAATATCCCCACACTTAGCACTTTGCGCGTCCTCGTGCAAACTAACACAATAATTACATTACTAACTAATACCACTTCCGTAGGTGATCACGGTTGCATTTGATATATGCAACAAGTCCTTTAAACCCCTAGGTAGCCCTAGTGGACGACTAAGGTCTCGTGAGGGTTTATAGTGAATATACCCACAAAATTCATCTATCTCATGCAAAAGACCACACATCAACACAACACCACACACACAAAGTCCTCTCATGCCATATCAACTTAAGAATCAAAATGAATACACAATGCCTTGGTGTCTAAAGTGCAAGTATCCACATAGCATACTCAAATCACATGAATAACATCATAGAATTCCATGTCAAGTGCAAAAATCGTTGGTAAATATGCTAAGCACACAAAAGCACATCATCAAGACACAACCTGGGATCTCCTATGCAAAAGCAACAACTCACCGTTCGCTCACAAAAGATATTCACTCCAAACAAGGGGGTAAGTGTATCACTCAACTCCAACAATATCATAAGCATGCTTTACATGTGGTATCAATCTAACCCTCAACACAACATACACCATCAATGACAATCAACAGGTCTTTTATTAGGGGTGTAACGTGGGTTAGGGACAAGGTATGTCAAGTAAAGCCAAAGAAGGTTAAGTCAAAAGCTAGTTCCCAACAATGATATTAAATCAATTCCCATACTTTCATCCCCACACTTGAACTTTTCTTTATATACAACTTGACTAGCCGAATCAAAGTAGGATCACAAAAGATAAGTATGCTCTCATATTTATTTATTATTTTTTTTTTATAGAGCTAATAACAAGCAAGAACAATGATCCATTGATATTTTACAAATTTCGACTAACGAGCACACAACCCAACTCAATATTCCCCCAAAATTATGGTCATCAATAACCCCCCTTCCTGCACACCTTATCACTCCCTTACGAACAATACTAGCCTTTGACAATTTGGGTTCAAGATAAATATAAGGCCAATACAATAAAAAGGATAATGGCAAGTAACGTGGTGTGTCACCGAAAGAATAAGATTAGGCTCAAAGGGTTAACTAATGATCATGTATAAATGGTTTGGTAATATGGGAAATAATAGGTTATCCTATTGCCTTTATCATGTTATCATCAATTAATGTCATGCATCTCAAGAAATAACTCAAACACGTGCTAGCAATGCAAATAACAAGTGGACACTCAAGCAAAGAATATAAGATGCAAAAGATATGCATATATGCTCAAAACTCACTTGGTGTGTAAAAGCACAATCAATCCCAAATAGAAGTCTCTCTAATGTACCTACTTGTACTCAAAGCATATAGACCAAATTATCTTGCACATATTCATGTCATTCTAGTCCCTTACCACATTCAATAAGTCTACCAGCTTCAACTTGCTAGTGTATGTGTGTGCACAAGAACATCACATATCACTTCTCAATCAAAAGTATCCATAAACACAAGATTTCTAACAGCATGCATGGGTGCATTTACACAAGTAATCTTCACATGGCTAGAATTATTTTTGGAATTTTCAATTTTTTTTTAATTTTAATTTTTTTTTTATACTTACAATTACAACTAATGAAAACACCTCCCCACACTTAAATGGAGCAATGTCCTCATTGACACACTAAACAATGAATTATACAATATATAAGAAAGAAGGAAATACTCACAATACATGGGTTGCCTCCCACGAAGCGCTTGTTTAACGTCATTAGCTCGATGCCGATTCTCAACTGATGATAGGGTCTTGGAGGTGAAGAATGCTCATTCCTCGCTCCACTGTTTCTCCAAGCAGGTATGGCTTAAGTCTCTGCCCGTTCACCTTGAATACATCTGACCCTTCTCTAGTAATCTCACAAACCCCATTAGGATAGACTTTCACAATCTCAAAAGGTCCGGACCATCGTGATCTGAGCTTTCCGGGGAATAAACGGAGTCTTGAATTAAACAATAGAACATGTTGCCCAACCTCAAATTCCTTCTTCTGAATGTGCTTGTCATGCCACAATTTAGTCTTCTCCTTGTAGATACTAGCATTTTCATAAGATTGGAGCCTAATCTCCTCAAGCTCTCCAAGTTGAAGTAAACGCTTCTCTCCCACAGATTTTAGATTAAAATTCAAATCTCTTGTCGCCCAAAATGCCTTATGCTGAAGTTCCACCGACAAATGACATGGCTTCCCAAAGATCAACCTATATGGAGACATTCCAATAGGTGTTTTAAACGCCGTCCTATATGCCCAAAGTGCATCATCAAGCTTTGTTGACCAATCCTTTCTTGACGCTGCCACTGTCTTCTCCAAAATTGACTTCAGCTCACGATTCGAAATCTCAACTTGTCCACTTGTTTGTGGATGATAAGGAGTTGCCACCTTTTGTGTCACACCATACTTTTTCAAGAGATCATCCACCTGTTTATTGCAAAAGTGTGTGTGACGCCCCGAGATCCGGGGTCAAGGATCCGGGCCGTTAAGGTCCAATTTCCGATCAATATCAATATCTTTGTAGTCTCTTTTTTTTTATAAGTAAGCAGTTGACCCCACACTAATACACACACACACACACACACACCAGTCATATGCTCATAGAACAACATCCACAATATTTAAAAGTTTAGAGTTAACAGTTATTACAAGCCCAGAATTTACTAAGTACATTGTTGAACAAAGCTTCTACAGGAAGCACTTCAACAACTAAAGTTTATTACAAACTTACACACTTAATTTACATAAATCTACTAAGCCCCTTCGCTTGTCACTACCTCGGGGATGGTCGCCAGCACTCGCTCAAAAGGTCGCCTTTCCCTTACCCTCTTGCGGGGTGTGGTACGTAGTATCGGCATGGGACCTAGCTGCTATATACATAAGTAGCAAGAGTGAGCTATAATAGCTCAGCAAGATAATACTGTAACTAAAATTTAAAATGTGAACAGGTATACATATATGTATATGCATATATAATAGCAGGAAACAATTAAAATCCTTAAGGGAGAGTAAAGCTCTTATTTAATAATACATCATCCACTCACTATTATAAGAAAGAAATCTAAATTAATATAATATCAGTTTTTCTTCATCTGCGACCATAATTCCATCATCTCATATCATTATTCTGTTTTCAGTATAGAAATCTGAAATAATATAATATCAGTTTTTTCTTCATCTGTAACCATAATTCCATCATCTCATATCATTATTCTGTTTTCAGTATAGAAATCTGAAAACCATTGTCTACACTTTCTTTTCAAAAACATTGGGGATATCTGCTGTTGCCTGATACGTTAGGACGATGATCAGTCGCCTAATCGTACCTGCTCTCTTTTTACTACCGGTAGAAGGAATGAAGATCATCCCTGGAGGAAGGCCACCTGCTAACATCCTCCCTTGGCATCTTCGTGCCGAAATAAAAATAATAAATGCTGGACTGTGTCGCACACAGCCCTGACACAGCCACTTACGCAAGTCTATTGCAATCCCCCTTTTTGTCACATCATTATTCCATTTTCAAAATATCATTCCACATTTCCATTTTCTCGCTTTCATTTCCACATATCATTCTCTCATATCATTTCCATTCTCGCACATTACTTCTATAAAATATATATATATATATATATCATAATGCTTTGATTATGATCCAGACCTCTCTTTCATATTCAGAAATCAAATATACTTTTATATTCATAAAATATTCCATCTATTTTAAGGGTAGTAAATAAAAATCAATTATTATTTATTAAACCACTGATATTTAAAAAAATATCTTTAGCAAAATATTATAAATCATATAACCCTAGATAACAACTGATACCATTCTTTTATTTACTTTTAATCATAAGGCATGTTCACTTCATGTATAATCATCTCTATACATATCCATCTCATACTCATATACATTTTCGTACTCATAGTCATATTCATATACATCTTCGTATACCCTTCTTTTCAGAATCAATACTCAAGGAAGACAATTTCTTCACCAGATAGTAATAATAGCATCACATATATATTCCATGAAATCAAGTTTCTTTGTGAAGATAAGTAGTTTTACAAGTAGGGATAGAAGAAATCTTGCCTCGGTTTCGGTATCCTGACGGTATGGCTCGTCCCTCTTCCGGAGTTTCTATAAACACAAAAGGACCGTCGTTAGAACCACATCTCTTACTCACTACACTCTTGTATAACATTACCTTTTGAAACTTTAATATATGTTTAACTTATTCCTATTACCCCAAAGGTTCAAGAACTTAGCCATTTAAAACCTTAATCGAAGTTTCAGGGGTTTTCACCATTTCCCTTAACGACCACACTCGACTGCAGAATTTCTTATAATTTTTAAATTTTGAATTTTAATGTAAGGTCAACTGGAAATAGTTCTTTGACCACACTACTACCATATCCCAAAATTTCGTGACTTTTAACAATGTTAAAGTATGGTAATTGTAACCTCAAGTTTGATACATTTACGGTTTCTCGGTTTTCAAACGTCTTTCACTAAAACTGACTTTTCTCCTAAACCGTTCATCAGATTTTAACGCACCTTATATCAAAACGATCTATGAACTAAGCTCTATCATTTCATGGTCAATTGGTGACCTAGGCAGTGAGGTACCGTACGAATACAGGGGTCACAAAACAGGGCAGTTTGTAGTTCTAACGAAAAACGGACATTATAACGGCTATATTTTCGTACTTTCCATAAATCCAATTCCTCCAAATCAATTATCAACCACAATAATCATCACCTACACCATGTGGTCTTCTTCACCAGCCATGGTTACAATCCCAAACACTTCCATATTTAACTCAAACCACTTACAAACACATATAACATCATAATCTTAATCTTTACACTACTTAATCACTAAACCAACAATATCCATCATAATATAAAAAGGGGCAAGAGTGTTTATACCTTCTTGAAGCTTTAAAGATCCTTAATAAACCTTGGTATATCCTTAAACAACCTTATCTTAGCTTGAATCAACTAAAAGATCCATAAAAACAAAGTTAGTTGTAAGATTCTACTATTCACTACTATTCATCAAGTAACTTGAAGGATTTTATTACCTATGAAGATGATGATGATTGGCTTTGAAACTTTGTGAATATCTCTTTCTAACCTCCAAGAAACTCCATGAATTTTCCTTAGATTTGTAGTTGATTTTTGCTAGGGTTTTGATTTTCCTTTTTCTCTTTTTTTTTGTAAAATTCGAATGGAAGTATTGGAATGGGGGGAGAGTTTCTTTTGCTTGTTTTGATCCTATCTCATCTTGTCATCTAATCTTTAGAGTTCTAGAGTTTAGTAGAAAAATCCCATGGTTTAAAGACTAATTTGCCCTTAATTTTGAGTTAGTGGAATGTGAGGTCATTAGTGATGTCATTAGGATGAGTTCATATTCTCATTTCCTTATTTTCTAAGTATTATGCTACTAACCTTGGATAATCATAATGTGGTATGCATCCTTGTTAAATTACTAATCTTGGTTGCTTGGTTTCCATACTCGTCTAATCGTGGTTCGTTTCGAGTATACCTCATTATCTCAGTGGTTTTCGAAATCATTTACAAATCAAATTTCCTTTGGTATTCTCTTAACTTAATAATCCCTTGGTTTAACTTAAATTCACTAATTCCTCAATATATAATTCCTTTAGTATTTCTATACTTCTTAATATCCAAGATATAGAAGTTTGTTCGAGCTCAAAATCCTCAAAATCAAAATTCAGGAATTTCTAAAATCCATCGTCATTTCGAGTCACTTATTTTCAATGTACAACACTAATATGGTTTCTGTTTACTCATTTTCCATCCCTAATATAGAGTACCTACACACCATTTCCCTGGATTCCTCAAGATCACTATTCATTTGGGCACTGTAGCCTTTCTAAAGTTAGGGTTATTACAGTCTTCCCCCCTTAAAAAGATTCCGTCCCGGAATCTTGTTGGAAATGTCTATAAGTATCTTTCTCATTCACACCTTCTAACTTCCACACTATTTCCTTTATCCTTTTCCTTCTGTAATATCTCTATCTTGTTTGCGCAGAAATACACCAACATAACTTCCTTGTCATTCATCAACATGCCATTTAGTTTATCAATAGCAGTCCTTTTACTGTCTTTTCCTCACAAATCTCCTTCTGTTTCCAGTCATTCCATATTATCTCGTCTCTCCTTCCTCTTTTGACGAAGATATCCGCCACCACATTGACCTTTTCTGAATGGTAGTGTATCTCACTTATGGTTTGACCATCTTCTGATCTCTATCATGACATAAATATTAACTCCTCAATATTCCTATAGCTCTTCTCTATAAAATTTTCCAGAAAATAAGCTCCAATAATATTCTTTAAAACAATTGTAAGAAAATACTACCTATAATATATATATTTCCTGTTCGTCTCAACGAGCTTGTGTTTTCCCAAAACACTCCTACTTTTCTTTTCATAACGTTTCCTAGCCCTTAACAGATACTGATTTTCCTTATCTATATTATTAACTTATTTATTCCATTAATTGATTAAGTCGATCCTTAACCAAAGATTTACACACCAAATTTAAATCGAAAAGCAAGTACCTGTATCCGCATCTGGTTTCGTCAATGCTTCCCCTAAGGTCATGTTGTACACTCTAGCAGTAGGCCTATTTGAAGCAGCCCCACTCTGTCCTGGCGCGTATGACCCACCTGAACGGCAATCTCTAGCAATGTGTCTTAATTTCCCACACTGGTAACACTTAACATCTCTTTTAGGGTTTGTATCGGTTAATGGGCACTGGTTAAGGTAGTGTCCTTTTTGTCCACACTTGAAACAAGTTACTCCCAGCACTCTACAAACCCCTATATGCTTCTTACCACACGTGTCACAATCTGGTAATGGTGGTCGTGATTGATTGGACTGAAATGTCCCTGAAGATTTACCACCCTGATTCACCGTCTCACTAGTAGTCTTGTTACCCCCCGACTTTCCCACAAATTGAGATTTTTGTCCTCTACCTCCTTTGTTAAAGTAGCTTCCCTCACTTGAACCTCCTTTTGGGCCCTCAAATCTTCTTTTCTTATTCTCTCGACCTATTTGAGCCTGCTCACTCTCGGCCTCTATAATTGATGCCTTTTGAACCACTGCCGCATAATCAGTCAACTCAAATGGGGCCACTCTCGTTCGTAACCAGGGTTTCAATCCTTGTTGAAACCTTTTTGCTCGTTGTTCTTCAGTACGCACAAACTTGGGAACAAACCTCGACAGTTCTGTAAATTTAGTTTCATACTCTGCCACTGTTAGGTTATCCTGTTTTAACTCCAGAAACTTTAATTCCATTTGGTTTTCTAAATACCTAGGAGAATACTTTTCTAGGAACACCCTAGTGAAACGCTCCCAGGTTATCACTCTCGCTTCTTCTAGGTTCTTCTTAGCTTCCCACCAGTAATTTGCCTCTCCCTTTAAGAGATAGGCTGCAAAAACTGTTTTCTGATCTTCCTCTATCCTCAGTATTTCGAAAGCTTTCTCCATTTCTTTTGGCCATGCCCTAGCTACTACTGGGTTAGTGGTTCCCTCGAATTCTGGGGGCTTTAATGACTTAAAGGCACGAAAGGAATTAGCTGCATGATTGGGGAGAACAGGTGGTTGTTGGGGATTCTGTGGATTAGCCAAATTCTGTCTTAATAAGTCCATGAATTGGGTAAAGGGATCACCTCCCGGATTCCTTTGTTGGCCAGTTGATTCCTCTTCTCCTTCTTCATGATTTTCTTCATTATGAGCATTTTCGTTCAGTCTAGTACCATCTATATTTCGACTTCTTTCGTCTCTCTCATTTCCCCTTGCATTCGCTCTACTATCACGTCTAGGCGGCATAGTTCTGTACATAACAATAGTCCTTATTAATTACCCGAATTTGGGTTACAATATACATCATTTCTATATACACAATTATATCATTAATTAACTCATTTGCACATCACAATATCTTTATCACGCGATTTGCATCTAGTTATACCATAACTTTAGTAGGTAAGTGTATCGCCCTTAACACGATAGCCTTTTCACTAAGTCAATCACCTTTTATACATCAATATTTTTGAGTCTCAACATTTATTATAAAAATGCAGCAAAAAAATTAGATAGAAATGCACAAACTTCATTAATGTACATAAATATTTTACAATTTGGGTACAACATCTTTTACTGCTAATAATATACATCATCTAATACAAGGTTTGAAACCCAAAACATAGCCGTACATACTAATCCGATATCACAAAAGTACTACTAGCTGTCCTCTAATCAGACAGGGATGAAAACAGTGAACAACTAAACTAATCCCCAAAATGACATCAACAAGATGACTAGTCTGATTAGTGACGAAACTACTATCCCGGCTCACAGCCCTGCCCTGACAACATCCCGGATCTGGACTACCATGGTAGTAACCATATCAACTATCTGGGCCCTCCATGCCGGGTCTCCTCTATCACCCAACAACCTCCTAATATCTCCTAATGCTCGTAGCTCAATACTGACCATCCCCAGAGACATCCCATCCGGGATAACCCCTCCTCTCCCTCTCTCTAACCTCTATAGAAGGGTGTCTATAGTCCTGCGGGACTCCTCCAGCTGTCCCTGAAGGGCAAAGTACTCCGTCAAAAGAATGGATGGTAGAGAGTCACCTGTCGGCAAGGGTGCCTCCTGAGGGGGCACAGCAGCTGGGGCAGGTGCCTGTACAGGTGGAGGTGGTGGAGGTGCAAATGGTGGGGATGGAGGAATAGACTCGGTATCTGCATCCTCAGATGGATCTCCCTCAATCTCATCCTATGAGAAGATAAAATGTCCGGGCGGAGTGAATGGCTCATCTGGATCCTCTAGAGGGCCAGGACTCGGTGAGGGAGATGGGACTGGTGATGGTATTGGAACAGGCAAGGCAGGGGTAGGTATCATATGGATATCAGTCCACTCAATCTCCTCCTCCTCCTCCTCCTCAGCTATAACTGACAATCTAGGCCTCTTACGTAACGGCCTCTCCTCCTCCGAAATCTCCCATCTCACTCTGGAAGGACCTGCCTCATCAGATCCTGTAGAAGGTCTACCCATATATGGCACTATGGCCACAGCATCTCTCCGTCTCTGCTCCTCTGCCTCCTCTCTCTCTAATAGCTCTCTAGCTGCCGCCCGGCGTCTCTCCCTGAGGTCCTCAACTGCATACTCGGGGACCTCTACCCCGGCCAGCTGAAGATCTAATAGCTCCTGCTCTGACATCCCTAGCCACTGGGGAGCCTGACTCGGCTCACCCATCTCCGCTCCCTATAATAAAACATAAAATTCTATTAGTAACAGTCTATAAAATTATAATATATGCTTAAAGTAAATACTACCTGCGATATACCACCCCTGAACTTGATGGAAGTTCACAATTTATATTATAACTGATACATTTATTATTATTACTTTTGTTCTTGAGCATTATGACTCTTAGCTCTGATACCATCTGTGACGCCCCGAGATCCGGGGTCAAGGATCCGGGCCGTCAAGGTCCAATTTCCGATCAATATCAATATCTTTGTAGTCTCTTTTTTTTATAAGTAAGCAGTTGACCCCACACTAATACACACACACACACCAGTCATATGCTCATAGAACAACATCCACAATATTTAAAAGTTTAGAGTTAACAGTTATTACAAGCCCAGAATTTACTAAGTACATTGTTGAACAAAGCTTCTACAGGAAGCACTTCAACAACTAAAGTTTATTACAAACTTACACACTTAATTTACATAAATCTACTAAGCCCCTTCGCTTGTCACTACCTCGGGGATGGTCGCCAGCACTCGCTCAAAAGGTCGCCTTTCCCTTACCCTCTTGCGGGGTGTGGTACGTAGTATCGGCATGGGACCTAGCTGCTATATACATAAGTAGCAAGAGTGAGCTATAATAGCTCAGCAAGATAATACTGTAACTAAAATTTAAAATGTGAACAGGTATACATATATGTATATGCATATATAATAGCAGGAAACAATTAAAATCCTTAAGGGAGAGTAAAGCTCTTATTTAATAATACATCATCCACTCACTATTATAAGAAAGAAATCTAAATTAATATAATATCAGTTTTTCTTCATCTGCGACCATAATTCCATCATCTCATATCATTATTCTGTTTTCAGTATAGAAATCTGAAATAATATAATATCAATTTTTTTCTTCATCTGTAACCATAATTCCATCATCTCATATCATTATTCTGTTTTCAGTATAGAAATCTGAAAACCACTGTCTACACTTTCTTTTCAAAAACATTGGGGATATCTGCTGTCGCCTGATACGTTAGGACGATGATCAGTCGCCTAATCGTACCTGCTCTGTTTTTACTACCGGTAGAAGGAATGAAGATCATCCCTGGAGGAAGGCCACCTGCTAACATCCTCCCTTGGCATCTTCGTGCCGAAATAAAAATAATAAATGCTGGACTGTGTCGCACACAGCCCTGACACAGCCACTTACGCAAGTCTATTGCAATCCCCCTTTTTGTCACATCATTATTCCATTTTCAAAATATCATTCCACATTTCCATTTTCTCGCTTTCATTTCCACATATCATTCTCTCATATCATTTCCATTCTCGCACATTACTTCTATAAAATATATATATATATATATATATATATATATATATATATATATATATATATATCATAATGCTTTGATTATGATCCAGACCTCTCTTTCATATTCAGAAATCAAATATACTTTTATATTCATAAAATATTCCATCTATTTTAAGGGTAGTAAATAATAATCAATTATTATTTATTAAACCACTGATATTTAAAAAAAATATCTTTAGCAAAATATTATAAATCATATAACCCTAGATAACAACTGATACCATTCTTTTATTTACTTTTAATCATAAGGCATGTTCACTTCATGTATAATCATCTCTATACATATCCATCTCATACTCATATACATTTTCGTACTCATAGTCATATTCATATACATCTTCGTATACCCTTCTTTTCAGAATCAATACTCAAGGAAGACAATTTCTTCACCAGATAGTAATAATAGCATCACATATATATTCCATGAAATCAAGTTTCTTTGTGAAGATAAGTAGTTTTACAAGTAGGGATAGAAGAAATCTTGCCTCGGTTTCGGTATCCTGACGGTATGGCTCGTCCCTCTTCCGGAGTTTCTATAAACACAAAAAGACCGTCGTTAGAACCACATCTCTTACTCACTACACTCTTGTATAACATTACCTTTTGAAACTTTAATATATGTTTAACGTATTCCTATTACCCCAAAGGTTCAAGAACTTAGCCATTTAAAACCTTAATCGAAGTTTCAGGGGTTTTCACCATTTCCCTTAACGACCACACTCGACTGCAGAATTTCTTATAATTTTTAAATTTCGAATTTTAATGTAAGGTCAACGGGAAATAGTTCTTTGACCACACTACTACCATATCCCAAAATTTCGTGACTTTTAACAATGTTAAAGTATGGTAATTGTAACCTCAAGTTTGATACATTTACGGTTTCTCGGTTTTCAAACGTCTTTCACTAAAACTGACTTTTCTCCTAAACCGTTCATCAGATTTTAACGCACCTTATATCAAAACGATCTATGAACTAAGCTCTATCATTTCATGGTCAATTGGTAACCTAGGCAGTGAGGTACTGTACGAATACAGGGGTCACAAAACAGGGCAGTTTGTAGTTCTAACGAAAAACGGACATTATAACGGCTATATTTTCGTACTTTCCATAAATCCAATTCCTCCAAATCAATTATCAACCACAATAATCATCACCTACACCATGTGGTCTTCTTCACCAGCCATGGTTACAATCCCAAACACTTCCATATTTAACTCAAACCACTTACAAACACATATAACATCATAATCTTAATCTTTACACTACTTAATTACTAAACCAACAATATCCATCATAATATAAAAAAGGGGCAAGAGTGTTTATACCTTCTTGAAGCTTTAAAGATCCTTAATAAACCTTGGTATATCCTTAAACAACCTTATCTTAGCTTGAATCAACTAAAAGATCCATAAAAACAAAGTTAGTTGTAAGATTCTACTATTCACTACTATTCATCAAGTAACTTGAAGGATTTTATTACCTATGAAGATGATGATGATTGGCTTTGAAACTTTGTGAATATCTCTTTCTAACCTCCAAGAAACTCCATGAATTTTCCTTAGATTTGTAGTTGATTTTTGCTAGGGTTTTGATTTTCCTTTTTCTCTTTTTTTTTTGTAAAATTCGAATGGAAGTATTGGAATGGGGGGAGAGTTTCTTTTGCTTGTTTTGATCCTATCTCATCTTTTCATCTAATCTTTAGAGTTCTAGAGTTTAGTAGAAAAATCCCATGGTTTAAAGACTAATTTGCCCTTAATTTTGAGTTAGTGGAATGTGAGGTCATTAGTGATGTCATTAGGATGAGTTCATATTCTCATTTCCTTATTTTCTAAGTATTATGCTACTAACCTTGGATAATCATATTGTGGTATGCATCCTTGTTAAATTACTAATCTTGGTTGCTTGGTTTCCATACTCGTCTAATCGTGGTTCGTTTCGAGTATACCTCATTATCTCAGTGGTTTTTGAAATCATTTACAAATCCAATTTCCTTTGGTATTCTCTTAACTTAATAATCCCTTGGTTTAACTTAAATTCACTAATTCCTCAATATATAATTCCTTTAGTATTTCTATACTTCTTAATATCCAAGATATAGAAGTTTGTTCGAGCTCAAAATCCTCAAAATCAAAATTCAGGAATTTCTAAAATCCATCGTCATTTCGAGTCACTTATTTTCAATGTACAACACTAATATGGTTTCTGTTTACTCATTTTCCATCCCTAATATAGAGTACCTACACACCATTTCCCTGGATTCCTCAAGATCACTATTCATTTGGGCACTGTAGCCTTTCTAAAGTTAGGGTTATTGCAGTGTGCACCTCCATCATTGATAATAGCCCTTGGCACTCCAAATCTAGTGAACACATGCTTCTTTAGGAACTTCTTCACCACTCTAGCATCGTTAGTAGGAGACGCAATAGCTTCCACCCATTTCGAGACATAATCAACTCCCACCAAAATATACTGGTTCCCATAAGAAGATGGAAATGGACCCATGAAGTCCATCCCCCACACATCGAAAATCTCCACCTCAAGAATAGATTGTAAAGGCATCTCGTTCCTCCTCGAAATATTTCCAACTCGTTGACATCTATTGTTTACACTAAAACACGCAAGCGTACGTGGTCACAAGTAATATAGATGGAAGTCAAGTTCGTTCCCACAGAGATCTGGTTAGATTTCAATTCAGTTCATGCACCTATGCAACAATGTATGATTATTATTCACTGCTAAGACAAATAACAAGATTAAGTTTTTACCAACTATAATTAACTAGGATACAATTTAACAAACTAAAAAGTACTAACTAATGAGAATTAAAATTTAATTATTTATATGCGATAAAACATGGAATCCTAACTTCATCATCTACTTCACTTAGAGTTGATGTCTTTAATCAATACATACGATGGTTTTGATATCTGATCGGATAACACGAAACAAGTAAAAGCTACCTCTCGGTATAGTAATACCAAACTACGCATGCATCCACAAAAGAGATAGAAGATGGGTAGACACCAATTATGTTTAGACCCTATATCTCTA
This sequence comes from Saposhnikovia divaricata, assembly GCA_036435485.1. NCBI lineage: Eukaryota > Viridiplantae > Streptophyta > Magnoliopsida > Apiales > Apiaceae > Saposhnikovia > Saposhnikovia divaricata. The sequence continues at coordinate 73,663,949 of CM071595.1, read as the reverse complement.
TAGAATTTGAAAACATAAAGGTTGAAGCACAAGTTATCCACATAGATCACATAGGGTAGCATCATATCTCTATGTATGCCACAAATCATGATAATAATATCAACCTATCCTATGCTAGCATGGCAAGTTCTAAATCTCAAGATCCACTCTCGTTTCGCAAGAGATTAACAAATTACATGTTCATGACTCATCTTAACACATGAAACACAACCGTACGAGTATATCAAGAATTCACCACACATAAATCTTTAAAGCAATCAAACTACTAAGCTACATAAATCTGTTGGAATCCCATGACAACGATTAGCTCATATCGAACCGCTCGTCATCATGGGATCTGATGAAACCATGATAAAAGACAAGATATGAAAGAAAGTAATAATATTAATAAAATAAGAGTTGATAAAACAAATCTATGATACAAAAGATGAAGTAGATCTAGATCCGTTGCTTGTCACGAGCGTTGAATCTTTCTCCCCTTTTCTCCCTTGCAGATCTAAGCTATATTATGTACAAGATATCTAATTGTCTAATTCCTAAATCTCATTTACAAAAGGTTGGATGTGTTCATATAGGCACTCCAAGTCTTGACCAGCAAGAAATTGCCTTCTATTACAATTAGAATTCGATTTAGGTATAAAAAACTGCCCAAAATACAATTAGAACTTGAAAAGGACAAAACAGTAAATTCTCTGCTCCCATCAGTCTGCTTGTCACGCAACCTGCTCTCACCACACGCAGACTGCACGCACGAATCCTGTCCTAAGTTGTAGAAAATCTTCAAGGCTTCGTGTGGACAGTTTACGGGCCTCAAACGGACTTATAGAACTCCAGATATGGCCAAAACAGTGTAGACTGCGCAACCTTCCCGGAAAATCCGAATTTTAATTAATTAATTCTCCAAACACGATAGAAGCATCACCCATAATCGGCATTCTTATAAATCTGCACAACTAAGAAAAACACATCAAAACTACAATAAACTTGAGTCCAAGACAATCAATTTAAGCCGAATTGAAGCGATCCAAGTGGATATAAATCCACTTATCACACCCCCAAACTTAAACCGATGCTTGTCCTCAAGCATAAACAATTACAACTAACTAACTAACTAGTACCACTTCCGTAGGTGATCACGGTTGCATTTGGCATATGCAACAAGCCCTTTAAACCCCTAGGCAGCCCCAGTGGACGAGTAAGGTCTCGTGAGGGCCTATAGCGAATGTACCCACAAAATCCAATGCAATGCATGAATGCAACTAATATGAAAAATGCAATGATCCCCTTCAAACTAACCAAAACCAACTAGCAAGCAAATATCTTAGAAAATGCAACTAAATCCAAATAGAGCTCGACCAAGTTCCCGTATACTAACAATACATGAACAAAAACGTGCGTGTGTGCAATGCTCATCAGAAATACTCCCAAAACTAGGTCAAAAATCATACATGCTCTTCGTCAAGACAATCACAGGTTTATAAATAGAATAGACTGTAGACATTTCATAACCTAGGAACACCTCCATCCTTATCCAAGGTAGACAGAAATTCATACTTTATTACTAACTACTACGACACATATATACAAGCATGCTTATTTAACCGGGCAATGGATGAGACCCCGAAAGGCTTATACAATAATACCCATGTACCGAGCATTGGGTTAGTGGATCCCAGACTATAAAAACCTTAGGTCACTAGGCAAAAAGTCCCCGCGAACTTAATAGCTCGAGTATTAAAGAGCTCACCCTGGTTAATTTTGCATTTAACAATTCACATAACTTTTGACTTTTTTTTTCTCTTTTTCTTTTTTTTTTCTATGCAATCTGGAATGAGAATTCTCAATTCCAACCGCAGACTACTTATATAAATATGAGCCGGCTACTAGCCATTTGACATCTAGCAATTATTGACAATTATTTACAATTTAGCATGAAATCCCTGTTTTCCCCCAAACTTAGACTTAAGTGTTCCTACGCTATCAAGGGAATAACGAAAATTCTAAATATAAACAAGTGATTAAATCTCAAAACATCCAAACAAGCATGACCCTAGCCTAGCCCAAAAGCACCCAATGAGACTGTGTAATTAGTTTTGTTTCTAAAACACATAAGTCAATTTCATAGAAACTATAAGTCAACCCTCTATTCATCATTACCACACTCAATTAGACACCTACCTATCAATCAGAATTAGCTCGTTCTAAGGGATCATGAAATATGCATGCTATGCAAATGAAACTAATATGAACTCACATGGTATACGAAAAATAAAAACAGAATGTCCTATATGAAACAAACATAATTAATACGAACATATATGCATAATTTACTACTACTAATATGTAAAGCATGAAATCCTACATGAACACATAATACAACAACAACTACTAATCCCTCAAACCACCCCCAAACTTAAAATATTCAATGTCCGCATTGAATGGAAGTAATTACGAGGGATAGCAGAAAACATACCTACAAGGCGCCATACATATCCTTCCCCATCGCAACTCAACATGCTTGTTCAGCAAAAATCCCCTTTCTTTAGCAATTGTCCTCAACAACAACCGATTAAATTCAACCTCCGTCATTGAAAACAAAAATTTTCCAACACTAGCAACCCCTCTCCCACGCTTAGGAGCCATACGAATCAATACCCAACTCTCAAGAAGCTCAACCAATAATCACCAAGCAATATCACACCAAAAATAGCCCCAATACCAAGAATAATACAAAATCCCCGATTTACATGAACACAAATTCGTAATAAAAATATGATTAGAGAAGAGATAAACCAATTACGAATCAAAGAGGTGAACTTGTAATTAATTCCTCTTTAGAATTGAATTTTTAGAGATTTAAATAAATAGAAGAGGAATAGGATTTGTATGTAGAGGTGGGTATATATATAAGATGATGGATAAGATGAATAAAGATTTAAGTGTGTAGGAGAGATTTGGAGAGGGTAGGATTTGATGTAGGATAGATATAGGAATTAAGAATTGAAGAAATTTGATAGAAAACTTGTTTACACTAAAACACGCAAGCGTACGTGGTCACAAGTAATATAGATAGAAGTCAAGTTCGTTCCCACAGAGATCTGGTTAGGTTTCAATTCAGTTCATGCACCTATGCAACAATGTATGATTATTATTCACTGCTAAGACAAATAACAAGATTAAGTTTTTACCAACTATAATTAACTAGGATACAATTTAACAAACTAAAAATTACTAACTAATGAGAATTAAAATTTAATTATTTATATGCGATAAAACATGGAATCCTAACTTCATCATCTACTTCACTTAGAGTTGATGCCTTTAATCAATACATACGATGGTTTTGATATCTGATCGGATAACACGAAACAAGTAAAAGCTACCTCTCGGTATACTAATACCAAACTACGCATGCATCCACAAAAGAGATAGAAGATGGGTAGACACCAATTATGTTTAGACCCTATATCTCTATAGAATTTGAAAACATAAAGGTTGAAGCACAAGTTATCCACATAGATCACATAGGGTAGCATCATATCTCTATGTATGCCACAAATCATGATAATAATATCAACTATCCTATGCTAGCATGGCAAGTTCTAAATCTCAAGATCCACTCTCGTTTCGCAAGAGATTAACAAATTAGATGTTCATGACTCATCTAAACACATGAAACACAACCGTACGAGGATATCAAGAATTCACCACACATAAATCTTTAAAGCAATCAAACTACTAAGCTACATAGATAAATCTGTTAGAATCCCATGACAACGATTAGCTCATATCGAACCGCTCGTCATCATGGGATCTGATGAAACCATGACAGAAGACAAGATATGAAAGAAAGTAATAATATTAATAAAACAAAAGTTGAGAAAACAAATCTATGATACAAAAGATGAAGTAGATCTAGATCCGTTGCTTGTCACGAGCGTTGAATATTTCTCCCCTTTTTTCCCTTGCAGATCTAAGCTGTATTATGTACAAGATATCTAATTGTCTAATTCCTAAATCTCATTTACAAAGGGTTGGATGTGTTTATATAGGCACTCCAAGTCTTGCCCAGCAAGAAATTGCCTTCTATTACAATTAGAATTCGATTTAGGTACCAAAAACTGCCCAAAATACAATTAGAACTTGAAAAGGGCAAAATAGTAAATTTTCTGCTCCCATCAGTCTGCTTGTCACGCAACTTGCTCTCACCACACGCAGCCTGCACGCACGAATCCTGTCCTAAGTTGTAGAAAATCTTCCAGGCTTCGCGTGGACAGCTTACGGGCCTCAAACGGACTTATAGAACTCCAGATATGGCCAAACAGTGTAGACTGCGCAACCTTCCCGGAAAATCCGAATTTTAATTAATTAATTCTCCAAACACGATAGAAGCATCACCCATAATCGACATTCTTATAAATCTGCACAACTAAGAAAAACACATCAAAACTACAATAAACTTGAGTTCAAGACAATCAATTTAAGCCGAATTGAAGCGATCCAAGTGGATATAAATCCACTTATCATCTATCACATTTCGCCACAAAGTCTCTAGCATCTTGATGCATGGTTGGCCAATAGAATCCTGACTGCAAAACATTCGCCACTGTCTTTATACTAGTGTTATGACCTCCACACTCTAGAGAATGACAATGCCTGAAAATATGAGGAACTTCATCATGAGGTACGCATCTACGAAACATTCCATCAGCACATTCCCTGTAAAGTAGCGGTTCCTCCCAATAGTAGTGCTTTACATCATAAAAGAATTTCTTCTTTTGGTTATAAGAGAGATTATCCGGCACAACTCCTCCCACAATGTAGTTCACAAAATCTGCATACCATGGTGTAGACATGGACACACCTAGAAGCTGCTCTTCCGGAAATTTATCATTGATAGGTCTTTCACCTCCTACCTCTCCATCTCCTTGGTCCAACCTAGATAAATGATCAGCTACCAAGTTCTCGGACCCCTTCTTATCTCGAATCTCAAGATCAAATTCCTGGAGTAAGAGAATCCAATGAACTAGACGAGGCTTGGCATCCTTCTTTGTCATCAAGAAACGAATCGCAGCATGATCCGAATAGACAATCACCTTAGACCCAACAAGATAGGATCTGAATTTATCAAGTGCAAATACCACTGCGAGTAGCTCTTTCTCCGTAGTGGAATAGTTGATTTGTGCATCATCAAGAGTCTTGCTTGCATAAGCTATTACGTGCATACGCTTATCCTTCTTTTGCCCAAGAACAACACCCACAGCATAGTCACTTGCATCACACATAAGCTCAAATGGCAAGCTCCAATCGGGCGATGTAACTATGGGTGCAGAAGTAAGTTCCTTCTTTAGCCTGTTAAAAGCAACAAGACAACTTTCATCAAAGTCAAAGACACGATCCTTTTCGAGAAGATTGCAGAGAGGCCGAGCTAACTTGGAGAAATCCTTGATGAACCGTCGATAAAAACCAGCATGACCAAGAAAGCTTCGAATTCCTTTCACAGATGAAGGTGGTGGCAATTTTTCAATAACTTCAATTTTTGCTCTATCGACCTCAATGCCTTTATTAGAGATTTTATGCCCAAGCACAATGCCCTCCTTCACCATAAAGTGACATTTATCCCAATTAAGAACAAGATTAGTTTCCATACATCTCTGCAACACCTTCGACAAACTAGCTAAACTTAATTCAAAGGAAGAACCATATACCGTGAAGTCATCCATGAAGTCATCCATGAAGACTTCCATGTCTCTCCCTATAAAATCTGAGAATATGTGGTTCATAAGCCGTTGAAACGTCGAAGGACCATTACACAAACCAAAAGGAAGCCTCCGATAAGCAAAAGTGCCATAAGGACAAGTAAAGGTGGTCTTCTCTTGATCTTCGGGTGCAATAGGAATCTGAAAGTAACCCGAGAATCCATCCAGAAAGTTGTAATACTCATTACCCACCAACCTTTCGAGCATTTGATCAATGAATGGGAGGGGAAAGTGATCTTTGCGAGTAGCGTTATTCAACTTCCTATAATCAATGCAAACTCTCCAACCTGTTACTGTTCTCGTGGGAATTAATTCATTCTTCTCATTGTGTACAACAGTCATCCCACCTTTCTTAGGCACAACATGAATAGGGCTAACCCATTGACTGTGTGGAACCGAATATATGATACCAGCATCAAGCAACTTAGTGATTTCTTTCTTCACCACCTCCTGCAAATTCGGATTCAATCTTCTTTGTCCCTCAATCACAGGCTTATGATTATCTTCTAAGGCAATTCTATGCATGCAAAGAGCAGGGCTAATTCCCTTGATATCTTGAATTGTCCAACCAATAGCTGATTTATATTGCCGAAGAACATGTAATAATTTTTCTAGCTCATCATCACTAAGAAAAGCAGAAACTACCACAGGATATGTATCATTAGGACCCAGAAAAGCATACCTCAAATTAGCAGGTAGAGGTTTAAGTTCAACCTGTGGTGCCTCTGAAAGTGTAAAAGCCATCTCAACTTCTGTGTCTCGTACAACAAGTGCTTCTTCTTCTACTACATCATCTAACACCCGTTCTGCTCCTACGAAGTGTTCATTTTCGAGCTGCACAATATCATCCACTATGTCAACAGTAAAACAAGTTGCTCCAAAAGGAGGCATCTTCATTGCTTTGTTCAGATCAAATTCCACTTTGTCCTCGCCAACATTCAATGTCAATTTTCCAGCTTTAACATCGATTGTAGTGCCAGCAGTAGCCAAGAATGGCCTTCCCAAGATAATGGGTATCTCGACATCTTCATCCATCTCTAACACCACAAAATCACAAGGTATGATAAATTTATCCACTTTGACTACCACATCTTCAATGATCCGCCAACTGAAGTGAAATCTGTGTCTTTTTAAGCTCCCCAAGACCAAGCCGTTTGCAAATTGAGTATGGCATCAAACTCACACTAGCCCTTAAATCACACAAGGCTTTCATGTTCTCCATCTTCCCAATAGTGCAAGGCAAAGAAAAGCTTCCCGGATCTTTCAATTTCTGAGGAATGGCCTTTTGGATGACTGCACTGCATTCCGCATTAAGAGTAATGGTTTCCGCATCCTCAAGTTTCCTCTTCTTTGTCAACATCTCCTTAAGAAATTTAGCATAAAATGGCATTTGATTCAAAACTTCAGCCAAAGGAATATTGACATGCAACTGCCGGAACATAGTCAAGAACTTCTCGTACTGCTTCTCTAACTTCCTGTTGTGAAGTCTCTGTGGAAATGGAATAGGAGGAACATAAGGTGGTGGAGGAACATATGGCTTTTCTGGTTCTTCCTTCTTCTCTTCATTTTTTTTTTGACTTTTCTGCATCAATCTCTACTATCTCATTTTCTTTTTCAGCATCCCTCTCTTTAGGCTCAAGAGCCTCAACCTCGGGCAACTCTTTTCCGCTCCTCAAAGTAATTACTTTGCATTGTTCCTTACCATTCTGGTCGGGTTGACTTGGAAGAGAACCTTGCTCACGAACACCCATCTTGGAGGTAATTTGTCCAATCTGTGTTTCTAACATCTTTTGAGATGATGCCATCTGATCTATTCTTGATTCCATATTAGCCAATGCCCTAGAGGTTCCTTGCATTATTTTATTTAGTGCAACCTCCCAATCAGCAGGTTCTCTCTTTGGCGGTGGTTGATACTGCTGCTGTGCTTGATACGGTGGTCGTGACTGAAAACCAGGAGGTTGATTCTGCCTTGGAAATGAATATGAAGGATTAGCCGCATGATTACCACTGTAAGAAAGATTGTTGTTTGGCCTTTGGTTTGGATTGTAGTAGGAGTTATTCTAAACAGGCCACGGCTGTCTTCCCTGAATAAAATATGCTTCTTCTGGAAATTGTTGCACATAAGAGTTTTGACTAGCACCATAATCATTATACCCTTCCATAGGTGAAGAAATAGCATTCACATTCGCCCTTTGTCCTCGCATCTCCTGAGTTAGAGTATCCAATTTGAGAGCCAGCATGTTGATCATCTCAAAATCTTGTGCTGCTTTTGCTGAGCTCGTCCCACTAGGTGCCCATGAATAATTATTAGATGCCAATTCCTCAAGGAGTGCTTTAGCCTGTGTAGTTGGTGCCTTCTTAAAATTTCCACCAGCAGCCACATCCAAACTCAAACGAATATCTGCATTCATGGCCCCATAAAAAGTACTAATGATCTACCAATCTTGCAAACCGTGATGTGGACACTTCCTCAATAATGCCTTAAATCTCTCCCATGCCTGATATAGACCTTCACCCGGTTGTGCTTTAAAACTCATAATCATAGTCCTCAATTGTTGCGTCTTGTCAGAAGGATAATATTTGGACAAGAATGCAGTAGAAAGACTCTCCTATGTAGCAACCGCGGTGTCTGGAAGTTGTTGAAACCATTCCAAAGCTCTTCCCTTAATAGAGTAGGGAAACATATGGAGACGAATCTTATCACTCGTAACACCATTGATTCTGAATGAGCCACACATCTGCACGAAACGCTCTAGATGTCTGTGTGGGTCCTCTAGTTCAATGTCTCCTTTAAAAGCTTGATTGCTGATCATCTGAATTAAGCTTGGATTAATGTTGAACTGGGCTACACCAATCTCTGGAGTTTTGTACATGTAATTAGCAGGATTCGGTGTCTCATGGTCCCAAATAGAAGTCTCATCAACATTAACAACAACTTGAGGTTCCGGCTCTCCCATATTAGCTTTCTCTTTTCTTATTTTTCTCAAAGTACGCTCGATTTCAGGGTCAAATTCCAATTTTCTAGCGCAAGATGAACGTCGCATACACCTGAAAATCACCAACAAAACAACTTGTGGAACCAATTAAAATCTAAACAATAAGAAACAATTAACCTAAACTCAAATATACTGCCTTCCCCGGCAGCGGTGCCAATTTGTTAGCAGTATTTTTTGTTGTTCGTTCGCAGGGAAGGACTAATATGTAAAATCGAGTTCAAGTATCTTATCTCTCACAATTTAGAAGTGTAGAAGAATATTTGGTTTGTTTATAGACTAAATTAAACTAATTATCAATCGAGAATAAAATATATGAGGAAAACAATCCAAGAACTGGGGTTCTTCACTTGGTTTCAATGCACATTCAATATCTCTGTGACATCTACGTTCTTACTCTGCTGAAAACAATTCTTCTAAGGTTATAATGTTCTCTTCCAAGATACAATATAGTGTCTACAACTACACCTTAATTGTCACTTCCGTGATACAATCAAAGTACAATCATAAACTAATAAGCACCAAGAATTATAAGTCTCACAATTCGCATATTAATCTTCCAATCAAATACTTGAATTATGTCTGTTAAATCGTGTACTAAAATTGCAACTCCTCTTCCAAGTAATTACAATCCCTAAAATCCAATCAAAGGTTCATGACGCCCCTAATTGTGTTAATCCCTCAATAACAGATCAGCAAAGCAAGAAAATCATAGATAATTAAACATACATGAATACCAAGGAATACTACCCAATCCTCAGATTAGAGATTTAGTTACACATAATTAAGGAAGAAAACAAAACACACGAATTAATAGAAGAACTCATAATTATAAGAATATAGAAAAAACCTTTAATCTTCAATCTTCAAAGAAAATAATAGTTCTCCAGAAAAATCCCTAAAAGCTGCGTACAAAGTTGTATATATAGAATAGTGTTTTTCCCCTCACTCTAAAATAATAACCTAGATGAGTTTATATAGTGCTAAAAGACTTAAGTAATTGCCCTAAATAAATTAGGCCCAACTGTTATTTTACAATTAGAATAGAAATAGGAGTATTAAAAATCTGTTTTTAATTTCCCTGCACAAAGCCACGCTACAGCGCTCAGAACCGCGCCATAGCGCCTCGCACCTCCTGCCTGCCAGCTTTTGAGTTGCGCTACTGCGCTCTTTTCTTGCGCTATAGCGCCTGGAATCAGTAGAGGTCTTGCGCTGTAGCGCCTTGCAACGCGCTATAGCGCCTCTTGCTTCCTGGAATTTTTGTTCGTGCATGTCCACACACTTACACTAGAAAGGTGAAGCTAGTAGACTTATTTGATTTGTGCAAGAAATTAGAAGGTCATGATTAGGTGTAAGATGATTTGGAATTAAATGGCCCACAATAAAATTGAGATTTTTAAAGGGGCAAAATTACGAATTAAAAATACGAACAAGAAAATAAAAATCGTTACTTTCAACCCATAGTGGTTAGCATTTCGCTACTTTGTCCACTACATGGATTTACGAAAATAACGAAAGCTATGTAAAATAAACGAGAGAGCAAGACAAGAAATTAAAAGAAATGAAACTGCTTTAAAATTAAAAAGAGTGTTTACAAGATTTGAAACTAAAAAAAATACAAGAAATTAAATCTGCCCTAAAATCTAAGTTACTCAATACAAGGGGGCGTGAGGGGGTATTTATAGGATAGGAATTAGGGTTAAGGGGGTGTTGGGTAAATCCCCACCTTACATTTGTGGTGTGTAGTGGTGAAATCCTAGCCATCTATTTGTTTCCTTCCCCCTTAAGCTTTGAAGAGTTGATCTTGACCATACACTTATGTAGTGTGGTGGGATAATCTCCACCTTCCACTTGTCTTGAAATATTCCTTTTGCTCCAGGCTCCTAATTCTTTTCCTTCTTTCATTTTTGTTCCTTTTTGTTCCTCTTTTTCCCTTCCTTGCTCTTTATTTCTTTATTTTGCCATTTCTTTATTTACGAATTTCCTGAAATGCAACAAAATAATTTATTAAAATACGAGTTCAAGCAATAAATAGGTAATAAAAATATGCAAAAATATGCACTTATCACCAATTTGAGTAAACATCCAAACTGCTACAGATTTGACTTCTTAGAACTCTGTTCAGATCCACTTCTTTAGCTCTTTATCTCTTGTACTATCTCTCCAAGCTTCTTTGTAGGCTTTCGAACGTGCTTTACAGTATGTGGTCCATAAAGCGTCTTGGCTTGCTGCAGGTTTTTGACTTGTACAATTCCTTCAGTATTTGTCCCCAAGATTGTATTCGAGAAGTAACTATGTTGGTGATTCGAGAACTAGAATTGGCTTAATCGATAACTCTGAGTTCTCGAATACTGTTGAGCTGACATATCGAATCACTTCTCGAATAAGTCTTTTCTCCAGGAATCCTTGAGATATCGAATAGAGCATTTTACTTATCGAATCCCTGAGATATCGAATAGCTTCTTTAGTCCTTGAGATAACGAATGTAGCTTTGACTTGTTGACTCTTAGAGAACTCGAATGATGCTTTGACTTATTGACTTCTTGAGTTCTCGAATATAGTATTAGACATGTCGAATCTCTGAGTTCTCGAATGAGGCTTTGACTAGTTGACTTCCAGAGATAACGAACAGTGTCCTTGTAGATATCGAATCATTGACTTGTCGAATGCTAGATTTCTTGAATAGATCAAAACACTTCTCGAATTGGTACTTCGGTAAATCTTCATTCTCCAAATTCCAACTGCGTTTATTTTGACAGTCTTGATCTTCAAGCTTGAGGCATGATCCTTGGAACTTCTTTCAAGCATTATTCTCTGACTTTAATTACAGTTACAGAGGTAGAATTTGATGCCTGTTATAAGTACTACAACAAGTAGAAACTCTACAACTAGAGGTTCCCTCAGTTAAGAGGTCATGTAGGTAATGCAAAGCATTACAGACAATTAGGCTTGTTATTAGATGTATACAGGCATGCCTTTGTGACTAACAATTAGTGATATTTGGTGTTTCACTAATGCGGGATGAACACACAACAACTTTTAAGTGCGTTCTAAGTATTTGGCTCGAAGCTGTGGGGAATAACCATCCAACGACTATAATTACCGATCAAGATCAAGCCATGGCAAACGCTATTGCAAGTTTACTCCCGAATTCTACCAATTTGTTCAGTTCATGGCACATTAGTAACAAATTTCTGGAAAACTAGCACATTATTATTCCACCTTTCCGGACTTCAAAGTGGACTTTAACCATTGTATTTATAACTCGTTGAATGAAGATGATTTTGAGGCTAGATGGGAATCCTTTGTCGAGAAGTATGAGTTATAAGAAAATAAATGGTTATAGGGGTTATATGCGTTGAAGGAGAAATGGATCATTGCATATACTAGGAACACTTTTTTAGCGGGTCAAAATACTACTTCAAGGAGTGAGGGGATAAATTCTTGCTTTGATAGTTATGTGAGTTCCACCAAATGGTTGAAAGAATTCATTGAAAATTCTAAAAATGCATTGGCAAGGCAATTTGTACGGGAGAAAGAAGAAGATTTTGTCACATGTACTTTAAAGCATCCTATAAAAATGCATACCGCCTTAAGAAATTCATGGTTCCAAAATTTATACCAAGGAGATGTTTAAAAAATTTCAAGATGAATTGGTTGAATCTTTATAATACTTTGTCGTGAAAGACAAAAAATCTTGTGAAGAATGGGAGAAGGAAGGGGACATAAATAGCTATTATTGTTTATATAAGCAAAATTTGGGACCAACATCAAAACTAAATTATGTTGCATTCAACAAAGAAGCTTTGACGGGAATGTGTATGTGTAGAATGGTTGAACATTTAGGGATACCGTGTCGACACATCTTGGCAATTTTGAATAAAAATGAATTCCTGAGATTCCCGACTATTTCATACTTTGACAGTGGACTATGCATGCTAATAGAGTAAATGGGTTGTTGCCTTATGATTCGAACATAAAAGAATCTCATGAGATGACCCCAACCGATAGATTTAATAGCATGACAATGCTCAAGATGAGTTTTTGTTATAGTAGCATTGCATCTAAAGAACGATATGACTATGCCGTCAAGGTGATGAATCGAGAAATACTAATTCTCGAAAGTATGAGGGTTGATGGAGTTGAATTTCATAAAAGCATGCAAATTCTCATGATGCAACACATGATGATGAAACAATGTTTGACCCTATTGTGTCCCAAATGAAAAAACCGTCGGTTTAAAAAGTCCCGTAGAATCGCTTGGTAAGGGGAAGCCCAAAAGAAAGTGCACACATTGTACTTTTAAAGGACATGACAAAAGAAATTTTCCTCAAAGACTACAAGCTTTAAATGTTCAAATTGCTCAAAATGTTCTAGATGCTCAAAGTCAAAGTACTTGTAATTGCTATAAATCTCTACTTTTCCGTTTTTTCATTTACATTATGTCCTTACACATTCTCTAAAAAAACAATTTTATTGTCCTGTGTAGGTAACATGAATGATGATGTTGTTTCAGATGTTTCGCATGTTAGTGATTCACTCTCGGGCTCCGAAAGAAATGACTCCTTCTTTACGGGAGGGGGAACTGGGGTGTCACCATCGGACAATGAGATGGATGAAATATGTCGTAATTTACCACCATACTATGATATAATGGAGTTTAATGATGCCCTTGAGCCCTCACCAATTGTTGAGGAGGAAGATGTTGAGTTATACCCTCCGGAGAAAGAGGCTTATGGTCAAACAATTGGACCGAACATGCCGTTGGATGTCTACCGAAGCAATGTATGAGAGGGTATCTTATAATGTGACACCTACTTTCTTCCAGTTTTGAACTTCGACAAGGACATCGAAGGCAAATGAAGGTTTTTCGAGTGGGATGGTGGTGATCTTATGGAATGTGACAAGATTAGTGACATTTTCAACTTGAGGACTCGGGAAGGTTGCATACGCAATCAAATGCGCATTGAATATGTGAAGGGATGGGTTTCCCACTTAAAGGATGGTGGTCATCCTCATTGTTATGCAAATTTCCATCTTTACGATGGATCAAACCCCATACATGTCTCCCTTTGGTAATCTTTTAATAAATTTATTATAATTTTAATGAAATTAATGTAATTTCTTGAAAAAAAACTCTTATTATATTGTTTGAAGAATGTATAGTGTCTTTCAAAAGAAATTGGAAAATTTTAGGACTGATTGGGAAAATCCTAATAAAAGCATATTTTTGGGAATTTTAAGGAATTTTGAATATTTATAATTTAAATCAATTAATGTTTTCTTTTCATAAATTTCACTTATTATAACATTTTAAGATTTTAGAAAGTTTAATAAAAAAATTGCAGTCTGTAATCTGAGCATCCCCCTATTCTGTAAACAGTTTACCAACTCAACATTCTCAACTTTCGACACATCAACATTCTCAACTTTCAATACATCAACACACTACATGATAAAATCCAACTAAAATTAACTACTCAATTCCAACTATATACGAACTAAATTCCAACTAAAAACATAGTAAATTTCAACTAAATTCCAACTATCTACATGATAAAGTTCAGGAAATTCCAACTAAAAATTAACTAAAATTGAAGTAAATTCTTAGTAAAAACATAGTAAATCAACTACTCAATTCTAACTATATACCACTTAACTACACTACATGATGTACTAGTCAACTAGTTCATGACTTTCGCACATACGAACACAAGATATCCCTCTTGCCTTTCCCTCTTGAAGCTCCCTTGCTATTCTATACCGGAACGTGTCAACTAGTTATTGTGACCAAGATGTTATCGAGGTTATATCATAATCTTGCAACAAGTGATACATGTATTTCATCACAAAAACATTGCAACCATTGCAATTCCGCTACTTCGGTCTTTGAGGTGAAGGTAGCACCTCAGTCAAGGCAGGATCACGTTCAATCCAGGGATTTAGCTTAAGCAACGATCTTGGCAGTAACCATGACTGCATAAATTTAAAAAAAAAACAAAGCTGATAACTTTTAAAGGAAAAAATAAGGACAACCTTACACAAAAAAGAAAAGATTCATACCATAACTTTTTATTTCCTGTGGATAAGCATGCTCATCATTCATCGAATCTAGAATAATAACATCAAACATCTTCGTAGAAATCATGAACAAGATCAAATGAGCATTTCCAACACAACATGGATGAATATGTACTCTGCCTCGATAACGGAGGGGCTGATGGCTGAAGTAGCAAAACCATTAAAATAACGGAGTGCTGCATGACATGTCTTCTTCTCCTTATTTTAACCCTTCCTAACTGCTTTTCTGACTTTTTTCATGTGATCCAACCCAAAGACAATGAAGTAAGGATCCATGAAGTAGTAAATTGGCTTGCTCTCCCATATATTGTAGTTGTGAATATATTCCTCTCGCTCTCATAGAAATCCCTGAAAAGAAACACATAAATGTCTTCACATAAAGAAACACATAGATCGATTTGCACTATGTGAAACAAGAAGGACAAGCATGAAATTATACCATATGGCAGTAAATAATCCTATCATCAACCCATGCACCTGGAGCTAAGCTCTGCATCGCAGACTCTGATATATGATAGCCACATACTTCAAGTCATGCCTTCAACTTCGGCTTTTGCCCAATGCCCCAACCCCAATCATCATAGATTTTATTTTACTTCTGCACATCTAAACTCTTGTGATCTTCCACTTCTCCTCCCTCATTCTACGGGTTACTAGTTTTGAAGGCCTACTAGACGAAGTGATAGCACTCGAAATGGGAGGCTAAGACACATATTGGGATGGCTGTGTCATCTCAGTGACATCATACGAAGGAATGGCTGCAACACTAGCTTCGGGAAGCTGGGACCCGTGTTTTATGTCGTCTAGTGAAAGTGGTTTAATATTCTCAAATTTTGGAGGTTTATAAGCCGGTCCTTTGATCTTATTCATCAACCTTGTGTAAGGAGTGAGAAACCTATCTGAAATCTTCCCAAGATCCTCCAAAAACTCAACGGGAACCGTAGAATCCAACTGCTTCTGCATATCAAGTGCAGCTACTATCTATAAAAGCAAAAACAGATAGCAAACAAGAACAACTAAGTAAAACAATGTCCATAATATAAATCAAAAAATGTGGTATGTATTGTGTAATACAAATTTAGGAAAGACAGAATACTTATAACTCGGTATCCCTCGACGCTATCATACAACTCCCTCGTTTGGTACCTTAGTTAGGGGACAGGTTTTGGATTCCCTACACGTGAGTTAATCTCTGAATACCAAGCCATGGAGTCAGCATGGGATGCAATATTAGAATTACAATAAACCAGCCCCTCCAAATCAGAACATAATCTAGCCCACCTCCCACTATCAACAAACCACCGAACTAGCCAATCCTCATAGGCAAAAGTGGCTTCCTTAGGCTGCCTATAATGGCTCATATTAACAGGAACCTGAAGAATCTGAAGATCACAACCAAATTGCCTAATCACCCTCTAGGGATGCTGCCACTCAACCACATCGTAGCATACCAAAGAGACTCGAGCATTACCAGCTAACTATGGCTATACCATCTCCCAATCAACAACATCGTCAAATCTAGCATATGGCCTCCACACGACATCATCACCAGTAACTCCATCAAACTCACCCCTATAAAATGGTAGACTGTGTTGAGGACCTGACTAACGCCGCTTCTCATTAATACCCTGCAGAGACGAATAAGCCCAACCCTCTGTAATCGGATATTCATCTTGACCAGGGTCCCGCTGAGGCACGCCAATGCGAGGAAATCTCTCATAAGACTAAATATGCAACAACCAGACACAAGCAACAACACTCCCACTACTCTTCTTCGCAGCAATCTCCAAACCTCTATACAGATGAGGTAACACGGCTACACACCAAGCATAATTAGGAATCTCCCGAATGTTCAGTATAGGCACAATATATCTCACATGGACATAGGCTTTGTCCTTCGCAGGGAAAAGAACATCACCAAACATAAATAGCAAATATGTCTGTGTATGTTGAAGAGTCGCCTGGACATTACCTTTCTCCGACTTTTGCCTACCATTGTTAGGTCCTGTAGAGTTTGTAGAAGGGGGGTTGAATACAAACGGTACTATTTAATCAAAATTTGTTTGGTTGATTTCAATATTAGTCCAATAACAAATTTGATACGGAATTAAGTAAAACAAGATTCAAGTTAAATATAAATTATATTAAACCTGAGGGGTTGTTACAAATATAGTACAGAGTTCAAAGGTTAATATCTCACTTATAAAAACAAATTATAATAAATTCAACATGAATTTTTCTATATTTATGATTAAAATTCCGAATGCTAAAAAGTAGTTCGAGATATAAACTAGGGATAATAATCCGCTAGATAGTATAAGGATTACAAGTAATCAAGTTCCAACGGGTAAATTATTGCAAACAAAATAGCTTGTGTAGATATTAAGTCATATGGGTTTAGCCTTTTTGATGAGAGAGAAGAGAGTGTTTGATATATTGTTCTTCAGTCTTTTTTCAGATATTTTTTTTAAGTGAATATGAAGCCAGCCGCCTTTGATGTTTTTAACAACTTCAATCTTAAGTTTCTGCCTCTTTTTCTTTCAAAAACTCTCGAAGGGGTACTGGAAAGGGTATTGAGAAAGTATCCAAATTTCGGTATGGGTATTTACTTGTTTCTTTCGGTATGGGTATCCAGTTGAACTAGCATGGGTATCCAGCATGAGTATCAAGGCAGATTTTTGGTAGGGGTATTAGGATTGGCTTGGTATGGGTATCTAGACTGAATGTCGGTATGGGTATAAATAAACTAGTATGGGTATTGAGTGAAAAACTCGGTATGGGTATCCAGATACTCATACTAATACAATTTTGATACCCTTTTTCATTTTATTAATTTCTGATTTAATTAATCTATTGATTAATTTAAAGAATAAATTAATTCTGATTGAATTAATTTATAAAATAAATTAGTCAACTGATTTAATTAATTAAAGAAGAATTAATATGAAGTTTTTTTGATAATTATTTTAATTCTAAATTAATCTTTTAATTAATTTATAGAATTAATTAATTCTAATAGAATTAATTTATAAAATAAATCAACAAACTGATTTAATTAATTGAGAAAAAATTAGTATAACTCCTTAATACAATATCTTTCTTTGAACCAATAAAATTAATGAAGTGCTTCCACTGAATTACTTGTTGACGCTCGATGTATTGTCTGGTTCATGAGCGACTAACTCCATTGGATGTTCTTCATTTTGGACTCTAAGCTGTAGTTCTTTTCTTTTCTAAACTCTATTCAAAACCTTTTTGTACTTTATCTATACTTCTTCTATCACACTAGAAATCTCTGTCACTTGTAAATTAATCCACTTCTTTGAATACTACACTGAGGCTTGATCAAATAGCACAACTTCTTTCAATGTAGTAAATCTTCAAGTCTGTATATTGACTTTATTCTTCTTTCTTTGACAGATAATACTATCTGAGATTCCTTTGATAGTTATATATTATTTACTTATTACAATCTTGTTTAAGTTGAGTAGAATCGTCGAAGTATACAAATAGGCTATGTTATATGCCTTTCAACCATATCTCTCAAACATCCATATCAACTTGATATGATTTCTTAAAAACTCATTATCTACCTCTGCATCTGTTAAAAGCTCAAACCAGTTACGAACAAAGAAATATCTCCGATTCTCTGTAAGCCCATATGTCAAAGCCTCACCAACAACCAGCAACTATCAATATCAAAAAAGGTATAAGCTTTCAGGAATCCTACACTTCCCAAGCTCAAGCACTTACTTTTCTAGTTAGAGACCAACGTCTGGGGGCTAACGTGGGCTCTGCAATTTTAGAATTCCACTGATCCCAAGTAGTCCATCTTCATCATTGCATATGGCAAAATAGAAAGTAAAGAGGTGCTCACACATGAAATTCCCTTTTTTCAACAAATATTAAATGTATGTTTTGTGTCATACTGAGGCATCCTCCAAAGTAACTGTCATCTCCCCTTGCCTCATAAAGAAGGTGTTGGTCTCAGGCCTCCACCACTCAATCAAAGAAGAAATTAACCTCGTATCATTACCCAATACAATATAGAAGTTGGCAAAGATCCCAAACCCAATCATATGTGGTCTTCTTAACCTCCACTCTCGCATCGACCTATCACAACAAATACACTCCAACTCATCCCTGCCCACTACCATCCCACATATTCTCGCTAACATGATAGCGATTATCCCAAATAATCTTTGCACTGCTAGGACCCGGCAAAATATCACTCAAATTGTCATTAAAATGGTCCATACCTGCCAATTACATAAAAAAAGTTCAAAAAACACTCTAAAATATTATTAAAAAACTTAAAATTAACCAAATGCCAAATTTTTACCCAAAAAACAACTAAATTAATAACAAAAAAAAATCATCAATTCGAATTTTGACAAGAATATATCCAAAAATACGAATCATCCTCATAATTCGTAAACCCTCAATCTTAATTTGCAAAATGCAACAAACAGTCCCTTTAAATTCAACAAAAATATACACAATTCGAATCGTATATACAACCAAAACTAACAAACCCTAATTTAAAATCCCCAATTCGAATCAACTAATTAAATTAATTACACACATAATAACAATTCGAATTTTTAACAAACAATCTTTCTAAATTCTATAAAAAATCCTCAATTCGAATTTTCCTTTAACGAACAAAACTATAATAATAGTTATACACACAAAATGATGCATTTTATCGATACTATATATACAAAATCAGTTATACACACAATATAGCACAAAGTAGAGGATGAATCAAACACATATCTCTAAAACTATGAAGAAGCCTTGTTAGTGTTGATTTCGCCTCTCAATCGCCTCAAAATCGCCTCAGACTCGCTCGTTTGAGTAGTGTTTGTATTTTATTTTGTTTAACTGCTACTGTCGAAAGAATGAACAAAACAAAAGGATCCGTACCGTAAAAACATTCTACGGTACGTATGCGGGGGCATTTTGGTAATTTTTCATATCACAGAAATTTTCAGCGGTACGGGAGGGATTTTTTTTAAAATCATAGCCGTTGGATGGTTGGTCCAATGGCTCTACTAAAACCATTTATTACCAAAAACGTCCCTGGCAAACGATTGTCAGGGATCGGGGGCCATATGTGTGTGTGTGTGTGGAGAGATGAAGGAGAAAGACCAATAGGGAGAAGAATGAGCAGTAGAAGAGAGAAGAATGAGCACTTGAAATGCAATCTAATTTTTCGTTAATGAAAACGTTACACAATTATCCGTTTCTCCGTGACATGTTACATAATTATCTGTTTCTCCGTGACATTTAGGATCACTGAGGCTCTGTTGGGATTACTATTAAAAACTATTGTGCTGTTAAAATAAGTGTTGTTGCGAAAATCAGATAATCGTTTGGTAATATTTTTGATATATGCATGTTTTTTGTATAATTTATAAAAAAATTATGTTTTTGATGAGTTTTAATGTTGAAATCAATAACTGCTTTCGTAAAAACTTAAAAGCAACTTTCTTTTAAAAATATGGGAGAAATACTTTCTCTACACCGTATACAAAATTTACAAACATACCAAATTGGGCCTAAATTGGGTTCAGATCATGCATTCTAAAAAGGGCCTAAATTATGTTTCACATCCAACATTCTAAAAAAGTGATATGTCAATTTGAAGACTTAGGGCATCTCCAATGGTGCCTTCAAAACACCACTTTCTTCATTTTTAAAGATAAAATCTCTCAAAACTCTATCCAACGCCTCCTAACTCTATCTTCAAATATAAAGATAAACACTGTTCAGCTTCAAATTTGAAGCTAAACTGTTCATATGAAGCAAACCATATGCCCACATGTCCACTTTTTGTATTATATTGCATATTATAGTTTGTATACGTACTGTGTCTTTGTTCTGTATGTTTAAATATATTTGTTTATACATCTTTTTCCTAAAATTAATTATTTTTAATTTTTAGTAGCACAAATAAAACAAATTGATTTTTATCCATAAAATAATAGGCAAGTTTCAATATTAGAAATTGATTTTCAATTTTATTTTTTATTTGAAGAAATATTTAGAGTAATGGTTGGAGAAGTAATAGTGATATAAAGTAAAAAAGTGAAAATTTGAAGTTAGAGTTGTTTTAAAATAGAGTTATGGTCGGAGATGGCCTTAAAACCTCCAACTCGGGATCTGTTTACTCGACCAACTCGGGATCCATGAATACTCCTCTTCCTGAATCTCCCCAAAACCCAAACCCTAGTCACAAAAATGTTGAAACCACATTATCAACTCTGAAAACCCTAATCTCTCTCTCCTCCCAATCCAGCAACCGCCTCTCCCTACCCACCCCCACAATCTCTCCCCCACAATCTCTCCCCCCTTGCTCCTCCACTTTTTTCTACCAAAACTGCCCCTCTGTTGTCTCTCTTGATACTCCCCCTACCCATCACCACCCCTTGACTCTCCCACATTTCTTGGCCCCTTTTACACTGAAGGGCTTGTGTCAAACTTCCCATTTTCGCTTTCTTCCTTCTGAGTATATGTTTGTTAACACAGAAACTCTTGGCTGGAATGACTACCCTTTACAATACTCTTGCATTATTCGTCGAGTTTTCTTGTGTTTAGGTTCTTGTGGGAAGGATGTTTTCGATGTTGTTTCCAGTTGGGTTATTGCTAATTCGCCACGTTACGGCCTTATTATTGATGTTTCTGTTAGGGATCACGTGCTCTTGTTGTTGAGGTTATGTTTGAGGCCGATTGTTAGTGAAGCGCTTGGTTTCGACAACGGTGGTGACTTTTATTTCAAGTGTCCTGTTTTGTGTCAAGTATTGGGGTGGTACGGAACACAATTGGGTATTTTGTTTGGTGAAATGAATGGCAAGTTGTTTGCCATTCACTTGTTCAAGCACTTGATATTGAATCTTACTATCAAGTTCTTGATGTTCAGTGATGAAACAGTTGAGAGTGGAATGGGTGATTTTGTTAGTGATGGGGATATATCTGTTTCTCAAGTAGAAGCTGCGCTTGCTGCGTTTAGTGACAGATCATTGCTTGAACAAAAAATTAAAGCTGTTAGGTACTCGAGGCAGCTTAATTGTTCGCAACGGTATGGCAGTTCTCTTCTTATTGTGTTTAACTTACTTTATCGATTATGTTTTTAAGTAAAAACTGCTTCTTTCAAATATTGTAAGGTGTTCATTTCTTGTTAAGTTTTGACATGATACTAAGATGCCATGGTTGAACATTTGTTAACTTCAATTTGGAACTTGCTAGTAAATGTGTCAAGTGCTTTGGTATTTCCTATGTTTGTCTATATTTATATTTTCTTACGGGTAGCAAGTATTATCCATAACTATGTAAATATGAGATGATTGATTCTTTACATACCTTGTTGCAAACATGTAGAGTTATCGCATTTGTCAGTGGGTTAACCGATACATCTACTTGTTTGATGTTTGTAATATGATTCATGAAGCAGATGAAGTAATATGATCGAATTATAACGTAAAATAATTATATGGAAAAAGAAGTGCACGTCTTGTGGAACAGAACAGCTGCAAATGCAAATGCATTAGAGGTGGCATCTAATCAGTTGGAAATGCGAATATCTTAGATTAGTAATTCTATGCACCCACTGCAGCAGTCCTGATAAAAAGTTAGGGTGGTTGCTCTTTCCCTTTGTAAGGAATAAATGATCACTTGATCAGTGAGTTGATACAGGTAGAGGAACCGAACTACACAGAAAATATATCTCATTTCACCATTAAGGAACCATGAATTCTTTCAGAAGGCTTACGAATAATTGCCAGATACCTATATGATTGCAAAAAAGCTACCTCAAAGTCACTGACTAGAGCAGAACTAATGATTTTTATTGAACCTTTGACGGGTGATAAAGTGGTAATAATAAGGAAGATAAGTAAAGCTTATGATTGATAATGTGATCAGATATTTATACCGTATGGCTACGCTTTGTTCCAACTTAAAATTCAAAAGCATTTCCAGAAGTACCTTTCAGCTACTTTTTTAAAATTAAAATATACAAACACAAGCTTAGCCATATGGGCTCATGGTTGCATGATGTGCTAAGATATACTGTATTATGTTATTCCTGTTAGTCTGGTACTGCACATTTGGTAAAACTTTATGGTTCTTAAATTGTTCTGGGAGATGACATTATACAAAAACAAAGTATTTTGAGAACAAAGTCTCCAACACATTGTATACACTTGAAAATTTTTTGAAGTAGCTAAGTACTAACTAATGTTTTTTCTCTCCCAGTTTTTGGGTTTGAGGTAGTTTGACTTGGATTCATGGTTTCTACTTATGAGATAATCCTATTACAGCGCACTACTTGTATGTTTTATAAATTCATCTATTTCATTGGAGTAAATAAAATGACGCTCTCGGATTACATCCTCGAATGATTTATTATATTGTGCTTTTAAGGAGTGCCTAATGTCTTTATTCTAATCTTAGAGTGGCTGAGCACGAATACTTATCAAAGAGAGCTGAGGAAGAGCGGCACAAGCGCCCGGACTTTAAGCCTATAATTGAACATGATCTGTTTTCTTGGCAGCGAGGACGTAACAAGGTAAATTAGCGACACGATTTTTCGTACTAGATTTTTGTTTAAATATCTGTGGTTTCATGCATTAAAGAAATTGGGCCTTTCTTCAATCGATAAAGTACCTGACAAGGTGGGTGGGATTTGGTCCAGTCGGACACGGGTAGATTATGGTCTGTATGATCTCGAAGTTTCGAAATTTTGATATTCTATGGTTAGATACAGGTGGGGCATGTAATCTTGACACCCAACTGAATTTTTATATAATCTAAATAATTGTACATTTTTAAATTAGGTTCTAACGTTCTACCAGGGCATACACTTAATTATATATGAAATTTGGGTTAATTATAAATTAGGAAAGTCTCATATTTAGCACCGACAAATTCAGGATCTCAACTTGGCTACTATTAAGTTGGCGGGGTTTCAAATTTGTCAATTTTAAGTTGGTAGTAACCTAACAAAATCTCAAATTTATCACCAAAAATCAACAATTTTGTTTGAAAAGTGACCAGTCTGAGACCCGGAATTAATCGGTGGTAAATTTGATATCTTGCTAATTATATAGTGGCCAGTTTGATACTTAACCCTATGAAATTTATAGCATGAAGCTGAACGGGTCAGATTATTGATACAAGTCCTCCAGGACCTGGAGGCTACATATTTCATTGAAACTAGATTGTTGTCTGGCAAATTGTTCGATTCCATTACAAAGGTTTTTCTTGGATCGCATACCCACGCCCATGCCATGTTGTTTTGATTTGGGCACGTAGTGTCGGGCATGATACATATCCGAGTTGGGGTCTTTGGATTCCTAAAAATTGGCGACAAACTTGTCCTAGTTTTGGTGTCAGGTTTGTGGACAATCCATAACTTTTTTAGTGAATATTAATTTAGATAAGACACCTTAGCAAAGATCAACCATAATGCTCAACTAAACTTGGTTTAAAAAGGATTTTGCAAATTACAATTGATTTTTTCTTAAAACCTATATAATTTGGATTCTGTTATTAAAACTTGCGTGGCTTCTTCTCATATTCTTTTTTCCCTTTTCTCATCCTTCACTTTTTGCAACTTTGGTTCATCTCATAAGTGTTCATTCATTTGGTCAACGTCAAATTTCTCTCAAAGGATACGTAAGAAATAACTGTCGTGTTCGGGTGCTCAAGGCTCTGCCACTCTTTTGTCTGGAGCGGCTTTCGCAATCCATTAAGGAAGCTGTGAGGGACAAAGAATGGAAACCTCTGAAAGCTTCTAGGTCAGGCCCTTGTTACAGTGGAGAAACCAAACGGTCCTAGTAACATAACATTGAGCCTATGCCATGTCCTGTCATGTGGACACAAGTATTAGGTCCTGTCAACATAGGTGTGGTGACAAAATCTGAAGTATCCCGGTAATAGAGTACTGAGTTCCATTATGTAAAACAAGGATATATTCAAGTGGCGTTCTCTTTGTTTGGAATCTAGGGTGCCTGAAATTATCTTATGAATTTTCAAGAAATGAGCGTACGAAAATCTCCAGTATCTCAAGTAAATGTAGACATCATCAGTAAGGCAATCATTCGAATTGAAGCCGTTACAACTGTAATAACAGAAAGAGTCTGGAATTTTAGGCCTGCTAATTGTGTAATTTTTCTAAAAATTTAATGCGAGTTGGAAAAAAAATTGACGAATTCACTAAATTAATCTTGTGCTATAAAAGCGGAAGTCTCTATACACACTCATCATTTTGGATTCAAACTTTTTATTTTAATTGATTTTCTCTTTGTTCACATCATCTTAATTTTGCAGGATACAAGTGTCACTAAGTCAAGAGAAGAGTTGCTAGCGGAAGAAAGGGATTATAAACGTCGAAGAATGTCATATCGTGGCAAGAAAATAAAGAGAACAACAACACAGGTCATACAAGTTAGAAATGTTACTTTGCATTTTTTTTTTAATTTTTTTTTTTTGTTGTTATGTGCTATCCAGTTACTATTACTGTATTGCAACTTAAGTTTGGAGGCCACTTGTTGGTGTGATAATGGTATTTTAGCTATTGGGACATTTATTTATATATTTCTTGTTAATCGTTCACCAAGTCAGAAGAAAAAGAAATCAAAGTAGCATATTGCACGACCTTTTTCACCTCCTCCATGTAGGTTTAAATGTCCTATAAGTGAAATGATTGTTAAGCAAGTCAATTTGTGTAACCCTCTTATTTTGCACCCAGATTCTTTAAATTTCATATTAGGTCCCAAACTTTCAGATCCTTATGAAGAGCACCTGTACTGTTTTACTTTGCAGTTTAATTGCACTGTATTTAAGCAAACATTCCTTATTTTCATGTGTAGAATAGTTAGATCCTTTATGCCGCAAATATCAATTAAGTTCTTAATTAAATATCATCGAGAACAATGAATTCCTAGGTCTAATAACTTGTTACTTGTTAAATCTAGTTAAATTCGAAATACAAGAAGGAAGCAGTATTTCTATACAACCATTAGATGCTGGTCTTTTTGAACCATTAATCCATTGCCAATATCTACCCTTATTAAAATATTTTCTTCTTTATGTTGATCCTTACAACTAAATTCTGGTGTAGGTGCTGAGGGATATAATCAAATTAAATAGTTTTTAGTCTTTATTTTGATCCTATCTTACAACTAAATTCTGGTGTAGGTGATGAGGGATATAATTGAAGAATACACGGAAGAAATCAAGGCAGCAGGGGGGTTTGGTCACCTGCAGCATGTGGCTGAAGAATCTGGAAAGGCTGCTTCTGACTCATTGCCTGTGTGTAATACATCTGCAGACAATGTGATGGTGAAAGACTCGACCAACTCATCTGATGTAGGAAGTGCACCGACTTATAACAGGACACAATCACATTCTTATATAGAAAGCAGATCTACAAAAAT
The DNA here is from genome assembly GCA_036435485.1 of Saposhnikovia divaricata. Taxonomy (NCBI): domain Eukaryota; kingdom Viridiplantae; phylum Streptophyta; class Magnoliopsida; order Apiales; family Apiaceae; genus Saposhnikovia; species Saposhnikovia divaricata. The sequence goes on along the minus strand of CM071595.1, from coordinate 73,637,672 downwards.
AGTTGACCAGTATCCTAAAGATTTTAATCAATTTAAAGCTAATCAGAAAACTGACATGAACAGATATGGCAGAAATTATAATTCCAGAAGCCCTGAGAAACTACGAAATAATGGCCGTACTGGTAGGATTGAGCAGAGTAGTGTTCGAGGACAACTAGATGTTACAGAAGCGTGTAGGGAAACATCTATACGAAGCCCAGAGAGAAATTACAGGAGCTCCAGTAGCAGACATAGGAAGGAGCGATTTAATGGAACTGATGATAAATATAGACATGAAAGAAGTCTTGGCAGGAGTCGCAGATCTGACTCTGTTGCTCATAAGAAATTTCACGACAGATATGATCCTTCTGAATCTTGGAATACAGATGAGGAAAATCTCTAATGTTCCAGCATGTCAGGCTATTGATATTACAGCAAATTGATGTTGGTATTCAACTGATGAGATATTTGCTTTTGTCCCAGAGTGTGACATAATGTATGGAATCATTTCTCAGTGTGTTGGTAAGACTTTGCACACTTGCATGCTAATTACTATATGATTCAAAGCTGCTTTATGTTAGAAATTCTTGCCTTACGGTTTTTTAACTTTGTTTTGTCACAAACTTTGCAGTAAGAAGTAATTCTGGCTTCACCAGTTAACCACAGCTGTATCCTCCCTCTGTATCCTTAGTTTTTAGATTGGTTTCATTATTTTTATTCATAAATCTGTTTGCTTAGTGAAAATGCAATTGCAATAAATATCAATATATAATTGCTATCATCTAAACTAGTTATAGAAATAATTTGGTTGATCGTTACTGTCTCTCGCTTTCAAATTTGATATATTTGTTTTCTGAAATATGTACTGCATATTGTTTGCTCAGTGTTCGTTTGTGCTAGTATGTCTTTTCTTCATCGATAGTGCAATGACGAATATGTTGGACAAATATGTGGTGTTTGTACTTCATGCAGTAGCTATGTAACTTCTATACATGAACAAGTGACATTATTTCCTAGATATAAACATACAATTACATTTTTGTTGACTTTTTGAAACATATCTTACCTAGGCAATAATGACAATGCCTTCCACTCTTTTGAGTGGAGATGGCTATCAATTTACTTTGCTGCCCTAGATGATATATCATTATTTTTTTATTGAGCACTTCCTTTTCCCTGTTTATTTGTTTTGTATAAAATGAACTCTCTCCATATATATGTTTATGTCCCAAGTTTGACCTGACTTCATAGTGGACTCTTTATGTTTTCTGATGTTCTTGTTTTGCTGGTTAATCATGGTCGAAACCAACATCTTGATCTTTGAGAATTTTACTGAATCATGATGTGAAGTACATGTTAGGTGAGGCATATATGTGTGAAAGTGAAATTGTTCGACTTGCCTTCGTGTTGCTATGTCCTCTACCTGCTGTTGTACTACTTGTTGATTTGCCGAATTTATATACTCTATCCAAAACTGATATGTTCTATGATAAGTTTTTAAGATAAGTCAGCAATGTTTAATCTTATGATTTCCTGCAGTGGATCTTTCTTCTAGTGGATGCCAGAGATGATTATCGAGTTTTGTAGAACATTTGACAATTCTGTCTATTGTGACTTGTTGTGCCGTAAAATCTTGGTCCTTTTCTTTTGAGTTGACTTGCGACTTGTGTTCGTCATATGAGAATAGTTATAGTAAATCAGAACATGAGACATTAGGTGGTGGAATGCAGTGAGCCTATGTTTGTTGGATTGTAGTTGATAAGTTTATATGTAAGAATGGCAGAAATTCTGGTTTGTTATTACATCAGACACTTATTTCACATGTTTGTTTTGTACTACAGATCCTGTGAAATGTTAATTTTGGTTTTCCGTTAATCAAATTCAGTGTCCAACGACCAGCCTATGAAAAATTTATTAGCAACTACATTCAGTTAAACTTGTGAACTTAGAGTATGCGTAGGAAGGTATGGAGGCTAATTATGTTTGAAGATTTAGAGTTAGAAATATTCCGCGACAGACATGTAACCATGCCCAAATGGCCAAATCTGAAACAGAATTGTATTGCAAATTTTTTGTATTCTACCTATTTGTGTTTCAAAGAGTGATGGTATTGTGGGTAGTTGGGGAGGTGGAACGGTGCCACTAGATCGATAAATATTTTTAAATGTGTGGTTAAATATTTTTGAATGTGCAATTTATTTGTGTAAATGTCGAATTAACAATTGAAATGATACAGAATTTGAATGTGCAATTCATCTGTGTAAATTTTGAATTAGCCATTAAAATGATACGGTTCACAGGACATAGAAGAAAGCTTGGGGAAAAGGGAACTTGGATTGGAATTAAATCGAAACCAAAAACAGAACCCCACCATCGTTACCAGAAATCAATGATAGAAAGGTCAATGACGCAAAAAAAAAAAATCAGAACTCGTGTATCCAACCCAGAAAATAACTACTAAATTACTCATGCATCCACCAAAGCTTTGATATTCGACTTCTCTAAAACTTTAAAGAGACACTGCGGTAGGAGGATGTGTTAATTGCTTTAAATATTATTAGACTTGAATATCGAGCAACTTATACTGGCTGCAAAGATTTCCTTTTATCCTATCAAGTTGAGCGATTATGAAATGCTAGAGAACATTATGATCATTATTTGTCCTAAGATGCTGTAAAATTTTCGTTATTAAGTGCTCCGACAAGCTTGAATCTGCCTTCCAAAGAACTGCAGTTAGCTTTAGAATCCTCATTAAGCACCTGCTTTAAAACATCTTGAGAAGAATCCAAAGAACTTCTTCTGCAAAATATATGAAAACAAGCACATACTGCATAAGGAAGAATTTTTTTAAAAATACCGGAACATATATGTTAATCACGCTCTATATAATGATCCACAAACTACGCACACAAGATTAGTACAGAGGAGAGACTCTTACTCTGTTGGAATTGTGTAGGATTTCAGAGGGAATTTTATACAAATCCTCGTCGACAGGTTTAATTATGGGGACAAGTTGTCGATGAGAAGCAGAAACAACAGCGCTGGTTATATTTTGGTTTTGAAGATGTTTTTGCTTATGCGCAGCAGTGTAAGAAATCTTGCCTACTTCCTGTGAATTGGTCTGGATGGTAGTGCTCCTTTTCTGCATATTGTCGCATATTTAGTTGAATTAGAGAGGACACAAATTGTACTACTTGCACGCAGGAGCGCCAATGCGCCCTAGAAGGTTTGTTTGCATACCTTTTTTTTTTTCAATCATTGCTAGTACGTTTGCTATTTTTAGTCTTACATCAAAACTAATCGATAAAATCGCATAAAATCGCACATCACGGTGGCGTTACAATATTTTTAAAAAAATTTAATACATATTTACGTTATATTATATTATCAATATTAAATTTTAATAGTTACATAATATTCTCTAATGAACAAATTTCTTGTTAAACACAATTCTTTCGATTAAACACATATATTATAAATACTTATATAAATCGAATCCTAAAAATTAAAAAAAAATTATGACATCACTATCAAATTTTAATAGCTAATACAATCTTTTCTAAATGAGTCGTCTTCCTGTTAAACACGTTTTGAGCCGTTCTTATTTGGAACCGAATTCTAACTTCATTACATATTATTGATGACACTTATCTTATTAAATAACTTCTTTTAAAAAAAAATTAAAACCTTAAAAGAGAGTAAATTCCAATTTTTACATTCTTTAAACTTTCTAATATTTATGGAATTTTGAAATATGAAAATACATTTTATATTTTATGTATATCATAGAGATTCTTGTATATATTTACAGCTTTCGCATGGGAATGTCTTCCACATGGGAATGTTTTTCCTGTTATGTTAACACATCAATTCTTTTTAAATACGATGATTTTTTGTTACGGGAATAATATTGAATTTATGGAAATATTTTTCTAATGCAAGTATAATTATCTTATATAAAGAAGTTAAAATAAAGAATTTTTAGGAAAAAAGATATATAATTTTAAAAAATTGTATGTATTCTTTATATATTCAAATTTTTTTAATAATATGTATTTTACTTCCAATAAAACATTTTATTATATGTATTCTTTATATATTCAAACATCTTTTCTATCTCCAAATTTTTTTAATAATATGTATTTTTTATAAATTCAAACTCTTCTTTTCTATAAATTAGTACTCATATTATACTTACAATAAAACTCATAATATATTATATGTCTTACATACACCTATTTTACTTCTTGTAAAATTTTTAATTATATGTCTTGCCTATAAATTAAAACTCTTATTCTCTATAAATTTGAACACATATTATGTTTCTAATATGTTAAAGGATAGTTTTTTAGCTATTAATATTTAAAATCTTAAAATTCTAAAAAATTCAAAATATATTTATTTTCTATTATATCATCAATATTAAATTTTAATATTCAACATGGTCTTCTCTGATGAACCGCTTTCTCGTTAAACACGGTTATTCATATTAAGCCGTTCTCTCGTTAAGACCAAAATCCTAACTTTTACATATATTACTTATATAACAATGTTCATCCATAAAAATCGAATCCTAAAAATAAAATAAAATTTATAACATCAATATCGAATTCTAATAATGCTAGAATAAGCCAGACACATTGGAGTTCCGCCTTTTTCTTTTATGTAAAATTTTACCTATTTTTTAATTTAATTTTTTCTTAGTCAACTATTATAGTTATTGCACTTGGAGATGCTTACTCCAATAGTGTTGGCTAGATTTGTTACATGTTAATTAAGTTATTATAAATACAATATATCAATTTAATAGGATAATATATGATGTTTAATATTGCTACAGATTTTTAAACATTTAATATATATAGCAAATTTGAGGAGGTTGACTAAATTTTTAGTAAAAATGATGTGTCATTGAGTGACAAAAGTTTTACCCATTCTCCATAATTTTTAATTAAAACATATTATATGAATGTTTAATTAAGGATATGTAATAATCGGAGATGTTATAACGTTAAATTTAATTATAACGTATGAGTTTATTTATTTCAAACTTTTATGAAGTGTTTAATGGTATAGTAAAGATACAGATTTATATTTTACAACGACGTTGTTTGACTTTAAGTAAAAATTTTAAATTTCTACTAATGATTTTATATAATTTATTTTGTATGAAAATCTCTTATTATATATAATCAGCACATCTAGTTATTCTTTAATATTTTTCAATCTCTAGAAATAATACATACTATCATTAAAGTTATAATCTTTTTTCAATCAAACAAACACTAATACATGTTATTAAGCCTTTCGAATCCCAAAAAAAAAAAAAAAACCAATGTTCTTTAAAATGCAAACAAAAAAAAAAAAATGCGAAAAAAGAAAACATGTGTCTGTATTGTAATGTCAAAGAGAAATGCAGTAAAGTCAAATGTGGTGCCGACATCCACCAAATAAAGGATAAGACGGAACATGCATGCATATATATACGAGGAGTCCTACACCCGACAAGGACTACACTAAATTAAACCAAACCAAACATATCCAATATATCCCGCACAGAGCAATATTAGGATTATACTACACCTGTATTAGTTGTAGTCGTAGATCTGGCAATCGTATGTGCTTTTAGTACTTTCGTGTTTCATGTACTTAAAGGTGAAATCCGTATTCATCCAAAATAAATTTGTGTATTTGAATGTGAAATCCGTATCCGTTCGAAATGAATTCGTGTACTTTCGTGTCGTGTTTTGTGTATATATTATAAAAAATTAAAAATATAATTTAATTAAAATTTATTAGTAAATATTATATTTATGTGAAATATACATAAAATATTTTACATTTCCATATATAAATTTAAATACAATTCTATAAAAACTTGTAAATATTTATATTTTTATGTAAAATATACATCATTATAAAAATAATATTAATATATACATAAAATCTATAACTAGTAAATTATAAACATCTTTATTTCGTGTACTTTCGTGTATCCCAAAATGAAAACCCATATTCAACACTAATATTTCGTGTAATTTCGTGTTCGTGTATTTTCGTGTTTCGTGTACCAAAAATCAAAATCCAAAATCGTATTTTCGTGTCGTTTCGTATTGTGTTCACGTGTCAAATTGCCAGACCTAATTAGTCGGACTCGATCATAAGTGTTTTACATGAATATTTATCTAAATATCAAATTCAATGATATTTAAAATATATAAATATTTTAAGTTTAAAATAAGTATCAAAATTTAGGTGTTATACTCCAAAATAAAACGAAGAATCAGAGTACATAGCACTACACTACTGCCAAGTGCTACCCCATTAATTCACAGGCATGATGAAATTAGACAATTAGTATCCCCCATGATATCCGCAGCCTCGGACCATTAAGTCTTACTGTTAGGTCTGAGTTTTTGATTTACATTCAACTTAGGATCATCTTAATTATATTTGAGTTATTAGTGTACAACTAGCTTCAATTCCCGTGCAAGGCACGGAATTGCTCTATTTTATATTTGGTATTGCAATTTTTTTCGTTAGGTTTTGATATTAATATTAGCAATTGATATTGTGATGATTAAAATTCTTTTTAGTTTATCTCGTTATTTTTTAACCAACGTTTAGTTAATTGCAATGTAACGAAAGTGTTATAATTAAGTAGATAGTATTAAATGATGTATATTAATGAATGCACATATTAAATACGAATTTTAATTGATGTGTATTAATGAATGTAGAGAGTCAAAATAGTAATTTAAGATGGATTAAAATGGTGCATGTTGTGGCATTATATATATAATAAATTAATGGTAATAGAAATTAATTAATCATGAAACTTAATTTCAAATTTGATTAAAAAAAATTGTAACAACTTTGTGATTGCACTATGCATGATAAGATATAAAGTTTAGGCATAAAAGTATTATAATAATCAAGCTATGGATTTCATAAACTTTCCCACATTGCTCGGTAATTAAATGATGCAAAAATGTATCTCCAAAATTAAAGAAAAAGGAAAAAGAAAGAAAGAGAAAGGAAACTAAGTTTTGGTAAACAAATCATCATGTATGGAAGTTGAAAGAAACAGTGGTGTTGCAAGAAAGATGAGAGGAGCGAGGGTGGACCTTGTTTTGCGCAGCAACATAATAATCAAGTTGACGGGAATCATGAGTAGTGGTACTAGTAGTCTTTAATCCCGCTTGTCTTGCATTTTCGAAATATTGAGTAAGTGGCAGCTCCTTCACTTCTTCCCAGTTCCCGAACGCCGGAACTTTACCACCCCGCCGGACTACTTGTTCTTGTTTATATTTCTGCAAATATATAAACATCTACCCATGTCCATCAATTCTGATCACTACACAAACGGACAGAATATATATAGAGACACAATAATAATAATAATACGTGATATATGGTTGCGGAGAAAAGTTTGAGGACCACCACTTACATTCATTTCATAGACACATAACCAATACTTCAGGATTAGATTGAAGGAAACATCAACAATTATACAATATAAACCATGGTTTAAACTCAAGGGAGTGATATAATCAAACGGGTTGATTCTATGTATATCAAATATGAATTATGTATGTAGGTATAATTAATTATTGGTTTCTGGTATGTGTAACTTCAACATTCACCGTCCTTTTTGTTCACACCAAACAAACAATATTAGTCAAATTAATACCCAGAGTTCCCACTTGTATATTCCAAACCGTCCCAGCAGGAATAATCTTAGTTTTACACAATATAAGGTTGTGTTTATTCGGGGGTGAATGGAATGAATTAGGAATGAAAAGAAAATTATAAATAAAATTTATAAAGAAAGGGGTATGTTGGGAGAAATAGTGAACGAATACGAGAAGAAGAAGTTTTTTTATGATGGAGATTGTAAGGAAAATGATGATAGTAGAGGATGAAGTATTTTTTCCAAAATATCTTGTTTAAAACTTTAATTTAAATCATGTGAAAAGAATGAAGTAACAAATGAAAATTTAAACACTTTTTTCCAATCTTCCCAGTACAAATTTCATTACATTTCCCCCTCATTTCATTTAATTAAGTGAACACAACATATTATTTTTAATTTTTTTCCTAAATAAAATTATACATTTGAACTTCTATTCAAAAAGAAAACTAAAATTATATAATATGTGAAAATCATTTTTTTCACATTTTCAGATACATGAAATCATAATTTTTTTTTTTTTACTATTTTGGGAGACCAGGAGTATTGAGGGTGTATGTCTTGTCGTTGATCCGTTTATGTGTTCTCTGATTCAACCCCAAATTGAATCTATATACCTTATAATATCAGAAGAACGTAAATGTATTATTTCAAATATTTTTCTTAAATTTTCATTTTTTGGCTTTTTTATTAAATTTTTTTTGCCTTAAGTAATCATTAATTATACTTATTAATTATATATATATATATATATATATATATATATATATATATATAGAGAGAGAGAGAGAAAGGACCTTGGGATATATCTCAGGGAATTTTTCCTAAGATACATACAAAATAACCTTTAAAATTTGCTGGGCCCGCAAGGCTAATTAAAAATCTCTGAATTTACTAAAACGCTCACTCCATTTTTATATATAAAAATTAGGTATCTCAGGAAACTTACCTGAGATATATCTCAGGCTCCCTACTCTCATATATATATATATATATATATAGGCCTTTGCTCCATACAGAACACTCTTATATAACAAACAACAAAGAACACCTTAGATCTATTAGATCCTTTGGCCCCGCCAGGGGCACCCAATACAAAAAGTTGTTATTTTTTTACCCTCTATCAAGTCTGCCAAAAAAAAAATTAAAAAAATACTGTTCATCGATGACGTCATCAGTAAATTTTCAATTTTTTTTTTGCTGGTTTGCTAGAGGGTAAAAAAATAACAACTTTTTGTATTGGGTGCTATGAAGGAACTCTTAAATTATATTAGATATGAGGTGTTCTTTATTGTTTGTTATATAAGGTGTTTGCTATGGAGTGCAACTCTATATATATATATATATAACTTTACTTCATATTTGTTATTTCCCAGTTATACATCACGAGATTGTAGAAGGGGGGTTGAATACAATCTCAACTAAATTCTTTTCGAATTATTGAAATCTTAGACAGTTTGCAAAGAACAAATAGTAAAAAAAGTAAATAAACACACGATATAAAAATTTCAGGTAAGGTTTGAGTGGTCCACCTGAGAGTTGTATTTGAAGAAAAATACTCTGTGTAGAAATAAGGTAACGAATTTGCCTATGTTAGCTTATGTGTGTCGAGGTGTTACCTTAGACCCCAAAGGTTACATAGAACAAAACTATCCCAGCTAAGGTGTTATCTTAGCCTTTTTTTGGCCTTTGGTAACGTTTTTTAGGGTCTAAGGTAACACAGTCGTGGTGTTACCGTAGGCTGTTTATGGCGTAGTGTGATAACACTAGACTTAAACTATTCCTGATCATAGGATAACTGATTGGAAGTTAGTTAATCCGTAAAGATCAGTACATACTATGCTAGCTTCCAAGGAAGGATGTCTGTTCTCATAGGCATTTGTGTGGTGACACTATAGCTAGTATATAGGTGCTTATTAGGGAATAAGTTCACTGAACATGACTCGATCAGTGGAACAACTAATGGAGTTTACTCACGTATCGATAGTTGTTCACTAAGTGATAGTTGTACAAGTGTCCTTAGACTTGAGATCGTTAGAGTAATCTTGTATATAATGAACTATGCTTTGGTTTAGTCCTTAGTCTCAAGGACATTCAGTAGGTCTATTCTGGGCATAGGGATTGTGTATGGAGATAGTTAACGGTCAATAAAGGATCTACCCCTTCCTGTAAAGGAAGAGAATATCCTATGCTATTCTTATTATGCTAGTTCAGGAATCTCTGGCCAGAGTAAATGAAATTCGAAAGGAGTTTCTAATTTGCATTAATATGAACTATGCATTATGAATAAGGAATCATATGATTAAATTTGATAGGCTTGACACGAGTTCCACGCCTTGTATTTAATCGGGATATTGTAGGGTGGAAGGAATTAAATTGCACGATAACTATTCACTGACTAGGTTCTAGGTATTCTAAGCAGTGAATTCATATTATCTGGATAGTCGCGATATGCTGAAAAGTATCCCTCACGATGTTGAATAAATATGATTAATTATTTAATTAATTATATTTAATGAATTAGAAGAATTAATATAAATAATAATAAAATAGTTTTATTATTATTTATTTCTACTACAGACTTAATATTGAACCTACACGGTCACACAATAAAAGAGACTGATTTATTGATGGAGGAGTTAATTAACAATGGCTAGTAATTATTTATTTGTGAAATAAATAATTTATTAGCAATTTTATAATTGATTAAATAAGATTTAATTGATTATAAATTAATTAAGAAGATTTCTTAATATTAATAATTAAGGATTTAATTTAAGAAATTAAATCAAGTAAGAGAATTATTTTCTAAAGAGTTTAGAAAAACAATTAATGATTAAAATAGTTTTTAATCATAATTAAATTGGTTAATGAGATTAATTGATTTGTGGGGTTAATAATAATATTATTTTATAGGAAATATTCAGCTGATATTTGCCTATAAATATAAGGTTATAAACCCTATTTGCCTTACGCCTTTTTACGTAAAAAAATTTCAGAGGCAACCCTATTTTCTCTCAACTCTCTTCCTCCTTCAATTAGATCTTGTTTCTTGGTGGATACTTGTGGAGTGCTTCACATACTGAGGAGCAACTTCTAGGAGGCTATTTACATCATCAATCATCAGTTTTAAAGGTTAGATTACGAATCTCATCTTTTATTCATGAATCGTATGTATATATATGTGATATATACGTTATAACTTGTGATTCAGGCTTCCGTATATGTATAAAAATCCTTCAATGGTATCAGAGCATAGGTTGTATGCATATAGATACATCTGTAATTTTTCAGAATTTTTGTATGATGTATGAATTTATTATGGATTTTATAAGTTTATTTTGATTTAATTATGAATTAATTCGAAATAAATTTTGCTTTGATATTTGGCCACTGATCTGGGTTCTACAATTGTTGTGGATCGTCTGGATATTTTTTTCATAATTTTCTGATGTGTAGATTATTTATTATGAATTTTTGAAATTGTTTTAATTAAATTCGTAATAATAAAATATACATCTGATGAGAATTATGTGTGTATAATTGTTTGATGTTGCACGGAAAACCATGGATTAAAGCTATTGATTTGAATCTGACATCGTACTTCATTTCTGATTTGAATCTGACATCGTACTATATTGTTGTGCTAATTTATTAATATTAATAGTTGTTGTCGGCTGTCTTTGCTAAAGGCGGTGGGACCGCGCTGAAGAGACAGTAACGCATCACGGTGATGCATTGCAGGTTGTTTTTGGCTTACACCCCTGTAACGCATGTAGGACATGCGTGACAGGGAGGTTATGCCTTAGTCTAATGCGTTTCTGAGTGTATTTTTCCCACGCGCGTGATTCAGTTTATTCTTTTGGTTTTTCCGGAAGCTTGGTAGCTCCGTTTTGAACGCACAATATATCATTGGATTCATTTTTCCAAGACGGAACTAATGGTGTGGTCAAATATTTTAATAAAAATAGTTATGAACTATTTAAATGCTCCGAAAGTGTATTAAAGCATGTTTTTAAATGTTTAACTATTTTTAATGCAATTAATGATACATAGGGATGTATATAATTGTGTTATAACATGCTTACCCTTATGTTCCTTTATGTTTATATATGTGATATATGCCTAGGTTTACCATGCGATGATAGATTTAGGTGAACTTAAATCAACATAAGGCGTGCCCTAGAAAAATCTGGAATAGGAATCGTTTCTTGCCTTAGCAATAATATTATGAATACAATCATGAGATTCTTTTGTTTGTGAAACACGTAATTAAATATGAATTTTCAATATTGAGAGAAAGAATGATTCTGTCAAAAACGAATTACGATCTGTAAGAAAGGGGTATTAAGTGACGCCTCTTGACAATGCTCCCCCTGATCTGGGAATCATCCAATTATCGATTATTGATTTGAAATATTTAATTTAAAAGGAAGAATCTCTTTATAATATGATTATGATTGTAACATAATATAATCCCTCTAATATTAAATAAGTCAAGTTGTAATTGGCCAAAGACATAAAAAGGTTTTTGTCGGTTTTGGTCTTCCAACATGATAGAAAATGTTTCTTGTTTTCGGTGCATTGTCGTTTAGTGCTACAGCCGAGGGCTTTGTTACCGATCAACATGAAAGTACTTGTCTATTACATTAGATGTGTATAAAAATTAGATTTTGGTGGTCGTTACGTGCTACAGCCGTGGGCTATTGGAATCTGATTTAATTGTACGAGATGTTGGTTCTGACCTGACTTGATAATATTGAGTTTTGTAGTGTTTTTATTATAGATTTAGAATATCTATTAAACTTAAAACACGTTAGACTTATAGGTTCATACAAAAATGTTTCGTAACCTTAGTAAAATAAAAACTCTCTTTTATTAAATATCAAGTGATAAAATGGCCAAAGGCACAACGGGCTTGTGTTGGTCATAGCCTTCCAACATGGTAGAAAGTGGTTCTTATTTTAGGGCATTGTCGTTTCGTGCCACAGCCGAGGGCTTTGTTTCTGAAATAGTGGGTACTGGTCTATTACATTAGATGCTTGAATTAATTAGAGTTCAATGGTCGTTACGTGCCACAGTCGTGGGCTATTGAAATCTGATTTAATTTGAATGAAGTGTTGGGTTTGACTTGACTTAGAATATTGAGTTTGTCGTGCCACAGCCGTGACCCAATGATTCAAGAGGCTAAAGTTTTATTAGGGAATAACATGAGATGTAATTGACAAGAGTTGTCTGCCTATGGAACATCACATGGCGTTTCATGCCACAGCCGGGGTTGTGTGATGGAAAGTAGGATCCCTATTCTCACTAGCATTGTGAATGCTCAATTATACATAAAGAGGGTTATATAATTTAGATAAAATAGTGGGAGCCACCAATGAATAAAGACCCGATTCATTTGGTGTTAAGATTATAAAATCGAATAATCTGCTTACGTTGTTTATTTTATTTAAAGATTTTAAAATATAAACGTGATGTCTTCTGCACTATAAAAATAGCATAATGGATGCTAGGTCAATGACTTGTTGACAAGGAAAGTGAGAATAGTTTTCAAAAGTAGAATAGATTGTTTTCTGTCTTGAACTCACCAATCTTCGCAAGTTGTGAGAGATGTATCTAACGATGAGTGAGATGTCTCATTTTGTTCAACTACAAGGGTTGTTAAATGAATAAGTTAGGGACATAGATATAAGATATCGAAGTTGTTTATCGATAACAACAGTTTAGCAATATTTCTGTCAATGACCTTGTTTTTTATATGATCAATTAGATTTTTCGTTTATATAACTGGTCTTTAGATAAATATATAGTTAATTCAAGATGTGAGCTTGAAATCTCATTGTAAAAATAAAGTCAAGATGTGATCTTGAGATCTTATTATAAGAATATGAAGGTGAGTTGAAAAGACATAATCTTTAAGATAATAGTTAGCTAAGAAAGCAAATGTATTAGATTTCCACTGAAGAAGGATAAGATATTGGAATTGGATTATGTAAGATAAGTCTTACAGAATCAAGGAAGTAAAAGGTTAGTGTAACCTCAACTTCAATATAAGTTTGTTAATAGTTGAAATAAATAAGTCTATAAGTCAATCATCTACTTGGGTATTAGACACCACTTAGGTTCAAGGATTACGAATCTTAACCAAAGGGCAAGTAGATAGCTAGACGTCGATGAAATCCTACATAATTGAAATAGAACAACCGTTGTTGTTTCAATTATGAGAACTTGTTGATTTGTCTTGCTGTTGGACTTATGGATTATATGTTTCATATTGAACAAACTAGATATAATGAGATAGATCAGGTTTGATACCTTGTCACATTCAATGACGATCATTGTAAATAAGGATATGTATATTTGGTGAAATACAAAATCCAAGTTTTATTGATAGGTTCAATGAATGCTGAGGTATGATAACAAACTATTTAAGAGTATTGGAAACATTCAATGAGATTGAGGTTTGTCAATATTTAAATAGTCAGTTCCTGAATTATCTCACATATCATGATATTAGTTCATTGAAGACTCTTGTTAGACAAGGTTCAGTTCATAGTGAATGATATCAATAATTCCGGTATCTATTAAGAAAATAACTTAGTAGAATAGTCAAGCTACTCGATAAGGTATCCTCAACACACGTTAACTAAAGTCTCCATGAGATTTGGATTAAGGAAACACAAGTCTTAACTGGCTTGAGATTTGGGGTCGTCTAACCTATGTCAAGAGTTGAATAAGTTAGAGACTGAATCTGAATAAAGAAGGTTTGTGGTTAGTCTTAAACAGAGTTTAGGACAACTATATGCAATCTTGCTGAGCAAGGAGTATTTATTTTATAGACACTAGGAGTGTTTTGTTTTGGAGATACTCCACCTTTTTGCAAAATTAGTTTACCCTTCAAGGGCTCAGTGGGAGCTATAGTGAACTTGATGAAGTTCAAGAACCACAAATCATCGTGGGTTAAGTATGGAACATATTTGAGTAGTTGAACTTTCTGTACAACAACACTGTTGTAATCTAGGAGAGTATCATGGTTTCATCATTTAGAATGGTGATGCGATATCCACTGTAAATGATAACGACAATGTTTTGAGTTTTAATGACTTTGAGAAGTGACAGAGTGTCATGGAATCTATAATGGTTTTGTAAGAGAGTTTTTGAACGAATGGTAAGGTAGAGACCTATAAAGCCAGGCTAGTTGTAAAGTTTTAAGTGAAGGTAATGTGATAACCTTAAAGAAACCTTTATCGAATAGCCATGATCAAAACCATGAAGATTTCGCTTGCATGCTTCTCGGTAATGGAACATTAATTTTGATGAGATAGTCAAAGAGTATGACTTTATCAAAAAGGTGAATGATCCATTTAATGGTACAGGAGTTTAGTGGGAGTGATGTAAGAAAGTAATATATGTGGATATATTAGTGAAAATATACCTTTGATAATTTTGGTTTTTATTAGAATTAAACTATCAAAGATTTTCTCCTTGGACTAGAGTTAGGCCTCGAATATACTAATGGTGATGATCTATGTTGATAGATCATGATTAGGATGAGAGGTCTGACACAAATAATGTACATTGATTAGATGCTAAAATGTTTAGCATGGTATCTCCAGGTGATGTTTCATAATGATGAACATGGGAGAATATCTCTCTGAGAGAGAGGACACGTGAATGGAAAGTCTCTAAGACTCATTTTTGAATCCATTCTGTGTTACATGATATGTACAAGTAATGATGTTTCTTGTAGTGACAAGCAAATATCAATCTACTCCTAGGAGAAAAGGATCAGATGATAATAAAATGTTGTAGTATACTTGAGAAGGCATGGCGATATATTTATTTTCTTTGATGGATATAAATTAAAACTAAAGGTCCTTGTAGACTGAAGTTTTAATCAAGATTAGCTGGATAGTAGATTCATTTCGGGGCACTTGATAGTCCTGAGTGGAAAGACAGTGAGTTGAAATAGTTTCAAGCAGTAGACACTCATTAATATTAGATCAGAAAGCATAGTGTGTTTTGTTGCTAGTATGCTGCAACAGTGGATTGGAAAACGAGTTTCTGTGTTGGATTAGTTCCTGGCAGATATTGAGCCATTGAGTTGTATTGTGACAAATCAAGGGCATCAGATTAGCACATGCTAAGGAACCGTGACCCCATCTAAGGTCTAAACACATATTGCGGCTCTCTCATCCGATTAGGCAGATCAATGAAAGAGAGGTTGTCAACATTGACAAATTTGACATACACCAACAACGTAGTAGACCCATTGTTAAAGCCATTTCTCAGACTCACTTTGATCTTCACATAGTGAAGATGGGTATGGGATACCGAAGTGATTGGTTTTAGTACAAGTGGGAGATTGAAAGAGAAGTGTCCTAAATCCAATCATGGATGATGAGTTAGGATAAACTTTCTTGTAATCTTAGTAGGTTTTATGATTATTAGTGAAAGACATATTTGTCTTTATATGGGCTTTATCTATTTAGAGTGTATTAAATCAGATGTTCCATAGTTTAGAGTAAAACTTCTAGAATTATAATGAGATTATAATAGTGAGATCTAAAAGATGATAACACTAGACTTAAACAGTTCCTGATCATAGGATAACTGATTGGAAGTTAGTTAATCCGTAAAGATCAGTACATACTATGCTAGCTTCCAAGGAAGGATGTCTGTTCTCATAGGCATTTGTGTGGTGACACTATAGCTAGTATGTAGGTGCTTATTAGGGAATAAGTTCACTGAACATGAATCGATCAGTGGAGCAACTAATGGAGTTTACTCACGTGTCGATAGTTGTTCACTAAGTGATAGTTGTACAAGTGTCCTTAGACTTGAGATCGTTAGAGTAATCTTGTATATAATGAACTATGCTTTGGTTTAGTCCTTAGTCTCAAGGACATTCAGTAGGTCTATTCTGGGCATAGGGATTGTGTATGGAGATAGTTAACGGTCAATAAAGGATCTACCCCTTCCAGTAAAGGAAGAAAATATCCTATGCTATTCTTATTATGCTAGTTCAGGAATCTCTGGCCAGAGTAAATGAAATTAGAAAGGAGTTTCTAATTTGCATTAATATGAACTATGCATTATGAATAAGGAATCATATGATTAAATTTGATAGGCTTGACACGAGTTCCATGCCTTGTATTTAATCGGGATATTGTAGGGTGGAATGAATTAAATTGCACGATAACTATTCACTGACTAGGTTCTAGGTATTCTAAGCAGTGAATTCATATTATCCGGATAGTCGCGATATGCTGAAAAGTATCCCTCACGATGTAGAATAAATATGATTAATTATTTAATTAATTATATTTAATGAATTAGAAGAATTAATATAAATAATAATAAAATAGTTTTATTATTATTTATTTCTACTACAGACTTAATATTGAACCTACAGGGTCACACAATAAAAGAGACTTATTTATTGATGGAGGAGTTAATTAATAATGGCTAGTAATTATTTATTTGTGAAATAAATAATTTATTAGCAATTTTATAATTGATTAAATAAGATTTAATTGATTATAAATTAATTAAGAAGAGTTCTTAATATTATTAATTAAGGATTTAATTTAAAAATTAAATAAAGTGAGAGAATTATTTTCTAAATAGTTTAGAAAAAGAATTAATGATTAAAAGAGTTTTTATTCATAATTAAATTGATTAATGAGATTAATTGATTTGTGGGGTTAATAATAATATTATTTTATAGGAAATATTCAGCTGAGATTTGCCTATAAATATAAGGTTATAAACCATATTTGCCTTACTCCTTTTTACGAAAAAAAAGTTTCAGAGGCAACCCTATTTTCTCTCAACCCTCTTTCTCCTTCAATTAGATCTTGTTTCTTGGTGGATACTTGTGGAGTGCTTCACATATTGAGGAGCAACTGCTTGGAGGCTATTTACATCATCTATCATCAGTTTTAAAGGTTAGATTACGAATCTCATCTTTTATTCATGAATCGTATGTATATATATGTGATATATACGTTATAACTTCTGATTCACGCTTCCGTATATGCATAAAAATCCTTCTCACTGTGTATAAGTCACGGGTTACTAAGTAATTCTGGGTCTGTTATTCATTCGATATGTTCCATTCGAGAACTTTATTAGAATATTCAGGCTGAGTTCTCGAATAGATATATCTTGACTTCTCGAATGAGTACTTCTCGAATAAGAAACTTATCCAGTTATCGAATGACTCTCGAATAGGCTACCTTGTAGACTTCTCGAATAAAGACTTCTTAGAGATAACTCGAATAGAGATATGACAATGGTCTGACTTGTCGAACTCTCTCTTTTCTTGACTTCTCAAATTTACTTGCATGGGTATAGCAAAATCTCTTCTGATTACAGATACTTGATTATAACATCTCATGACTTGTTGCAAAAATACTTTCTAACTGTTTGTAGAGTTCCATTCACAAGATGTAGCTTTAGTTGATCTGCATTTTAGTTAGCTTCCTGATTTATTTGTCAGCTTCGTTTTCTTGATTCATTTTCTGCCTTGTGGTATTTGTTATCATCATCTTTAGACATGTATGTCTCAACAATATTATTTATATAAAATATTGGCAAATTTTATTTGAACATTGCAATTCTTATTTCAATATAAAATATTAAATATATGTATAAAATTAAGATCATTTTAATGTAAATTGACGACTTAAAATTGTACACATGACGTCATTTTTTTATTACATATTGAAGATTGTTGCAATTTTTTTCAAACAATTGTAAAACAAACCATCTTAACTTTTCAAACAATTTTTTTATCGGTGATTATGGAAATCGTTATAAGTTATGACTGAATTACAACATTTTAGACCCCAACCACCAAGCATCTTTTAGGTTATAGGGCTAGAAACAAGAACTCAAATACTTACATTCCTCATTACACCCATTTAATTACATCTCCCTGTGTCTTACAAATCTTATACTACTAGTGTAACTTCGTTGAGAAGTACACCAGTAACTAGTACTGTTCGGTACAAAGTAATATATCTATATATTACACATTAATATACCTACATATTACTTACTCCAGCTATAGACTTTCTGAACCATATTGTCTTCATTAAGGAATACTGCCTGCTCCTCCCGAGCCCTGCAGATAAGCCTCATCCGCCTACCTTCCTCTGAAGTTAA
This sequence comes from Saposhnikovia divaricata, assembly GCA_036435485.1. Taxonomy (NCBI): domain Eukaryota; kingdom Viridiplantae; phylum Streptophyta; class Magnoliopsida; order Apiales; family Apiaceae; genus Saposhnikovia; species Saposhnikovia divaricata. The sequence goes on along the minus strand of CM071595.1, from coordinate 73,618,825 downwards.
TATTTGAAAACAAGCAAGTATGAGCGAAAGAATTGCTCAGAAAGTTATTACTAGAATTTAACAATATATATATATATATATATATATATATATATATATATATATATATATATATATATATATATATATTCCAATATGCCCATGGAGTTTTCAAATCCGAACCATACTTAATATCATTTCTGAAACATTTATAACAATGAAACTTCAATAGGGGAAAGTATGACATTTATATATCGTCAAATAAATAGATTAAGCCCATATCAACAATAGCAAACCTCATACTTTAACAAAATAGCATGCACTATAGTATTGCTAATCTGTTAGAAAGCTTCTCAAAATACACCGTTCAATATATATATAACATTCTCATAAAGTCTTTGAAAACTTTTGCTACGTATACTATGAACAAAGTTCTAGTATAATTTAAGAGATGAAGTTACAAGGAAATTCAGTATAACCTTTCCGTAAAATATCTGCTATGCAAAAATATAAGCAGAAAAATCAGCATATAACTTACAAGATGAAGTAATAAGGTAATTAAATAGATTATCACCATAAATAGCCATATCTTGTTGGTACAGGAATACACCAACATAAACTTGCTTGTCATTTATTGAGAAATCACTTTTCCATTTATCATCATATAATATCAGTTTCTCTTCCTAACATGTAGTATGTTCCATTATTCCATGCCATTTCCTTCTTTTCAAAAATATTAAGGAAATCAAATTTTCAGCAATTTCTTTTAAGAATTTAGGGGATCTTCACCATAGCCAGATACGACAGGACGATGATCAGTCGCCCTATACGTACCTGTTCATGTTTACTACTAGTAGAAGGAATGATCCTCTCCGGTTATCATCCCTGGAGGAAAGTTCTCCACAATCCCCCCTCGGCAACACATGGGCCGGAATAAAATATTGCAAGCTGGACTGCATTGAACTCAGCCCAAAGATAGAATCCCCATTTTTAAGTTATTATTCCATTTATTCTGAAGATTTCCTTTTCATAATTCCATTTTCGAAATTACCCCTTTTTATCCATAAAGTACCTTGCATTATTCATGTTCATAAATAATTTTCAGAATTTAGGAAACATGTCCCTTGCAAAGCGATAATATGAAATCATGTATACGTATATACATTTTTCAACAAAACCAATTTTCCAAGAATTTTATAATTTATTAAAGTAAAGATAAAAAACTCTTGCACTAACCATATCCATCTCAAGTAATAGCGGAAATCAGGGAAAACATGCTCTTATCAGTATGATATTCAGTATATATTAAAGTAAAGATTTAAGAAATCTTGCCTAGGTAGAATCAAAATATAATATTTTAAACAACTATGAAATTCCTTAAACAACCTTTAAACAGTAGTTAATAACCTTTAGAACACTTAGAATATTTAATAAATATTCAAATAATATTTATTAAATAATAACTATTCAATAATCCATTTTTAAAAGAATATTCAAATCAATATTCATTTATTGAAATAAATATTCGAATAATATTTACTACTAATATTGAAATATTTAATAACCTCAAAACCCCCAAATGTAACTCTTGGAATATTCCTAATCAACATCAAGACATTACCTTTCCGGCAGTCTCCGGACTTTAAGCACTTTATCAGAATAATTACTACTGACCCTCGGTCTATAAGAAATAATTACTACGTATGGAAATCCTTTTTAAATGAATATTATAATTAATACTCATGGAATTGAGTAAACATTCAAATAACATATATCAATATCATTCTAGCTATTTTAGCCGAAAATTTCCAATTTATAACCATTGGAATACTTTTAATCCACATTTGAAAATAAATTATCTCTGATAAAATTCCGGGTTTTCCGATAGTGTTCATTGAACAAATATTAAACAATCCACAATTCTTTTTAAAAGAATATTTAACTTGATATACATTCCATCGAATAACTAGAAACATTATATTTATTTATACTACTTAAACCTCAAAATATCCAAAGTATAATATTTGAAACAAGATACAAATCAGGGGGTGGAGTCATGAAAATATCGAGGCCCCTTAACAGTATTATAAGTCATGGGGTTTTGACAATTGGCATAAGCAGAATTTAATAACATTAGCAAAGCCAAAAATATACTAGTTTTTGACGAGGAAGCGCAGGGTTGGAAAACTTGCAATTATGGATTTAAATCTAACCCACACATTTCATATATTTCAAAATACAGATACTCTGAACGATAGAGTATGCATAAATAAACTTGCCTATGATCTTTAGCACCAAACGGAACACCGCGAATAATTCCTTGGCGTTTCGCCCAAGCAGTTCCATGAACTGTACACGACGCCTCGATCCTTCCTTTTTGATACACGTTGCTCCACTTGATCACGCCCTAATGGTACTGTAATTGTTACGAGTACGTGTCAGTCCCACCTCATATCTCGAGTAGACACCACTCGGAATTACCACTTAATGCACATAACACACTTATGTCCATTTAATAGACTTAAACCAATTTAATATAGGGTTAAATGGCAGTTAGGTCACTCAACAGACAGAAAACTTTCAGTAGGGTCATCGAACTCAAAAAAATTTCAATCAGGTCATTTAACAAATAAAAACTTTCAATCAGGTCATTAAACACGTTAAAAAATTTCAATCAGGTCATTAAACAGGTTAAAATCAGGCCATTAAACACGTTAAAATCTGGTCATTTAACGTGTTTTATGACCTAATTGAAAGTTTTTATTTGTTAAGTGACCTGATTGGAAATTTTTTGAGTTGGATGACCCAACTGAAAGTTTTCAGTCAGTTGAGTGACCTAATTGCCATTTAACCCATTTAATATATCATCAAAACACGATTAATCCTCGAGACAACAATTAACCCTCGAAATAATTTACTTAACACATATTCACATAAACAATTAACATCCACTTCATGCCTTTAGACCACTGAAATTTAATAAATTAAATATATTTAATCGCAGGGGATTTTTAGAAAATTTCGGCATGAGGTATTCGTTTATCGGACTATCCCGGGGTCACAGCCCCTCAATATCAATCACAAACATTTCAACCCTGTATCTATACTACTAAAATAAAGCCGCCTCAACTCGCAGCAACATAAAAGTAACCAAGTAGGAAAATTACCCGCCCTGACTTGCGGCACATAGCACATATGAAAAGTATCCGCCCTGACATGCGGCACATAGCACATAAGGAATTCTGCCTCGACAAGTAATAAACACATAATAATTTATATTAGAATTAACTACTACTTACGCTACATCAATGATCGTATCACTCACGCATTTTAATGATACACGTGACAATCAATTAATGATATTCGTAAGCCCTAGGGAACAACCCCTAACATTAACTATTACTTACGTTATATCAATGATCTAATCACTTGAGCATATTAATTATACTGGTGACAATAAATCATTGATATTCGTAAGCCCGAGGATCTAGTCGAAGAGAATTATACAAGTCCTTTTATATTGACATTTAGAACTTATGATCTCTTTACGACTCCTCGCAGTTAAACTAAATAACATATAACATTCATAATTAATAAAGCCATCAAATACTACGACTCGCTTTATACCATTTAGCACATAAGCATTTACCATTTAGTCAACTCGTATAAACTCCACAAATAATACCAACATCACTATTAACCACCAATAATCATTAAACCTGAATATTAACGACACCACAAAATGATTCCAACAATTACAACTAGCACTTAACAATTAACAATTAATCATTGCTAAACACGAACATTTAATCGGACTCGCACCTAGTCCTCAACAATTATAAATTACAACTCTACTACTTAACAAGTTTCTAAATTTAAAATTCGGGAATTTAACTCTAACAATCATAATCGACATTCATGGCTTCTTCGAATTAAATCACGAAATTAAAACAATATCCATAATTTACAATTAAGCTACTTATGAAAATTAACACATAATCTCGCAATTTAAGACTAATTAAATTACAACAATAAACTCGAAATTTAAATATAATCTAACACGGAAATTAAATAATTAAACACGAAGGTATACCATTTTACGGTGACCACCGCGAAAACTCCAGCTCTCTCTCTCTCTCTCTCTCTCTCTCTCTCTCTCTCTCTCTCTCTCTCTCTCTCTCTCCAGCTGCTATTGCGCGCGCCACCGCACGCCACCACCACGGCGGCGACGCCGCCTACCCTGACCTCCCTCCGGCCGGACCATACACATACCAGCACACACACACACACGTATGTATATATATATATATGTATATCTAGCTAATTGAGTGGTAAATTGAAAACCCCCAATTCAATTGATTCTCCAATACCTAATTTCTTCCCCAATCTCATTTTCTCTCTCCCCGACTCATTTCTCTAATGTGTGTGTTGTGTGTTTTTATTGGGCTTGGCCCAATACCCTTATACTACTACCAAATAATAATAACCCACTTCTAATTAAACCCGCAAAATATCACCCGGATAAAATTATAATTTGGGTTAGAAATCTTGATCCGTAAAAATAATAATAGTTCCAGCATAATTAAATACTAGAATATTTTTGAAGATTTTCGGAGAAAGAATTAGAATTAAATCTAATTTTTCTAAATTGATATGCATTTTACAAATATTAATAATTTATAAAACAATTCATAAAATAAAATAATAATAATAATAATAAAAATAATTGTGATTCATAAATCACCATTTACAGGGCTTTATAAAATACCACAAATATTATTGTTTTGGTAAAATCTCAAATTCTTGATCTTTATATATTAATCGAGTAATTTCTGTAAATCCTTAAATGATTAAAAATAATCATTTACCACAAATTTTAAAATCTCCAAATTATTCAGCAATTTAAAATAAAGTCCTTGCTAAATAAATCCACACTTCAAAATTAAACCCTTGCCCAAATAAACCATTAACTCGAGATATTTACCCGATCGATAAAATTTTCAAAAGGAACCCGGTTACACTGAACCGAAAAATAATTAAATATTCACTTTTGAAATCCCTTGAACTGGAATAACGAACAATAAAATGAATAAAATAAAATAAAATAAAAATTTCCTCCTCATTTTAGGAAAAACATAATTATTATTGAAATAATAATAAAATCATTTCTTGAAAAATCCGGGTCATTACAAGGACCACCCTAGCCTCTTACGCTAAATAAAAAAATGTTGGACTAGGACCACCCTAGCCTCTTACGCCTCCAATCTGAAGGAATCCGCGAAAAACATTTGTACGGAATCCCCCACATCAAAACCATTAAAACCTTTAAAACATTTCACTTTCAAGTCTATATACTCATTGATAACAGATCAGCCCAGTATGAGGAATTTTAAAAAGATCTCTAATTAATTAAACCATTTTCATTTAACATTATAAAAGACTGAGGGTCACGGAAGCAGTTGATATAAGAAATCATAAACAACATAGTAATAAGATTAAACTAAGTAGGGTATAGTTCAGCAAGACAGAATTATGAATCAACAAGGAAACATAAATCAATTAAAGAACGAAGCAATTATCAAGATTCTAGAAATTGAACAGGAATTTATAAAGAAATCAAGGAATAAAGGAAATCTGAATTCGAAAGAAGATTTGAGTTACTGCACAAGCTATAACCACTCATCTCAAAGGTTACCAACTGATATAATTCCATTGCAAAGTTTGAACTAACATAAAAGGATTTGGAATACTTAAAACGAAGATTTAAGAAATTCTCAATTACTCAAAGGCTCACTCTTATCGGCTAAGCACTCACACGCTTTAGCTTCTAGAACCGGCATGACAATAATGAGTTTGAATAAATAAGAAGATCCTCATTCTCGGTTTTAACCGTCACTGAGCTACACATGCTTCCACAACAGTATAAACCTCGAATTAATTTACAACAATATGAAGCAAAACGCTCTTTGAAGAATATTAATAAAGACTGAGATAAAATAATTTTAGAAGAAATCAACACCAGAACGATAGGTGAGGAAAGTAAATAATGGCAGAATAATTTAAGAATTAATCTTTGTAATTTAATAGAAGAAAATCACTGGAAATAAACATGAAGGGTATAGGCACAAGCAAAATGAGTTGAAAGGAACATCACATAATTAACAGAACAGGTTTACATTATTTAAACTAAAAATGAAGAGTTCAGTTGCTTGCAGGAAAGAATTTGAAAGAACATATAACTAATACATGAGGATTTCACTTCACTTGAACAATAAGTGAGGGATAATATACTTGCCTCGATACACGAAGTTTCCAATTCCAACTCGTTGATTCGTTGCACACTTTACATCAATCTCTACTTCTTTACACGTTGGCCTCTACTCGATCATACATCCGTCTTTACTCTATACTTTGTCAGTCACTCTGTTCTTATATTCGACAACTCCGGTAATTATCTCATTTCTCAAAATTCCATCCTTACGTACACTGGCTCCTAGCCGAGCCTCCTACTCATACCTATACCAAGGTAAAGAGTACTACTTCAGTACAGAGCCAACCAAAATCTCACCTTTATTTCTAAACTACCCATACGTTCCATAGTTCGTATAAACATAGTAACCTGTATAATATATATATATATATAAATATAACTACACATATAAAATACTTTTAGCATAATCAGCTAAACCAATAATTCGCATAGCACGTATTGGCACTTAACAATTATAACATGTAAGGATTGTTCTTATTAAAACACTTAAAGAATCATACGTAATTCTAATGAAATTTCGACAGTATCTCCTCTGTAATATCACATAACCCGTCGGAATACAACCGACCCAATTAACAACCAGTCAATCATTCCTTCTATCTATTTCCAACTTCAAATCAACTTACAATTACAATCAATTATTTAACCTAAACCATTCACAAGATTCTGATGTTTCATATAATCGACATATAACCTTCACTGCACATAATCCGACCAAAGTACGCACACAACTTCATTTACTCTTCAAATCCAATCGAATAATCATAACTAAAATCTAAAAAATTCCTTTATTAGTCTAAATATCACATACAGTACATCTCTTCACTATTTAACAACTGAAAATTATCAAATCATGTCAATACACAATTAATAGTTCTTATAACTTAAATTCACATCAAATTCACTACTTAATAATCCGGCAAAAAATCAACTAAATCGTATAAACACACATATAGGTCATTAATACAATAATAAATAATCTACAATCATCAAAGCATGATCATTAACGTTTAACAATCTATATATCTCAAATTTGTATAATCTTTACTAATTAATAATCTAAGAATTCGAACTAAAATCACAAAAATTAACATGTAAATCTATTTAATTAGTAATTAACACATATAACAGCTTCAATCAGCATAACACGCAGTAATCCAGACAACCCATGCACAACACAGCCACGTAATCGCCCAAACAAGACACAGAAGCAATACCAAGCTTGACATCGAGCTTACACAAGAAAAAATGGAGATTTGCAGGAGTGCTCCAACGGAATTGCAACAACCCACACACACACACACACTCAGATTAGTACACCCGCATAGCTGGATTAATACACACACACACACACACACGACTTATAGCTACACACGTACACAATTTCCCTCACACACCCAGTAGTTGATACACATACACGCTGCTCACTCATCACCGTACATACACTCTAACACCACCGCACACACAGGTTTTCACGCACACAAGCCACCATATATATACATACATGTCCACCACTACTGGACACATACACAGACACACCCATTCAAGTAAAGAGAAGAAGGGGGTAAGGAAGAGAGTAAGATTAACTAGAGAGATACGGGAGAGAGGAGAAGATTGACCGAGAGAAAACAAAAGAGAGAAGAATGGGAAGAAGATGGCGTGAGAGAAATATGGAAAAGGTTGGAAAATTCGAGAAACAATCCCAGAACAGAGCTTACACTGGTTTGGGGAAATGGGGTTTATAAGAGAAAGGCAAAACATTAACTTTACATTGCTGAAACTAAAAAAAACACTTTAAACCAATTTATAAAATTGAAATTAATCAGAAAATTAGTATAGAATAAATTTAAAAATTATAAAATAAAATTTAGGAAATTATAAACATCCCCGTATTTTTTAAATATTTTTAGGATAAAAAATGAATTAAATATAAATTTTATAAGTTTTGACCATTTAAATATAATAAAACTCTTAAAATCGTATTAAAATATTTAAACACTCAAAATAATTCACCCAATAATTTTAGAAACTAATTAAATATACAAAGATGATATTACAAAAGACTTCATGATTTTTAATAACTCCGTCGAATTTATAAAATTTTTCGAAGATCAATAATGCATAGTTTAAATAGATTTTATTCGTAAAATTCAAACAAAAATACACGGACTCACATTTCACATATACATCCTCATATAAGCATGTAAACATGATGTCACACACACACATATATATATATATATATATATATATACAATCCTAAAAAAAATAAAAATTAACCTAATATATTACACATTTAATATTAGTTAATAATAATTATACGTACGATATTTCTAGGGCGTTATAGTTACAATATCAGTACAGAGTGATATCAAGTTAATAGAAACAAATTAGAAAATTTGACATGAACTTTTCTAGATTTGTTAATAAAAATCAAGATATAAACTTGGAAAATTAATTCGCTAAGCACTCATAGGCTTTAGCTGCCAGAACCGGCATGACAGTAATGAGTTTGAATAAATAAGAAGATCTCAACTCATTCTCGGTTTTAACCGTCACTGAGCTACACATGCTTCCACGACAGTATAAACCTCGAATTAATTTACAACAATATGATGAAAAATGCTCTTTGAAGAATATTAATAAAGACGAGGAATATTGAGATAAAATAGTTTTTGAAGAAATCAACACCAGAATGATAGGTGAGGAAAGTAAACAATGGAAGAATAATTTAAGAATGAATGTTTGTAACTTTATAGAAGAAAATCACTGGAAATAAACATGAAGGGTATAGGCACTAGCAAAATGAGTTGAAAGGAACATCACATAATTAACAGATCAGGTTTACATTATTTAAACTAAAAATGAAGAGTTCAGTTGCTTGCAGGAAAGAATTTGAAAGAACATATAACTAATACATGAGGATTTCACTTCACTTGAACAATAAGTGAGGGATAGTATACTTGCCTCGATACACGAAGTTTTCAATTCCAACTCATTGATTCGTCACACACTTTACATCAATCTCTACTTCTTTACACATTGGCCTTTACTCGATCACACATCCGTATTTAGTCTATACTTTTTCAGTCACTCTGTTCTTATATTCGACAACTCCGGTAATTATCTCGTTTCTCAAAATTCCATCCTTACGTACACTGGCTCCTATCCGGGCCTCCTACTCGTACCTATACCAAGGTAAAGAGTACTACTTCAGTACAGAGCCAACCAAAATCTCACAGTTATTTCTACACTACCCATACGTTCCCTAGTTTGTATAAACATAGTAACACGTATAATATATATATATATATATATATATATATATATATATATATATATATATATATATATATATATATATATATATATATATATATATATAAAACTACACATATAAAATACTTTTAGTATAATCAGCTAAACCAAATAATTCACATAACAGGTATTGGCACTTAACAATTATAATATATAGGGATTGTTCTTATTAAAACACTTAAAGAATCATATGTAATTCTAACGAAATTTTGATAGCATCTCCTCTGTAATACCACATAACCTGTCGGAATACAACCGACCCAATTAACAATCGCTCAATCAATCCTTCTATTTCCAACTTCAAATCAACTTACAATTACAATCAATTATTTAACCTAAACCATTCACAAGACCTTGATGCTTCATATAATCGACACATAACCTTCATTACACATAATCCGACTAAAGTACGCACACAACTTCATTTACTCTTCAAATCCAATCGAATAATCATAACTAAAATCTAAAAAATTCCTTTATTAGTCTAAATATCACATACAGTACATCTCTTCACTAGTTAACAATTGAAAATTATCAAATCATGTCAATACACAATTAACAGTTCTTATAACTTAAATTCACATCAAATTCACTAATTAATAATCCGGGAAAAAATCAACTAAATCGTATAAACTCAAATACAAGTCATTATCACAATATTAAATAATCTACAATCATCAAAGCATGATCATTAACGCTTAACAATCTATATATCTCAATTTGTATAATCTTTACTAATTAATAATCTAAGAATTAGAACTAAAATCACAAAAATTAACACATAAATCTGTTTAATTAGTAATTAACACATATAACAGCTTCAATCAGCATAACACGTAGCAATCCAGACAACCCACGCACAACGCAGCCACGTAATCGCCCAAACAAGACACAGAAGCAATACCAAGCTTGACATCGAGCTTACACAAGAACAAATGGAGATTTGCAGGAGTGCTCCAACGGAATCGCAACAACCCACACATACACACACTCAGATTACTACACCCGCACGGCTGGATTAATACACATACACGACTTATAGCTACACACGGACACCGTTTCCCTCATACACCCAGCAGTTGATACACACACACGCTGCTCACTCATCACCGTACATACACTCTAACACCACCGCACACACAGGTTTTCACGCACACAAGCCACCATATATATATATACATGTCCACCACCACTGGACACACACACACACCCATTCAAGTAAAGAGAAGAAGGAGGGTGAGGAAGAGAGTAAGATAAATCAGAGAGATACGGGAGAGTGGAGAGGATTGATCGAGAGAAAACAAAAGAGAGAAGAATGGGAAGAAGATGGCGTGAGAGAAATATGGAAAAGTCAGGAAAATTCGAGAAACAACAGTCCCAGAACAGAGCTTACACTGGTTTGGGGAAATGGGGGTTAGAAGAGAAAGGTAAAACATTAACTTTACATTGTTGAAAACTAAAAAAAACACTTTAAATCAATTTCTAAAATTGAAATTAATCAGAAAATTAGTATAAAATAAATTTTAAAATTCTAAAATAAAATTTAGGAAATTATAAACATCCCCATATTTTTAAAATATTTTTAGGATCAAAATTGAATTAAATATGAATTTTACAAGTTTTGACCCTTTAAATACGATAAAACTTTTAAGATCATATTAAAATATTTAAACACTCAAAATAATTCACCAATAATTTTAAAAACTAATTAAATATACAAAGATGATATTACAAAAGATTTCATGATTTTTAATAACTCTGTCGAATTTATAAAATTTTTCGAAGATCAATAATGCATAGTTTAAATAGATTTTAATCATAAAAATTCAAACAAAAATACACGGACTCACATTTCACATATACATCCTCATATAAACATGTAAACATGATGTCACATATATATATATATATATATATATATATATATATAATCCTAAATAAAATAAAAATTAACCTAATATATTACACATTTAATATTAGTTAATAATAATAATTATAAGTACGATATTTCTAGGGCATTATAGTTACAATATCAATACAGACTGATATCAAGTTAATAGAAACAAATTAGAAAATTCGACATGAACTTTTCTAGATTTGTTAATAAAAATCAAGATATGAACTTGGAAAATAATTCGCTAGTAGTACAAGAGTGATCAATAATCAAGTTCTATCGGATCAAATATTACAAAGTAGTTGAAGTTGATTTTACAGAAAATTAAAGGCTTCTGGCAAAGATATAAAGATGCGAGAGTTTGTAGAGCTTCTATGTGTTTAATTCTTCTGTCTCTTGTTGATAATGATCCTGGCGACTGAGCTTTCTTTTTATATCCATACAACAAATATCTTCTGCTTCTTTTATGTACTAAAACTCTCGGTAAGAGTATAAGTACAATCCCCATCAAGAGTATCAGCTTGGCAAGAGTAAGTGGCTGGGTAAGAGTATGAAGACTTAATCATTTCGGTAAGAGTACAAATGACTGAACAAGAGTATAACACAATCCCAGGTAAGAGTATACAGCTCGGTAAGGGTATGAACCCTCTTGTAAATCTCGGAAAGAGTATGGCTTCTGCTAGCAAGAGTATAGACTTTATAGCTCAGTAATAGTATGCAGTCTCTGGTAAATCTCTATAAGAGTATAACTCAAAACTCAGTAATAGTATGAGATATTCCTACTAATACAACCTCTAAACTCTTTTTATTATGTAACTAATAATTCAAAAATTAAATAACTTGAAAATTAATTTATTAAATAAATTAATTCTTGCAAAATTAACTTATTAAATAAATCAATCAATAATATAGTTATTTAATAATAGAATTATCGTTAATTCTTGATAGCCAAAAACTTTGTTGAATCACTGAAAAGAATGAGGAGCAACCACTGAATAATTTGTTGACGCTCGATGTACTGTCTGGTTCATGAGCGACTAACTCCAACGATTGTTCTTCATTTCTGTCTTTAAATAGTGATTCTTATCTATTCTAAAATCTCTTCAATCTCATTCTTCACTCTATCTGTACTGTCACTGTCACTGTAGAAATCGCTGTCGCTACAAATAAATCCACTGGCTTCAATGCAACACTGAGGCTTGATCAATAAATGAATCTTCTATCAATGTAACACATCAAAACTATAGATTGACTTTGTCTTCTTTCTTCTGACAGATCATACTTATCTGAGATTTCCGTGACAATTATATTATTTACTTATTACAAACTAATTTAAGTGGAGTAGAATCCTCGAATTGCAAATAGGCTATGTCATATGCCTTTCAATCTCCCCCTATTTGTTTGTTAGAAGATAACATGCAAATTCCTAGAGGATAACTCAACTTAAATAAGTAAAAGATAAAACTTTAAGTGCTAAGTAAATAATGAAAAATTTCTGGTTTATATTAACATTTTCCAGATTCAAACATAAATATAAATACAAGATAGATGATTCACTAGACTGATCAAATTTTACAATTTTCCTATCTTGATCTACCTAAGCTCTAAAGATATCACATGTAAAGCTGTTCTTCAAGAAGATGTGCCTTGCTCCCTTATCTCTCCTTCTTCATGTTCTTCCAATGCATTGATCAAGTCTTTATCAAGAACACGTTCACCTTCAGATGTAAAGCCCTCCGGTCTAACAGGCAAGATTCCCTTATTGAAACCTTATTACACTTATTGAAATCATTCATAGCATTAATAATATGTCTAAACACGGCATTCCAATGAAGTTTACCTATATCGATCCTTCTATTATAAACAATAGAATAACCAATATACTGTATAAGAGATGGAATATGTGAGAAATTTTTCTGTACACAGTTGGCAAATACTTTAATAAGGGTGTCAAAAATCAAGTACCATTCAGTTACCAACCCGTTCTTTTTTATTTTGTTCAAATCTAACTCCCCCTGATAATGAATGAAATTGAAGAATTGAGTCACTTCAAAAGCAGATGGTAGATTAATATAATCACCTGTTGGATGATTCAGAACAGTCTTAAGTACAGATTCATCCACTCGATACTGTGAGTTCTGAACGGTAAAGGTAAAAGACCTAGATGAGTTAGAAACTACAGCAGTGGTGCACAAAAGATGAAGGGGTTCAATCTTTAATGGAGCATCAAGAGTTATAGCATTACTAATTAAAGGAAGTTCATTTAAAAATCGAATCCAGGTCCTAAATTTTTCGACCGAACACTCTTCCTGATCGAAAAATCCAACAAAATATGCTTGATGAGTTCAAAATTAGCAGCCATTTTAGTAACTTAACAACAACACTGAAATTCAACAAATCTTAATTAATTAACTTCCAATTTAGGGTTTTAAGATTAATTTGAAATGCGAAATATTCAAAACTTAATCAAATAATCCCAAATTCCAGTATTGTGTTCTTGATACACGCCCAAACACAATGATGATTTTAATTTAATAGGAATCGAACCACAACTCAGCAAATCTTAAAGAATACGAACGGTTCTCAGAATTTGATTTTTCTCGTTTCTTGACCAAAACCGGATTTTAACGGTATAAGAGAAAGAGAATGACATGATCTGTTATAATCTGTTCTTAGATTATGATTTGGTTGAGAAAAAAGTGTGTATTGATCAAGAAAAAAAATGGCATGGTTCTGTCTATTTGTGTGTGTATCGTAAGTAACAGAGAGAGACTCAGAGCATATAGGCTCGTCAGTTGTGTTGAAATAAAATGGGTAAGATTTAGAATTTTAGAAAGAGTATATAAGGAGATTAAAGATTTTGCTATACTCTTACTGAACTACAGATACTCTTACTGATTATTGTATCTATACTCTTACCGAGTTTTGTAAGACTGGTAAGAGTAAGGTGGGTGTGTTTTTCTCTTTTTTAAAAAAATAGTGATAAATTCCTAAACTCTTACTCTCTATTTTATACTCTTAGTGAGTAAAACAATACTCTTATTAAGTTTTGTAAGTTTACAATCCTACTAGTAGGAGTATAGAAACAAAATAAAATAAAATAAAAGAGTATGATGAGTAATAATATAGAAGATTTTATTTAAACTGAATTATATAAACTCTTACTCATGGATTTATAAAAGTATTTGGACAAAACTCTTACTGACTTAACTATACTTTTATTAGGTTCTGTGTCTATACTCTTACTAGAGTTATACTAGAAAAATTAATTTAGTAAGAGTATAACAGAATATGAATAAGAGTACAAATATACAACCAAAGTGATATTTACGCAACATTAATTTAGAAGCAGATTATTCTAAAAATAATAAAATAATTTACAGTAGCAAGAACAATAATAAAAATACTAATAGGATCATAGGTAGTCCTTTTAACGGAAATAGACAAATAATAACAGAAGGACAAACTAGGGCTGTTAACGAAACGAATATTTAATGAAATATTCGGTATTCGAATTCGTTTAACATTATTCGTGTTCGTTTATTAATAAATACAAATACGAATTCAAATCTTAAAAAATATTCGGTTTGTTAACAAATACAAATTCAAATAGATAAATATTCGTATTCGCTATTCGCTTAATTATTCGGAAATTAAATAATATATATATATATATATATATATATATATATTATTTTATATTATATAGAAAAATATTATATTTTTATTTAATAGGATTATGGAATAAAGAAGCAACCAAAAACTCATGTAAGATTTCTCTATTTTTTATACTTTCAGATATATTGTCAAAGAAGTTAACTACTTTTAGTTTTAATAACAAAAATTCTCACT
This sequence comes from Saposhnikovia divaricata, assembly GCA_036435485.1. Lineage (NCBI taxonomy): Eukaryota > Viridiplantae > Streptophyta > Magnoliopsida > Apiales > Apiaceae > Saposhnikovia > Saposhnikovia divaricata. The sequence continues at coordinate 73,603,511 of CM071595.1, read as the reverse complement.
TGTCATAATGTTTTTTCTAGGAGGATGAAGAGCCAGTGGAGGTTTTGTTGCATGAGCTTGAAATTAATTAAGGCATATTAAACTTTTACATTTTGGTTGTAATTTGAATTTTATTTTATTTGAGTTGGATGACTGTAATATTAGTACTTTATAATTTGCTTGAACTGGTGAAGTATGGGACTATAGGAGTTCATAACTTTTATCACGGGCCAGCAGTTTAGTTATTTAGTTTCATTTTCTTTTAAATGAGTACCTTAAACGAATATGAATAGTTCGTGAATTTAACCGAATCCGAATATGAATACAAATAATTATTCGGGTAATAAACGAATACGAATCCGAATATATATATTTAAAACGAATACAAATATGAAAATTAAAGTATTCGTTTCGAATTCGTTTCGTTAACAGCCCTAGGACAAACACTACAAATTATCAAATAAAATATTAGCTATTTACATGAATATTTATAATAAGTTAATAAATCTATATATTTTCTAATAAAATAGCTTTCTAGATAGAAAATTATTTAGAGAGAAAATATGATTTATCAAAATATCACAAATATTCAAAAGTGCTTTTAAAATAATGAAATTTTCAACAAAAATAAATTAATCAAATATTTTAACTTATAAAATTTGAGAAATTTTTTTTATAAAAAATAAATTATTCTAAAATAAAAGAAGTATGTAGAAAAATGTTATGAAGATTTTGGCAATGGTTTGAGAATAAACAAGCAAGAAGATAAGTTGATAAATAAATTATACAAGTGATTTTAATAAAAATTGTTAACAAAATAATCAATTATAAATTATTAAAAAGTAAACCTCAGATATTAACTAGTTTAATTACTAGGACTGTTTAACATAACCAATTCACATCAATTCTGGTGAATGTGGATTCATCAAGAGACTTAGTAAAAATAACTACTGTTTGTTCTTCCGTGGGTACAAAATGTAACTCCACGGTACCATTCATGACATGCTCCTAGATAAAATGATACCTGATGTCGATGTGCTTGGTCTTCGTATGCGGCACAGGATTGTTGGAGATAACTATTGCACTTGTATTGTCACATAAGATTGGAATCTTGTCAAGTACAAAGCCATAGTCACGCAGCTGATTCCTAATCCACAAGATCTGAGCATAGCAGCTTCTAGCAGCGTTGTATTCAGCTTCGGCTGTTGAGTTGGAAACCGTTTGTTGTTTCTTGCTGTACCAGGAAACGAGTCTTCCACCAAGGAATTGACAACTCCCGGATGTACTTTTTCTATCTACCACACTTCCTGCATAATCTAAATCTGTATATCCAATAAGGTTAAAACCAGATTCTTTAGGGTACCAAATACCTAAGTTAGGGGTACCCTTAAGATATGTAATAGTCCTAATTTCTGTATACGGGAAATTTTTTCATTTTTAGATGAATAGTGTTTTGCATGGATGAATAGTGATTTTGTGGATGAATAGTGATTTTTGAGGACTGAGAAATTTTTCATGCCACCTATGTATGAACATGTTATGGATATTTCGAAGTCATATTAGTGATCAACGGAGTAAATAAGTGTATGTAAACGCGATTGGAATTCAGTAAATCCAAATTTTATTTTTATGGAATATTTGACCGGACAGTAAAGAGCATATCAATGCGATCAAGACAAGTGATATATTTAAATTGAGGATTCAAGGATTTTATATTTATAACGACCTAGAATTTTTCACGATTCTATAATATTTAATTAGTCATTAAATGAAAATTATGTGATTTATATGATGGGTATATTTTTGAGAAGTTAAGTTTTTTGTGAAATCATGATTATGTGCTTATATGATGTCTGGTATGTGTCGTATATGTTTGTAGAATTTTATTTGCATTTTAGAGTATTAAAACTATTTTTAAAGTGCATTTTTAATCTTTCAAAAATCAAATAAAATCAATATTGGAGTCATTTTAAATTATGAACTCTTTTGCATTATCATCTTTGTGATATTAGTTAGTTTGAAAAATTGATGTGAGTATTTAATTGTGAGTTTTGGTATTTAAAAATGATTTAAAAAGTTTTATTTCTTTTTAAGATCCTTTATTTCAAAAATTCATATAAAATTCATTTTTGAGCCCAAAATTATTTTAAAAATATGGGGAGGTCTGTAATTTTATAAATTTTATTTAAGAATTTTAAAAATTATTTTTATCTTAATTTTCCAATTTATTTCAATTTTTAAATGATTAAAACCGAATTTTTAAATAAAATAGATTTTCAGCATTCTGTGAAATTATCAAACTGCCCCTGGCAGTGTATATCAGTTCCACCCCCACTTTCTTCATTTTGTGCGAGTCTTTCAGCAGTGGGTTAGTTCTTTCTCTCCCCCCCGTTTCTCTTTGATTTGAAGCTCAAAAACATGCCTACTTGCTGGTTTTAATTGCTTATAAGTATTTTTATGCTTGGTTATTGATTTGGCAAGAATTTGGATGCAATTATATGAGTTGTGTGTATGTATATATTCGACCATATGTGTATAAATGTGTATAGACCTGCACGCAAGCCTTGTAATGGTGTTTAAATGATTAGTAGATGTTAAATATGGATAGAAATTAAAGTTTTATAGCTCGTTCTTGAGTTTGGTTGAAACCCTCATCGCTGATGATGCCGTTTTCCGGAAAGGACTCGCCGGAGTTGTTGGATTAATGGCTGAGCAGTCATATTGGTTCATTAGGAGTGATAATTGATAGCTTAAACTGGTTGCATGCAATGATTTTTCAAGTTATGGTATTTAATTGAATTTTTTGAATTAGTTTAATTAAGAAAAATAATTGTTTAGCTTGTTATAAGTTTGATTCTTGATCCTTGAATATGTTTTCAATAATATAATGATTTTTGCTAGTTAATTAGATTGAATATATAATTTATATGTCCTTAAAAGATTTAATTCCTATTTTTTTAGAATATTATGAATCATTCGAATTTTTTTATAATTATAAATAGTAACTAGAATCGATTTTTATGATTATGTGTTAAATGATTTTTGATTAGCATGTAAGTGAGATTTGCAGAATTTTTATAATTCGAATTTCTTGATTAAAATGGGAATTATATGATTTTTGTGGTTTATTAGTAATTAATTCGAATTTTAGGAATTAATATAGGATTATTCGAATTTAATGAGTTAATAATAGTAAATGGAAATTGATTTGGATATAATTACGCTAAGTGTTATCTAGTGAATATGTAAATGTGATTTTCAAATTTGCTATCGAGTTAATAATTCGAGTTATGTGATGATGGTAATTGAGGAGATGTGATTTAGTGAATTCTATTAAGAATGACTTAAGTTATGAATTGTCGTTAATTGATTAGTGATTCCAGATTGTGTTGTATTGTAAATAGTATAATGTTGTGTAAGAACCCAGATTTTTGGAGGAATTAAAACTTTTATTATGTATTGGTGTATGAATGAATAGTGGTTGTGACCACAATGTATTAATGGTTTTAATGAACAAGTGTTTCAATGGATATGGATTCCAGTGTTTTGTGTATTCTATGAATGATGTAAATTGGTTGACAATGTAGATAAGAATAATCTATCGTCTAGAAAGTAAGCTATGGTATCCTAAGAGAGGAAGTTATTCTCATGTCATCCAAATCGATATATGGTAGCTCATGTCATCCAAATCGTTATCTGGTAGCTCATGTCATCCAAATCAATATCTGGTAAGAGTCAGAGAACTCTACAAAAAGAGATTGAGAATATTCGAGAAAGAGCGAGAACATATTTCTAAGAACAAGGAATAAAGAGAGAATAAATATGGAATATTGGAGTTAATATTGATTTAAGAGATTGTGCCACATTGGAGTAACAAATTGCAACATATAAGTTGTAACGTATTGATTTTATTAAGAAGACACAAAGGAAATCAAATTGGTGGAAAAAGAAAGATCAAAGTGATTTACATGAAAGTCAACAAACAACTAAGTGGTTTGTTTGCACTTTGACCAAAAAGGGGTAACATACTTCTAAAGCCAACACTTGGCCAAGTAAGGAGGCAACACATGGACCAATGGATGGTTGACACCACAATGAACCAAGTTGGTTGCAAAGAAACAAGCATCACTAGAAACCAACTAAGCTAGTTAACTAGATTACATCATCATCACCATAACCCACCAACACTTGGCATTAGATGAGGTATTAAGAGATGATGTAATCAATTTATTAAAGTGGATTAGATAGATAATATCCAAATAATTCACTTTATGCAAGATTGACCAAGCAAAGCAAGATAGCATCTCCATTTCTCTTCCAAAAAGCCATTCGACTTTTGCTCTTTTACAAGGATCAAAATCCAACTTCCAACCATTCAAGAATGCCAAGATTAATTAGGTGAGTCCTATATTTCATAACTAAGAGCTCCTATGAATCTTAGCCTCCAATTCCATTTCTCTCCTAGTTAATAAAATCCTCAAAGTTGAGGTATGAATAGTGATTTCAAGAACTAACTTTTGTTTCTCGATTTCTTTGGTTGATTCAAGCTATATTAAGGTTATATAAGGGCTATACAAGGCTTAGTAGGTTCATATACACTCCAAGGAAGGTACACATCTCAAGAAACCCTAGCTCTTCTTTTGAGTTTTTGATGATCTTAGATGAGTTCTAATAATGATGTTGTTATAAGCATGTAGACATGATTATGTAGTTTTTTTAGTAGTTCTAAAGCCATGATTCAAATAATGGTTGAGTTGAGATGTTCTTGAGCTTGTTAAGGTGTATGTCATGTATATAAGTTGATTGGTTTGGTTGTGGTATGATCATGGTAAAGTGAAAAACTTGGAAAAGCATGTAAACATAGACGTTATAATGCCCGATTTTACAATACCATGTTTTGTGTATAACTTTCGGACCCAAACCCCTACTGACTTTAGTCACCACTGCCATGCTAAGATAGTTAATGTTTTAAGGTTCGCTTTGACGCGAGAATCGCAACATTCCGACTTACGGTTTAGGAGAAACGTCCGTTTTAGTGAACGACGTTCGTCAAAACCAAACTACACATTGTATGCAACCTTGAGGCTGTTTTTGAACCCCTTAAATGACTTGAGAAGATATGAAACTTTTGTGAAAAATACTAGGAACGTCTAGGAAGGCTCTTGAAAAGATTTCGTGTTAAATTGATTATTTTTCGATTTTATAAAATTGTCGGAGCCGAACGTGCGTAAGAGAAATTCCTAAGGAGTTAACTTGTAAATGTGTTTTAGCTTAAGTAAAGTTTGTACTTAGCTTTTCAAAGCGTTAAGTGATTGATCTTGGATATTTTGACCATTTATAGATCACCGGACCAACCCGAGACACACTACCCCTACAGAATTTCTAGGCAAGTTTTCAAACCTTTTATTGTATTGTTGTTGTGAATAAATATGATTTCTGTTGTATACGCACATAGAATGCATAACTGTTTTCGAAAGTATATATATTGAGATACTTGAATAATGATTTGATAATTGACTTATAAGCTAGATATGAGATATTAGTCATAAGCCGGATTTTGTGAAGGCCCTTAATATAGGGCGTATGATTCTCATTTTTTAATATAGATCGGGAGTCGATATTTCTGTATATCTTGAAGATTATTTTCTAATAAAAATATTGAATAAATATTATTCAATTATTATATATTAAATGAATATTATTTCTGAATATTCATTTAAGGTTTTATTTATTTAATGAATATTATTTTTGAATATTCATTTAAAGTTTTATTTATTTAATGAATATTATTTTTGAATATTCATTTAAGGTTTTATTTATTTAATGAATATTATTTTGGAATATTCATTTAAGGATTTATTTATTAAGTGAATATTATTTTTGAATATTCATTTGATGGTTAATTATGAACAATTATTATGGCCAAAAATATTCTTTAAACATTTATGATTTAATAAATACTATTTGAATATTTATTAAATATTTTTAAACTAGTTTTAAAATGGTTTATCTTATTTGAAATTTATCTTTGACCTTCAATAATTATGAAGAATATTTCTTAGCCTTATTATGAATATTTTCTCAAGGAGAGGTTCCAAATCACTGTTTTCCATTTAAATCTATATTTTAAGAAGATTTAAATACTCGCTGAAACTTTCAAAATATGGGGAATCTTACTTGAGAGACTTCTTTTATTTTGACTGCCCAGTCATAAACTTTTGAAAGGAATTTATTTCCCATTCGAAATTCAGTTGTTGCAAGTCAACATAATTTAGTTACTTCTTCAATCTTTTGAGAAGTAAGCCGAGTAACAAGTTTTAATCCATTAACAAGCAATAGCTTGGGAAATATTGGTGAATTTTCCTTTCCAATCTGATACAATTACTTTGTGGAGTTGTATTAACAAGTATTACACTTGGGGAAAGAAGAACGAACTTTACGTTTCAGAGTCATGGATTCTATTCGATCTTGGAGGCGTGTAAGTGGTCGAGTAGCGCCGGCCCATCTTTGGCCCATAGTTGACCAGGGAGTTCTAGGAGGCGGTGGTCAAGTAAATCCGTCTGTTCTTCCTTCTACCGGTAGTAAAACAAATCTTGATTTGTACGATCTGCGATTAATCATCGTAGGTTAGGACATCTGGCGCGGTGAATACTCCAATATTAGTTCATCGTCCACAAATTGGATATTTTCTGCAACATGTATTGAAGAGACGTACCGAACATGTTGGCAGGGTTTGAAAAGTGTTCAAAACTAACGTTACAATGAATTACCTTATAACTTCCTCTTTTAAGTTATATGTTGATATTCTGCTTATATTTTTACATAGCGATATTTTTACGGAAAGGTTATATTGAATCACCTTGTAACTTCATCTTTTACATTATACTAGAACTTTGTTCATATTATACATAGCAAAAGTTTATAGAGATATTATGAATGTTATATATTGTTGATCAGTTACATATTATTTGGTGGGCTCTATTGCTCACCCTTGCTTTATTTATTTATATCACAACAAGAGCTAGAGCAGATGGCCCGAACAAAGCACACTCGACGCAAGAAGGTGGTAGCCATCAAAGAGTTACCCGTTGATGTCGTAGCCGCCATTGCTGAGGTAGGAGCAACCAATAGGCTAGGCTGGTAGCTTTTGTGTATCAGACTTATTTATAATTATGACTTATGTTAAACAATGGCAAGGAACTAGTAAGCTTAATCTGTAATCGTTTTGGGTTTGTAATAACTTATAACTTGTGGATCCTATGACTCGATACTTATTCCAATTTCATCTCTAGGACTATAACTAGTTGTGTAATATGTTATTATTGCGGGGTCACAACATGCAGTCTATTTGTTTTGATTCAAGTTCAAGTATTATTGATGGAAATTGAGACCGTAATGACCGGATCCCTGACCCCGGTTTTGGGTTGTTACATGTTGGAAGTGTAGGTGGATATAAAATCCATCGGAGTTGGTTTGGTTGTGTTTTGAGTCACTTATATTTCGGCGGGCTAGTCCTATTTACGAAGTAGACTCTGCCTGATTTTCATTAGAATTATAAGTCGATTTTTAGTTAAACTTGTATTATGTGTTAAAGTGTCTAAGTTACTTATATGATTTCATGTTGTAGATGCTATGTGGTTATGTGCTTATGTGATCATAGTAAACTAGTTGATAAGTATGTCAAGTATGTGTTATATATGGTAAGTGATAATCCGTTATAGGAATCGTCTGGGTAGATTAGGATGAGACGTATTAGAAGTATAGTATTCAAAAGTAGTACTTATGGTTTATGTAGATACGAAGGACGTAGGACGTAGAGATAAAGGGAAAGCAAAAGTTGAGTATGAGTGACTGAGCTGTTAGCTGTTGCATTCTACCGGAGGCAAGTAACTCTGTCTTTCCTCTGAAGGTTTATATTCTTGAAACTTTTATATCTTGTTGATTCAAGCATGCTTATCTTATACCATGTTGATCATACTCCTGTTGTAAACTTACCTTTGCACGTATCCAGAATCTTTATTGATAAACCCTGGTTAAACACATGTAAACCCTAGACCAGCATAATTCTTTTAATTGCTTCTTGACCATACTGTCACCCAGAGTTAAATAATACTAATTCTTTTTAATTGCTTCTTGACCATATATGTCATACAGATTTCTATAATCAAACCTAATTGACTGACGGATAAACCAGTGTTCTACTTAACCTATGTCCGTCACCAGTTGAACCTATGTTGACCTTTAAAACCTATAAAACTTCATTCTGACCTAATCACTGTTTTAAGAACTTGATTACCTCTGATATTGTTCCTTAAACTTTATAACTTGATCATTTGCCTTTAATTATTTCAAATATACATCTTTGACCTTTGACTTGAATTTCACTCCTATTACCCTGATCAAAACCTTGACTACTTTTTAGTCTATATCTTCTTGATTCAGACTTGTATTTCTATTTCCTTGATATCAGAGAACTTAGTCAAACCTTTTGACTTTTATCATTGCAAATCAAAATGAGTTGTTTTCTTAAAATACTTTGAAGTTACTTAGACTGGGCTGATTTGTTACCAGTGAGTCGAAGGTACTTCGGGGTAATGGTTTTTGAAAGGATTTAAGTATTCAAGTGTTTTCTAAATTTAAAAAGATTTTCTAAATTTTAAATGTTTTCAGAATATAATTTATAAAATGTTAGGAACTCCGATAAAAATGGTTTCTACGGATTCCTGACGATTGGAGAGGCGTGAGCAAACGGGTAATGCCGGTTCCGCCTGTTTGTGTATATTATTGGTGTACAATGAAAGGCTAATGTGTTGCCTCTTGAGAACCCAAGCTATCCTAATGAAAGGATTAATGTCCAGAGGGACTCCGTGTCCGTTATGGGGACTTTATGGGCTGATCACCCGTATTGTCTGTGTGAAGTAAAACTTCCAATCAGTTTTTTTAAAGTGAATGATTAATTTTAATTAATGTGAAATGAAATTGGCTTACCGATTGAAATGTCAATTGCTTTCCAAAATTTTGAGTTAACTATTGCTATCCTGATTATCAGTTGATATCTGTCATTCCCAAATGCCAGTATTGTTTTTACTATTTCCAGCATATTTAAGTCATATCTTGTTCTACTATCATCCCTGCGATATCCTGCTATACTGTTTTCAGTTTTAGATCTTTAGTTACTTGCTGAGCATTGGCTCATTATTATTTTTGTCTAACCCTTTTGACAGTAGCAGAAGAATCATGGTGCGTACCATTCAAACCGCGAGGAAGCGCACTTACCGTGGCCCTGAGTTGGTTCATTTTGAGATAGCTCCTGAGGAAGATGCAATAACAGCTCAGTGAAGAGATCTTAGTAGTTTGGTTTATGAGTTAGTTATGAGAACTAGTTGGTGTAAGAATTGAATTGAAGGTTTGTAATAATAATTTGATTATGGTTTGTAATAATAAGTTGTTAGACGTTGGCTAGCTTGTTTCATACCATTACCTGTGAAAGATCTTGGATAGTAGAGTTGGGGCCAGTCAGCATGCTATATTTATGATTATTATTTTAGGGTTGTTGTATCTAATGTGTCTGTGACTCTCCTATTTAGGCCCCAGGTCGGGAGGGCGTCACAGGTTGGTATCAGAGCTATAGGTTTTGGTCACTGAAACAGGCCAGGATTTAGGATCACTAATAAAAAGAGTAGAAACAATTAGGTTGGAGAGTGATAGGTGTTAGGGAGTGATAAAGGTTTAGGTACTTCCCATTGCGTTAGATTTTATAGGACTAACCTAACAAAATGTTTATATTCTACGTGTATATATATATTATTACTACAGGATATGGAGTTGGACGATGATGCACCTTTACTTCCCGATTTCGATAGCTCATCCGAGGAGTCCGATCCTTTGGAGAATATGTATGATGCTGATGCGGAGGTCGAGTCTGACACTGAGGTTATGTCCGAGACCGAGGTTAAGAGTCCCCCGGCCCGTGCCGACACCCCTGTACCCCCCATTACTGAGTCTGTGCCTGTTACCGAGTCCGTGCCTATTCCTGTCCCAGTACCAGTCGTGACCCCATCTGTCATCGAGCACTGCGAGTCTTCCATCGGATCTTTTTGCCGAGCCTGTACCTGAATGTACCTTTGAGGATATGGTTCGTAAGTGCGAGAGTTTGACAGGTCAGAATGCAGAACTGAAGGAGCTTATCGAGAAGATGAAAGTGGAGGCGCAACTTCGAGTAGACCTGACAACTATTGATTGGAAAGGACGTATCAGGATGTTAGAGGATACTGTTTGGCACCGTTTACACCGGAACCCCATCACACATGATATACTAGCAGAGACCCGTAGACTTTCGAGTGTGATTTGCTGGACGTTGTGTGAGCTTCGAGAGACCCGAGGTTCCCGTGATTAGACTGCCGCTGTGGAGATGACTTATGAATGGGACATTTGGTGGAGCCCATTAGTGTTGGTTATGGTTACTACTAGTATATGATGTTTTCCCTATTTTCCTAGTACTAGTAGTCGGATGGTTTTTGACGCCCTCCCGACCTGGGGCCTAGATCGGAGAGTCACTGACACACATCTAGATGCAAACAACCTAAAATATAATATAAATATAACACGCTGACTGGCCCCAACACTACTATCCAAGATCTTTCACAGGTAATGGTATGAAACAAGCAAGCCATCATCTAACTAATTATTATTACAAACCTGAATTCAAAATATATTATTACAAACCAAAGTTCCCAAAAATTCTACTGCCAGTTCTCACAACTAACTAAAGATCTCCTCACTGTGCTATTATTGCATCTACCTCGGGAGTTATCTCAAAACGGACCAACTCAGGGCCACGGTAGGTGCGCTTCCTTGCGGTTTGGATTGTACGAACCATGATTCATAGATTACTGTCAAAAGAGTTAGACAAAATAATAATGAGCCAACGCTCAGCAAGTAACTAAAGATCTCAACTTAATATAATACAACAGGGTGTTGCAAAAGATGACAGTAATTCAAGATGTGACATAACTATGCTGGAAGCGGTAAAAGCAATACTGGTATTTAGTAAAAACAGGACATCATATGATAAACAGGATAACACTAGATATTTCAAAACTGTGTAAAGTAATTGACATTTCAATCGGTAAACCAATTTCATTTCATAGTAAATAAAAAGTAATCTTCACTTTTAGAAAACTGATTGGAGGTTTTTATTTTATAACAGACAATACGGGTGATCAGCCCTTAAAGTCCCCATACCAGACACAAAGTCCCTCTGGCCATCATTTCCTTTCATTAGGATAGCTTGGATTCCCAAGAGGCAACACATTGGCCTATAATGGTGTCGAACTGGACAGAACAGAACTACACAATACTACATCTCAAAAACTGACGGAACCAGCATTACCCGTTCGCCCCGTCTCTCCAATCGTCAGGAATCCGTGGAAACCATTTAGACGGAGTTCCTAACATTTTTATTAGAAATCTTATTTTAGAACATTAGGCTTTAAAAAACTCTTTTTAACCTTTTAAAACATTTTAATACTTAATCTTTTCGAAAATCTTTACTTCGAAGTACCTTCGACTCTCTGATAACAGATCAGCCCAGTCAAAGTAAATTCAAAGTATTTTAAGAAAATAACTCATTTTGATTCGCAATGATAAAAGTCAAAGGGTTTGACTAAGTGTTCTGACATTAATGAAAGAGGGTACAAGTCTGAATCAAGAAGATATAGACTCAAGTAAAAATCTGGATTTCAATCAGAGTGTAAGGGAACAGTCCAAGTCAAAGGTCAAAGATATCAATTAGGTTAAATTTTGAAATCATTTGATCAAGTTGTAAAGTTTAAAAATCATTGAAAAAGGGATAACAAGTTTGTAAAATAGTGTTTAGGGCAACATGATATTTGTTAAGTTTTTAAAATCAACACAGGGTATCCGGGTTACGGATATAAGTTAAGTGGAACACTGGTTTATCGGTCAGTCAATATGACTGGATCATAGTAAATCATAGGACATATATGATCAAGAAGCAATTAAAAAAAATTAGTATTGTTTAACTCTGGGTGACAATATGGTCAAGAAGCAATTAAAAAGAATTATGTTGGTCTAGGGTTTACATGTGTTGAACCAGGGTTATCAATAAAGATTTTGGGTACATGCAGAAGTAAGTTTATAACAGAAGTATGATCAACATGGTATAGAATAGGCATGCTTGAATCAACAAGATACAACAGTTTCAGTAATATAAACTTTCAGAGGAAAGACAGAGTTACTTGCCTCCGGTAGAATGCAACAGCTCAACAACTCAGCTTACTGAAACTCAACCTTAGCCTTTCCTTTATCGCTAGGTCCTACGTCCTTCTTATCTACATAAACCATATCACTACTTTAGAATACTATACTTCTAATACGATTCACCCTAATCTACCCAAACGATTCTTATAACGCATTATACTTATCATATAACATACGTACCTGATAATATACTAAAACCACTTCGTAAACAGATAACCATTTAAACCCTTAACACATAGCACATAGAGCATGCATTTCATATAAGACACTCATACATTTAGCAGTTAAACCATAATTCATAAGCTATTATGCTATTAGATATACACTTTACTATTTATAATTTCCCGAAAATCGGGCAAAGTTTCCTTTATAAAATGGACTATCCCGTCGGAAAATATCCGACTGAAATCACAACCAAATACCTACGATGGATTTACATCCACCTACACTCCCAAAGATTTATATCATAATTCATAATCTCGAATCAACTTCTAATCGTACAAATCATACTACTTAATTCGAAATCAACAACAATCATCAATAATTACTAACTTATATTTAATAAATCATTAATATCTCATATTTTTTCAATAATTCGAATAACTCACAATTAAATCCCAAAAATTTGAATTAAATAACAATACTAATAGCATACGCAGGTCATCATAATTCGAATAATCTCTAGAAATTAACATCATCTCGAATAATTAACAAATAATTCAACGAATCAATTTATTCGAATTAACCACCAAAAATTCGAATAAATTCAAGAAAATATCATAACAATTCTCGAACATACATGCAACTACAAATTAATATAACAGTAATTATAACAATTTGTATAGGCCTCAAAGATCATCATTGGCCACCACCGGTTCACCGGAGTTCATTACCGATGGCGGTGAACTTTCGGTGGTACCCCTTATTGGAGCTTCCAACCTCAAGTCCTCCGATTAATTCATATAAACAAGTATTGCATCAAGAATCAATATCAAACAACTAGGAATCAAGCAAAACAAAAGTGGGTTTTTAATTTTTCACAAAAGTCGAACATATATACACGGTAAACATATATATACATAGATGAACATAGCAAACACGACACCAAAATGATTTTAAGCATCAATAATAGTTACTAATAATCATGGGCATCATCAACATGTATAATATCTGCAAATAGGTCGAATTAAAGCAAAACCCCGAAATGGGTTTCCAAAAATTCAACACAAACGCAACATGCAAGGGCAGTACGAGCTAGAGACTGAAAAACTGAGCAAAAATCCGGTCTCGGATTAAACAATCCGGCCAAAACTCGACCAACATAAGAAGAGAGAGAGTACCGAGAGGTGAGAGAGACAAGAGAGTGAAAACAGAGAGCAGAGGAACAAGAATGAGGAAGAAGAACTGGCGGTGGTGATATTTTAATTACAGGGGCAAAACAGTCTTTATACAATTGTTATTTACTTATGCTGAAAATCTGATTTTTATTCAATATAAATTCGAAATAAAATAGATAATGGGGAGAAAAATAAAATAAAATTTTTTAAAATAAAGTTCATGAAATTAGGAACATCCCCATATTTTTAAAATAATATTTGGATCAAAAATGAATTTATTATGAATTTTTGAAATAAAGAACCTTTAAATAAAATGAAGCTTTTTAAATCATTTTAAAATATTTAAACACACACTTAAATACTCCCATCAGTTTTAAAAACTAACTAATATCACAAAGATGATAATGTAAAAGATTTCAAGATTTTAAACGACTCCAATGATTTTATAGAATTTTTTGAAAGATTAAAAATGCATTTTAAAAATACTTTTAATGCTCCAAAAATATAAATAAAATTCTACGAGCATATACGACACATACCAAACATCACATAATCACATAAACATGATTTCATATATACCTTGACTTTACAAAATTTATCTATCACATAATTCACATAATTTCCACATTTAACAATTAAATAAGCATTTATAAATCGCGAAAAATTCTAGGTCGTTATAGTCTTCCCTCCCTTAAAAGGATTCTGTCCCTAGAATCTCACCTAAGTAAACAGATGAGGATACTTGGCTAGCATTTCGCTTTCAAGTTCCCAAGTCGACTCTTCGACTCTAGGATTCCTCCACAAAACTTTAACCAATCTAACAACCTTATTTCTAAGCTTTTTGTCACTTCTATCTTGAATCTCTACTGGTTGTTCTTCGTAAGATAAGTCTGGCTGGATCTCAATAGGCTCATACTCAATTACGTGACTCGCATCAGGATTGTACTTCTTAAGCATAGATACGTGAAATACATTGTGAATATGGTGCATATGCGGTGGCAATGCCAATTCATAAGCAACCTTTCCAACTCGCTTCAAAATCTCAAAAGGTCCTACATACCTGGGACTCAACTTTCCTTTCTTACCAAATCTTGTAACTCCTTTCCATGGTGACACTTTCAACAACACTTGATCACCTATTTCCAAACTCATATCCTTTCTCTTCAAATCAGCATACTTTTTCTGTCGATCCTGAGCAGTAATTAATCTCTTTGAATAATCTCAACTTTCTCCTTCGTCTGCTGAAGCAGCTCTGGTCCTAAAATTTTCCTCTCACCAACTTCTTCCCAATACACTGGCGATCTACACTTTCTCCCATACAATGCTTCATACGGGGGCATTCCAATACTCGCATGATAACTGTTGTTATAAGAAAACTCATCTAATGGCAAATGTTCATCCCAACTTCCTTCGAAATCCAATGCACAAGCTCTAAGCATATGCTCTATTGTTTGAATAGTCCTTTCACTCTGTCCGTCCATCTGTGGATGGTAAGCTGTACTCATCTTCAATTGGGTTCCTAGGAATTCTTGAAATTGTCACCAAAACCTTGAATTAAACCGTGGGTCTCGATCAGATACTATCGAAACAGGAACTCCATGTCGAGAGACTATCTCCTTCAAATACAAATGTACCAACTTGTCCAATGAAAATCTTTCGTTAATCGGTAAGAAATGAGCAGACTTTGTCAATCGATCAATGATTACCCAAATCATATCATGATTTGCTTTAGTTCTTGGCAATCCCACTACAAAATCCATAGCAAGGTGCTCCCATTTCCACTCGGGAATATCTAATGGTTGTAACAATCCGCTTGGCTTCTGATGTTCTGCTTTAATCCTTTGACAAGTATAACACTTACTTATCCACTCAGCTATCTCACGCTTCATATCTGGCCACCAAAAGTTTTCTTTCAAATCTCGATATATCTTTGTACTTCCAGGGTGAATAGAATATCTCGAACTATGGGCTTCACTCAGAATCTCATTCTTCAATTCTTCTACTTTAGGAATCCATATTCTTCTTCCAAATCTTAAAATACCTTGATCATCTTTCTGTGTACAAATCTCTTCTCCAGTCAACGTATTCATCTCACAATTCATCACTTCCTCTTGACATCTCCGAATCTTCTCTAACAACTCTGGTTGAAAAGGCATTGTACTCAAAAACTCATCTGCATCTTTTGAATCATAAACTTCTAAACTTAACTTCTCAAATTCTCGGAATAACTCCTTTGGCATAGTCAATGTATTCAACCTCTCCTTTCTACTTAACGCATCAGCGACAACATTCGCCTTTCCGGGATGATAACTTATCGTGCAATCATAATCCTTAATCAACTCCAACCATCTTCTTTGTCTCATATTCAACTCTTTCTGGGTAAAGATATACTTCAAACTCTTATGATCAGTGAAAATTTCACACTTCTCTCTGTACAAGTAATGTCTCCATATTTTTAATGCGAACACAATTGCAGCTAACTCCAAATCATGTGTCAGATACTTTTGCTCGTGCGGCTTAAGCTGTCTTGAAGTGTACGCAATAACATTCCCGTGTTGCATCAAAACACATCCTAATCCTTTGTGCGAAGCATCACTATAGATAACAAAATTTCCTTTATCATCTGGAAATACTAACACTGGTGCTGAAACTAATCTTTTCTTTAGCTCTTGAAAAATTTCTTCACACTTCTCATTCCAAACAAACTTCTCATTCTTTCGGGTCAACTTTGTCAATGGGGTAGCAATCTTTGAGAAATCTTGTACAAATCTTCGATAATAACCAGCCAATCCTAGAAAACTTCTCACCTCAGTAGGAGTTCTTGGTCTACTCCAATTCACCAAAGCTTCAATCTTAGCAGGATCTACTCGAATTCCTTCTTTACTAATCACATGACCTAAAAATTGCACTTCTTGCAACCAAAACTCACATTTAGAAAAATTGGCATATAATCTTTCCTTTCTCAAGGTTTCCAATGCTATTCTCAAATGCTCGGCATGCTCTTCAGGGTTTCTCGAGTATATAAGGATGTCATCAATAAATACAATTATGAATTTATCCAAATTTCTCTTGAACACTCTATTCATTAAATCCATAAACACACCTGGCGCATTCGTCAATCCGAAAGCCAACACTAAAAACTCATAATGTCCATATCTCGTGTGAAATGCAGTCTTCGGAATATCTTCTGGTTTGATCTTTAATTGATGATAACCTGATCTCAAATCAATCTTGGAAAAGTAGGCAGCATCCTTCAGTTGGTCAAACAAATCATCAATCCTTGGCAATTGATACTTATTCTTGATAGTCAATTTGTTGAGTTCTCTATAATCAATACATAACCTCATGCTTCCATCCTTCTTCTTAACAAATAACACTGGCGTTCCCCACGGGGACACACTCGGCCTTATAACTCCTTTATCTAATAAATCTTGTAATTGAGTAGCTAACTCCTTCATCTCAGCAGGTGCCATTCGATACGGTGCCTTAGACACAGGTTCAGTTCCTGGTACCAATTCAATCGGGAATTCAATCTCTCTATCTGGAGGTAATCCGGGCAATTCATCGGGAAATACATCAGGAAACTCATTTACAACTGGAATGTCTTCCATCTTAGGGACTTGTTTCTCTGTATCAACTACATGTGCTAAATAAGCTTCACATCCTTGATTTAACAATCTCTTCGCTTGCATAAACGTTAGAAATTTCTTATCTTGCTTCTGTCCTTGAAATACTACCTCACTACCATCTTCAGTATGTAACTTAACTTGCTTCTTCTTACACTCAATCTGCGCATCACTCGCGGACAACCAATCCATTCCTAAAATAACATCAAACTCCCCCAACTTAAATGGTAATAAATTCACATAGAAAAGCAATCCTCCAATCTCAATATTACAGTTAGGACACTCCCGGTCTATGGAAATCTTATCCTGATTAGCAACTTCTACTACTAATGCCTTTTCTAATGGACGAATCTCACAGTGCAATTTATCAAAAAATCTTTCAGATATAAAGGATTTAGTTGCTCCAGAATCAATTAAAACTTTAGCTGCAAGAGAGTTGACAGGAAGCGTACCTGCAACCACATCGCCATCATTAACAGCTTCTTTGACAGACATGTTGAAAGTACGGGCTCTAGGCTGAGGTGCTTGATACGGCACGTGTCGCGGTGCTGGTGGTGCGATTATCCTCAAAACATTAGCAGTTTGGACAGGCTCCTTGCAGTTCTTAGCAATATGGCCTATCTTGCCACACTTATAACAAGTTAATCCTACTGACTTCACTTCCGGACATTCTTGAGCATAGTGTCCTTTCTTCCCATACTTGTAGCAACCTATGTTAGGCTTATTACAGATACCCGGGTGCTTTCTTCCACAAATTTTGCAATCTGGTAGTACGGGTCTTGTTATAGCCTGAGGGTTTACTCCTTGAGGTCTACGGTTTTGTCCTCCGTTACCACCTCCAAACTTCTGAAAATTTCTCTGTCCTCCTGGTCGATTTCCAAACCTTCCTCTGTTCTGAAAATTCCTTTGACCTTCTGTCTCTTGACTCTTTTCCACTTTATCAAACTTTCTCTTTTTACCAGCTTTCTCCTTCTGATTCACTCACTTTCTCCTTCTATAATCATCGCCTTCTGCACAACTGCAGAATAGGTTCTCAACTCGAATGCAGCAACTCTACTCCTTAACCAAGGCTTTAATCCATGTTGAAATTTCTTAGCCTTACTAGCTTCATTTCCTACATACTAGGGTGCAAACCTAGATAACTCAGTAAACTTGGCCTCATACTCCGCAATAGTCATCCCTTCTTGTTTCAATTCCATAAACTGAATCTCCAACTGGTCTTGTAAATAACATGGCAGATATTTTTCATTAAACAATTCTACAAATCTTGGCCATGTAATCGCATTACCTTCTACGGCCTTAACAGATTCCCACCAAAAATTCGCTTCCGCCCTCAAATAAAAACTGGCAAACTCCACCTTCTGAAATTCATCAACCCTAACTAACGTGAAGGACTTCTCGATATCCATCAACCAAGATTTAGCTTCAACAGGGTTCAAGGTACCTTTAAACTCAGGTGGGTGAACAGCTTGGAAAGATTTAAAAGTTGTAGCAGGTTGGGCAGCTTGGTGTTGTTGGTGTTGAACAAAAGCATCAGTTTGTTGTTGAAGTAATTGGAATATCTGGGCCATAGTAGGGTTATCTTGATTTTGTTGGTCTTGGTTATCATTGTTGGTAGCTTGACGGGTTCTTCTGGGAGGCATCTTTCTGATAAGAAGGTAAACAGTTGGTAAATAACAAATAGGTCTATATTCAAAAGAAATAGGGTTCCTCCGTCTAGTACCAATAGACGATCGGTTCCGATAAGACAATATGATATGGGTACAATTGTAAATCATGCAACAGGGTTTATATGAACAGGTTACTATGTTATGGAAATACAGTATGTAAAAAGCAATAAGTAAAGCAATGAACACAGGGATATACGAAATATGCATACGTCACTAAGACGAAAACGATCCAACATTACAAAAGATCATAAAAGTTAAGGGCATTCAGCCCTTCTACATCTGAACTGAAATAAACAAACTAAAACAACAACAATCTGTCTACTAGCACTAGGAAAACTGGAAAACATCCTAGACTAGTAGTAAACATAACTTACACTAGTGGGCTCTACCAGATGTCCCACTTACAACAATCTCCACAGCAGTAGTCTAGTCACGGGAACCTCGGGTTCCACCATACTCACATAT
The DNA here is from genome assembly GCA_036435485.1 of Saposhnikovia divaricata. Taxonomy (NCBI): domain Eukaryota; kingdom Viridiplantae; phylum Streptophyta; class Magnoliopsida; order Apiales; family Apiaceae; genus Saposhnikovia; species Saposhnikovia divaricata. Next base: position 73,584,152 of record CM071595.1, on the reverse strand, counting down.
CATCCAAGAAATCAAACCCGAAAGTCAAGAAAGCTCATTAAAAGCGGGCCTAGAAAGGGGAACCTCAAGAAAACGCTGCTGGGTGACCCTCTGTGCTAACTCAATACGACTATCCCAATCTATCGTAGATAAGTCAACTTGACGCTGCGCCTCGTCCTTCATCTGTTTAATCAATGCTGAAAGCTCATCATTCCTGCTCGTCAGATTCTCAAAAGTGCGGACTATCTCAGTGTATGTGTGCATAGGTGCAACCTTAGGAAGTGAGTAGGGTCCGATAGACGACTCGCCGTGCTCGGTGACAAAAGGGGTCACGACTGGTACTGGGATAGGAACAGACACGGTATCAGTAACAGGCTCAGACACTGGTGCAGACTCAAGCACAGACTCAATGGTAATGACAGGGATGTCGGCACGGGCCGTGGAACTCTCCACCTCAGACTCGGATACTGGCACATCCGACTCAATCTCAGCATCAGCATCAAACATCGCCTCTGAAGGATCAAACTTTTCGGATGAACTACTAGAATCGGAAGGTAGGGGTGGTGCATCATCAGCAAGATCCATGTCCTGTAGTAGTAATATATATATATACACGCAGAATATAAACGAATTAAATTATGTTAGTCCTAATAATCTATCGCGAAGGGAAATCCTAAACCTATAATCACTCCCTATATCTATGACTCTCAAGTCCTAATTGTATCTACTTCTTTTATTAATGATCCTAAATTCCTGGCTTGTTTCAGTGACCAAAACCCGTCGCTCTGATACCAACCTGTGACGCCCACCCGACCTGGGGCCTAGATCGGAGAGTCACTGACACACATCTAGATGTAAACAACCTAAAATATAATATAAATATAACACAATGACTGGCCCCAACACTACTATCCAAGATCTTTCACAGGTAATGGTATGAAACAAGCAAGCCATCATCTAACTAATTATTATTACAAACCTGAATTCAAAATATATTATTACAAACCAAAGTTCCCAAAAATTGTACTGCCAGTTCTCAAAACTAACTAAAGATCTCCTCACTGAGCTGTTATTGCATCTACCTCGGAAGTTATCTCAAAATGGACCAACTCAGGGCCACGGTAGGTGCGCTTCCTTGTGGTTTGGATTGTACGAACTGTGATTCTTAGATTACTGTTAAAAGGTTTAGACAAAATAATAATGAGCCAACGCTCAGCAAGTAACTAAAGATCTCAACTTAATATAATACAATAGGGTGTTGCAAAAGATGACAGTAATTCAAGATGTGACATAACTATGCTGGAAGCGGTAAAAGCAATACTGGTATTTAGTAAAAACAGGACATCATATGATAAACAGGATAACACTAGATATTTCAAAACTGTGTAAAGTAATTGACATTTCAATCGGTAAACCAATTTCATTTCATAGTAAATAAAACGTAATCATCACTTTAAGAAAACTGATTGGAGGTTTTTATTTTATAACAGACAATACGGGTGATCAGCCCATAAAGTCCCCATACCGAACACAAAGTCCCTCTGGCCATCATTTCCTTTCATTAGGATAGCTTGGGTTCCCAAGAGGCAACACATTGGCCTATAAAGGTGTCGAACTGGACAGACCAGAACTACACAATACTACATCTCAAAAACTGATGGAAACAGCATTACTCGTTCGCCCCGTCTCTCCAATCGTCAGGAATCCGTGGAAACCATTTAGACGGAGTTCCTAACATTTTTATTAGAAATCTTATTTTAGAACATTAGGCTTTACAAAACTCTTTTTAACCTTTTAAAACATTTTAATACTTAATCTTTTCGAAAATCTTTACTTCGAAGTACCTTCGACTCTCTGATAACAGATCAGCCCAGTCTAAGTAACTTCAAAGTATTTTAAGAAAATAACTCATTTTGATTCGCAATAATAAAAGTCAAAGGGTTTGACTAAGTGTTCTGACATCAATGAAAGAGGGTACAAGTCTGAATCAAGAAGATATAGACTCAAGTAAAAATCTGGATTTCAATCAGAGTATAAGGGAACAGTCCAGGTCAAAGGTCAAAGATATCAATTAGGTTAAATTTTGAAATCATTTGATCAAGTTGTAAAGTTTAAAAATAATTGAAAAAGGGATAACAAGTTTGTAAAACAGTGTTTAGGGCAACATGATATTTGTTAAGTATTTTAAAATCAACAGAGGGTATCCGGGTTACGGACATAAGTTAAATGGAACACTGGTTTATCCGTCAGTCAATATGACTGGATCATAGTATATCATAGGACATATATGGTCAAGAAGCAATTAAAAAGAATTAGTATTGTTTAACTCTGGGTGACAATATGGTCAAGAAGCAATTAAAAAGAATTATGCTGGTCTAGAGTTTACATGTGTTGAACCAGGGTTTATCAATAAAGATTTTGGATACATGCAGATGTAACTTTATAACAGAAGTATGATCAACATGGTATATAATAGGCATGCTTGAATCAACAAGATACAACAGTTTCAGTAATATAAACTTTCAGAGGAAAGACAGAGTTACTTGCCTCCGGAAGAATGCAACAGCTCAACAGCTCAGCTTACTGAAACTCAACCTTAGCCTTCCCTTTATCGCTAGGTCCTACGTCCTTCTTATCTACATAAACCATATCACTACTTTAGAATACTATACTTCTAATACGATTCACCCTAATCTACCCAAACGATTCTTATAACGCATTATACTTATCATATAACATACGTACCTGATAATATACTAAAACCACTTCGTAAACAGATAACCATTTAAACCCTTAACACATAGCACATAGAGCATGCATTTCATATAAGCCACTCATACATTTAGCAGTTAAACCATAATTCATAAGCTATTATGCTATTAGATATACACTTTACTATTTATAATTTCCCGAAAATCGGGCAGAGTTTCCTTTATAAAATGGACTATCCCGTCGGAAAATATCTGACTGAAATCACAACCAAATACCTACGATGGATTTACATCCACCTACACTCCCAAAGATTTATATCATAATTCATAATATCGAATCAACTTCTAATCATACAAATCATACTACTTAATTCGAAATCAACAACAATCATCAATAATTACTAACTTATATTAAATAAATCATTAATATCTCATTTTTTTCAATAATTCGAATAACTCACAATTAAATCCCAAAAATTCGAATTAAATAACAATACAAATAGCATACGTAGGTCATCATAATTCGAATAATCTCCAGAAATTAACATCATCTCGAATAATTAACAAATAATTCAACGAATCAATTTATTTGAATTAACCACCAAAATTCGAATAAATTCAAGAAAATATCATAACAATTCTCGAACATACATGCAACTACAAATTAATATAACAGTAATTATAACAATTTGTATAGGCCTCAAAGATCATCATTGGCCACCACCGGTTCACCGGAGTTCATTACCGATGGCGGTGAACTTTCGGTGGTACCCCTTATTGGAGCTTCCAACCTCAAGTCCTCCGATTAATTCATATAAACAAGTATTGCAGCAAGAATCGATATCAAACAACTCGGAATCAAGCAAAACCAAAGTGGGTTTTTAATTTCTTCACAAAAGTCGAACATATATACACGGTAAACATATATATACATACATGAACATAGCAAACACGACACCAACATGATTTTAAGCATCAATAATAGTTACTAATAATCATGGGCATCATCAACATGTGTATTATCTGCAAATAGGTCGAATTAAAGCAAAACCCTGAAATGGGTTTCCAAAAATTCAACACAAACGCAACATGTAAGGGCAGTACGAGCTAGAGACTGAAAAACTGAGCAAAAATCCGGTCTCGGATTAAACAATCCGGCCAAAACTCGACCAACATAAGAAGAGAGAGAGTACCGAGAGGTGAGAGAGACAAGAGAGTGAAAACAGAGAGCAGAGGAACAAGAATGAGGAAGAAGAACTGGCGGTGGTGATATTGTAATTGCAGGGGCAAAACAGTCTTTATACAATTGTTATTTACTTATGCTGAAAATCTGATTTTTATTCAATATAAATTTGAAATAAAATAGATAATGGGGAAAAAATAAAATAAAAATTTTTAAAATAAAGTTCATGAAATTAGGAACATCCCCATATTTTTAAAATAATATTTGGATCAAAAATGAATTTATTATGAATTTTGAAATAAAGAACCTTTAAATAAAATGAAGCTTTTTAAATCATTTTAAAATAGTTAAACACACACTAAAATACTCCCATCAGTTTTAAAAACTAACTAATATCACAAACATGATAATGCAAAAGATTTCAAGATTTTAAACGACTCCAATGATTTTATAGAATTTTTTGAAAGATTAAAAATGCATTTTGAAAATACTTTTAATGCTCCAAAAATATAAATAAAATTCTACGAGCATATACGACACATACCAAACATCACATAATCAAATAAACATGATTTCACATATACCTTGACTTTACAAAATTTATCTATCACATAATTCACATAATTTCCACATTTAACAATTAAATAAGCATTTATAAATCGCGAAAAATTCTCGGTCGTTATATGGTTGTTGTTTTTAGATTTGTATATTTCAGCTCCGTTTGTAGAAGGGTTAGAATACCCTTAACTTTTGATGTTGTTGAATCGTTTCGTCGTTAACGACTTATTTCATATATCCCTATGTCCACTGCTTTACTTATCGCTTTTACATACTATCTTTACATACCGTATTTCCATACTTATTGACATGTTCATATAAACCCTGTTGCATTACTTTAAAACTGTACCCATATTGAATCATTTTAACGGAACCGATCATTTATTGGTACCAGACGGTTGGAACCTGTTTTCTTTCATATAAACATGCATGTTGTTTACCGACTATTTATTTTCTTATCAGAAAGATGCCTCCCAGAAGAAATCGTCAAAATACTAATACAGAAAAACAAGATCAACAGAATCAAGATAACCCTACAATGGCCCCAATGTTTCAACTATTACAACAACAAACCGCTGCCTTTGTTCAACACCAATAACACCAAGCTGCCCAACCTGCTACAACTTTTAAATCTTTTCAAGCCGTTGTCCCACCTGAGTTTAAAGGTACCTTGAACCATGTCGAAGCTAAATCGTGGTTTATGGATATCGAGAAAGCCTTTACGTTAGTTAGGGTTGAAGAAGATAAGAAGATGAAATTTGCTAGTTTTTATTTGAGATCAGAGGCCAACTTTTGGTGGGAGTCAGTGAAGGCTGCAGAAGGAGAAGTGATTACTTGGCCTAGATTTATAGAGTTGTTTAATGAGAAGTATTTACCAAGATATTTGCAAGATCAGTTAGAAGTTCAATTTCTAGAGTTAAAGCAAGAAGGTATGACAGTGGCTGAGTATGAAGCCAAGTTTACTGAATTGTCTAGGTTTGTACCCCAGTATGTAGGGTATGAGGCTAGTAAAGCGAAGAAGTTTTAGCATGGATTGAAGCCTTGGTTGAGAAGTAGAGTGGCTGCATTTGAGTTAAGAACTTATACGGCTGTGGTGCAGAAAGGCATGATTATAGAATGAGAAAGTGATTTGAACCAGAAAGAGAAGGCTGGTAAGAAGAGAAAATTTGAAAAAGTGGAAAAAAGTCAAGAGACAGAAGGTCAGAGAAGTTTTCAGAATAAGGGAAGGTTTGGAAATCAGAAAGGAAGGAATAGGAATTTTCAAGGATTTTGAAGTGGTAACGGAGGACAAGACCGTAGACTTCAAGAAGTGAACCCTCAAGCTATAGCGAGACCCGTACTACAAGACTGCAAGATTTGTGGAAAGAAGCACCCGGGTATCTGCAACAAGCCTAACATTGTTATAAGTGTCAAAAGAAGGGACATTATGCTCACGAGTGTCCAGGAGTGAAGCTAGTAGGAATGACTTTTTATAAATATGGAAAGGATGGACATATTGCTCGTAATTGCAAGGAGCCTGTTCAGACTTCTAATGTTTTGAGGATCACCACACCACCAGTACCGCAATAAACACCATATCAAGCAACTCAACCCAGAGCTCGTACTTTTAATATGTCTGTCAAAGAAGCTGTTCATGATGCAGATGTGGTTGCAGGTACGCTTCCTGTCAACTCTTTTGAAGCTAAAGTTTTGATTGATTTTGGAGCTACTAAGTCATTTATATCTGAAAGATTTCTTGATAAATTGCACTATGTGATTCGCCCGTTAGAAAAGGCATTAGTAGTAGAAGTGGCTAACCAGGATAAGGTTTCGTTAAATCGAGAGTGTCCTAATTGTTGTATAGAGATCAGAGGATACATTTTCTATGCAGATTTATTACCTTTTAAATTGGGAGAGTTTGATGCTATTCTAGGAATGGATTGGTTGGCTAAGTGCGACGCGTAAATTGAGTGTAGAAAGAAACAAGTTAAGTTGCATGCTGAAGATGGTAGTGAAATAGTATTTCAAGGACAAAAGCAAGATAAGAAATTTCTGACGTTTATGCAAGCAAAGCGGTTGTTTAAACAAGGATGTGAAGCTTATTTAGCACACGTAGTTGATTTAAATAAACAAGTCCCTAGGACGGAAGATATTCTAGTTATGAATGAGTTTCCTGACGTATTTCTCGACAAATTGCTCGGATTACCTCTGTTAGGTCCAAGTGTTGTAGAGGGGGGGTGAATACAACTTTTCGAATATGAGAAGCAATAAATACGATGCAATAAATGAACACACAAATTCAAGGAATATATGTCTTATATATAACTTGAAATGGTTGCTACAACATTCATTACAAAGTATAACAGAAGTTCAGAGAGAAGTGGATGATACTAAGCTCTGTGAATGCACTCTCTCTTTTTCTCTTGTGTTTTTCTCAAGAATTGCTCTCTAACTAAAAACATTACACAAGTACTTCTATTTATACTACATGTAATCTATGTCCTGTAGACTTCAAAGACTAAGATATACGTGGTCCAATGATGTCCACATAAATCTTGTCTTATCTTGAAAGCTTGGAAATCTGCCAATCAGAAGATGCCATGTGTCATGTTGAAGCTGCACTCTAAGTAGAACTTCTACTTGAGAATTTCTACTTAGCCATCTCGAAGTTCTAAGTAGAACTTCTACTTAGAAACTTCTACTTGGCCATCTAGAATATTTAGTACTTAGAAAATATTCTGGTCTTCAACTTGAAACTTCAATGCACATCTTGAACTTGTGATATCTTCATGTCTTCTTTATTCTTCACCAAGCTCTTGAATATGTATCTTTATTACTGACATAAACTTGCTATCAATGTCCTGACACTTGATGCAACGGTCTGGTTCATAAGTGACTAGTCTTGATAGGGTTTTTGCTTCTTGAATAAATTACCATATCCAATTAGAAATGTGGCTTTCCAATATTTGCTTTCCTTCTTGTTCACTTGAAATCAATTGGTCTTATTGATACTGATAGTTATGATCTTGATTCTTGGCTTTCCAAATCACTGAGGCATGAACAACTTTGACTTGAACTTCTCTCAATGATTTCTTCTTGGATTGATCATAGTTAACATGTTGAATTGTATCAATTATCTTGTCTTCATTTAGTGTTGATTTCTTGTGACTTCTTGTTCTTGATTGTCTTCTGGTTAAGTATCTTTTCCTTTAGTTTGAGTTACATTAGTTATAGTGCTACAAGTTTACACACTCTGCCTTTCAATCTCCCCCAATTTGATTGTCTAACAATGACATTCAAATTAATGAAGGATAACTCAACTAAAAAATGAGACGAGAAAAGATAATTAACATTAAAGTCTTGAATAATTTACAATTGAAATTTACATGAAAACAATACAAAGAACTTAAACTAGAAACAGAATTCGAACTTCGAATTAAAGATCATTTGAGTGATTCCTATCACCTGGATTATTTCATACCTTTTAGTCAAACTTGTATCACCTTATTGGATTCACTCTAAGGTGAATTTTCCTCAAGTGAGTTAAAGCAACCGAAAGACATGAAGTTTTTCCAACTTCAAGTTCACACCACTCTGACCTTTAACCCTAATTCCGTTTCCTCTTTCTAGCTTCAGCAGCTTGGTCTCTCTCTTCTTTCTGCCTTTTGCGCTTCTCCTTCTGCTGCTGTTCTTTCTTGTACACTGGATCTTTAAGCTGCTTCCACCTAGCATTCAACAGACTTACAGCTTCCATTTCTAGAGGGTTCTTGGGCTCTGGATAAGGATGTTTGAAAAGCCTTCTGAGTTTGTCCACCTCCTGAGTAGTCCTGATCTTTGGAATATCCTCAAAGTTCTTCATGATGAGATGAGATTTCCAATGTGTTTTATCAGCTTTAAACTGACAAAAGATCATCTTGGGGTAGCCCTTGACACGGTTAGTATTGTGGACACTAGCCGCATCTCGCTCCATTCGCTTCTTTTCCACTACTACTTCAGACAGGTAACTCATGAGTCTCTGCTTTTCTTCCACATACTTGTCTTCCACTTCGCCCCATTTGAATACATATAATACTCTCTCCAGAAATGCAGCATCTTGAGTCCGTAGCAGCCATTGTCTACTCATATGCAAGATTGTTTGATTCTGGTCTGCATCTATGAATACTAAGGCATCAGCTGTATCTTCAACATAAGCGTGTATCCAGTATACACTATCACTTCCTGGAACACCAATAGCCTCCCTTATTTCTCCTTGTTCTAGTGCTCCAGAAGGAAGAGTCAGAGCTTCATCTACATTCTTCATGGCTTGAAGAATATTCCATTTCTTCTCTATCAGCTCCGGCTCAATCTTCACGTCATCAAGAGGGTTTGGAGCAATGACATCACACTTCCACACCTCATTGCTCTTCTTGAATATAACTCTTTCAATGATCTTCACGGATTTATCTTTAAGCTCAGAAGCGAATCCCTTACTCATCATTTGTCTACAGACAGCTTTGAGAGATTCTACTGAAAACTCCATTAGATCATTTTCCTCCATGCTAACCCTCTTCATCTTTCCGTCAACTACCATCCGGACAAAATTTGGATATGCTGAGAATTCTGGACCCTTGTCCTCTGCTAGCTGCATTAACTGATCCCTGTACAGAATGCTTAGCTCCTCAGATTGAGAGTATTGAATTTTAGTCGCTAGCAAGAACAACTCTGACGCAGATCTTCTCATTATGAATTGGTCATCCACATATAGGAAAGATGTTGGGACTCCTTCTACCAAAGACAAGATAACCTGCCACTCCTTAAGATTTGCATTGTATCCAACCCTGACTTTAGAAATTAATCTCTTCAAAGCATTTATATAGTCCCCAGTCATTGGATTCTGCAAATTCAAGTTGTAGAACAGATCATCTGCATCCTTGTTATGAACTCCTTTCGCACAGGGTCCCATCATTATCTTCCTTGCTTCATCCCATTTCTGCCCTATCCTTCGTTTGTCCAGATCAACTTGAGGATCAGCTAGCCTTGCAAGCTCATAAACATACTGCTTCCCTTGTAGCTCCACTTTCTCTTCTAGGAAGGCAGCACGTTCTTGCATCATCTTCATTTTATGGAACTGAGCTTGTTCCAAGGCTAACTGTTGAGCTTTAAGGGTTTCCTCATCAACAGGAAATTCTTCAGGCATTCCGGAAGACATCCCAGCACCTCCACCTTGTTCCTTCAAAGATCTTTTTATAGCGTGTGCCAACGGTACGTCTTCCATGTCAGAATCTGAGTCAAGTACCTCCTGTACTGTTTCCTGATGACTCAGGTCAACAAATGGTTCATCAACCATTACTGCCTTACCCTTTCTCATCCTCAGAGCCTCTTCATCAACAGATGGCTCAACTTCTGGTTCCTTGACAAGATCAGCGGGTTCTTCAATTTCTTCGATGTGAACTGCCTGCTGTCTCGTCTCCTTTCCACTCTCCCCCTTAGGTGAGTTATCCTGAGCTCCACCTTGGTCTTCAGATCCACCAGCTGCATAGGAACCTCCAAAACTAGAACCAGAGGCTCCCGCTCCACTAGCACCACCTGCACCAGCATCGGGGGGAGGTTGTTGCGACTCGAAACACTCCGGGGGCACAAAACTCCTGACTGCGAACATCATTCTACTGATCTCCACAGCCATTGTATGCATTGTAGACTCCAATGCCCCCATCCTCTCATTGAGAGTGCTTCCCAAGACACCACCAGCATGGCCCAAGTCATTGACCTTATTTGTCAGATCATCAAAAGCTGTAGCTTGACTTGCCATTCTTGCTGCGTAGTCGTTTAGAGCCCTTTGGTTGTTTCCAATGTTCATCCCAAACTGCCCCATCGTCTGTCCGAACTGCCTCATCTGATTTTCCATAGAGGTCATACGCGTATCAAGATTTTCAGTGTTAAGGGACGGTGTTTGGTTTAGGTGACCTCGCTCTAATACTCGTTCTGATGGTATTTGACGCTCGGTTTCGGGCCTTGAAAATGAAGGTCCCTCTCTCCCTAACCTCTCACACACACTCCCTGTCTCACGCTCGTGTATGTCTTCAATTATTGATCCGAAATATGAAGCAGTACCTGCAGAAATTGGATAAGCAAAATAATTGGCAGTTATGGGATCTATGTCTGTTATGTCCTGAGTTGGAATCTCAGGCTGAGCGGCTGCAAAGTGTTCTTGTACGACATTAGAACCGATCCTCTTTGCAGCATCAGTACGTACCGGTGAAGGTACGGCTGAAGTTCTTATGACTTCATGTCCTCTTGAAGCAACAGTATCTTCAAGAAGTACATTATCCTCACCAAAATCAAAATCCCTATGTGCAGATTGTTCTAGGGGTGAACCACTCGCGTGAGGTGGAGTGGTTGCGTGTGACACGCTAGGGTTTGACTGTGGTTGTGAAGTAGCAGCGTGGAAAAGTTTGGCTTTCTTTCGAATAAGTTGCTGCTCTTCGGGTTCATTCTCCTCATCATCTTCTACATATACACGTGCTGGCTTTATGACTTCCGTTAACAAGGGTGATAGAGAATAGGAATGTGTATCAGACTCAGAGTCAGAAATATGGCTATCACCCTGGGATAGATCCTGCGGGTTAGCAGTCTCTTGGGTCGCGGAATCAGATACATAGGAGGAGGAATGAATAGTATGCAGGGAGAGATTACCTGATTGATTACCTTGTGCATCATCGCTTTCCTCATCAGGAATCTCATCAAATGCCTCAGCATGAACAGATGGATTTTGAGCATGTGATGAAACTTGTGATGATGCCTCCAAATTGGTAACTCCTGCATCATATCTAAGCCACATTTGAATATTTTCAGGAATTGACCTAGGTTTACCTTGATGTTTATCCTGATTAGCAATGGTTGAAAGTGACTTAGTGCCCATCCCTAGCGATGCAGATGTTGGGCTTCCGGCAAATCTCTATCTAACAGCAAGAGCATCCTTCGGTATTAGGTCATTAATGAGCATTTGTAGGAACCGAGGAAACCAGCAGACAACATCAGCTGTAGTGAGGTCTCTGCTTGCAAGAGATCCCATTGAGGCCACTATCTCAGAGAGAACTATGCGTCCATAATTTATATCCAGTTCTCTTGCTAGGGCAACTGCAAAGGTTTGCATTGGAATTGGAATTTGATGAAAGTCTTTTTCGCGTGCCCGAAAACATCTTGTGATGGCCTCGAAAAAGTAATTCCATTCCACATGGAAGAATTGCTTTTGGATATTTCCTGTGATTGGGCCTTTTGGAGGATAACATCCAATTTCTTCAAAGAATCTGAGGCGTTCTGTAGCTGTAGGTTCTGGATCATAGGCATCTTTAATTGGGAATCCCAGAACTCTGTTGACAATCTCTTCAGTCACCTCATATTCCTGACCCGCTAAGGTAAACCTGAAACCTAAGGGGGTTGATTTGCTCCCAAAAGTAACCGCACTAGTCCATAATTGCTGTAAAGCATCATGTACTAGTGTAGGTTTAGCAGTAAAAGCATGGCTAGCTTTGGAGTACAAATTGAGAAATCGTATCCAAAACTTAAACCGCGGGAGTTGATCACCAATTTCCGTAGAAATATTATAAAAATTGTTTTTAGCAAGTGAAAATTGGTGAGCCATTTTAATTAAATGTTTTTCTTTAAAAGATGTGAATTTTTTATTTTAATTGAGAAAAACAAATAATTTACGAATTAATCAGTTTTATTCCTTTTAATTTTTCGAGAATATCAAAAGATAGTCTGAAAATTTAAACTACGGAATATGAACAGCCAATGACTAGATCTGAATATTCAACAAAGATGAATATTCGTGTGTTTATCAGTGAAATCGTGTGTATATGTGTAGAATATGAATTCGTGTTTTGAACAGATACACAAAACTTGATGTTTGTGTGTATGTATATGCGCGTGTATATGCGGTTACAAAACACGGTATCACAATGATTAATGATAACACAGTGATTAACAGTCAAAAATTTGGCAGTAATTCGTGATTAGTATGAGTTTAATCACAAAAACACGGGTTAATTGCATGAAGTCTGTGAAATCGCACTGTTTTTGTGAAACGGCTGCTGTGAAAATGAAATTAGGTAAAGTGAATTAGGCATCGAGTTAGAGATGTATATATAGATGAATGTGAAATGACAAAAATGTCCCTGTTAAAAAGAGTGAAAATTACCAAGTCCATACAGGGAACATCTAAGTCGAACTCTATCTCGAACATTTCTATCTCGAACATCTCTATCTCGAACATCAAGTCGAACTTCGAGATAAAGTTCGAGATAGAAGTTAACTCGAACAATTAAGCACAAATAAGCACTTTAACCAAATTTACAGCAAAAACTATAGGGAAAAGCTATCTTGAACAATACTAATTTGTAGTAAACTTGGAAATTTCCCTTCTAAGAAAGACAAGGAAATTCAAGATACTTTTCGAGTTAGAAGTCTATCTCGAACAACAAGTCGAAATTCGAGTTGAGTTTCGAGATAGACTAAGAGCTCTATCTCGAACATCAAGTCGAAATTCGAGTTGAATTTCGAGATAGACTAACTCGAAGTTAATCTCAAATTCTTTCCAAAATACCCCCTTGAACCAACAAGTACAGGGTAATTCAAGATATGTTTCGAGTTAGGAGTGTAACTCGAAAAATTCCCTTTAGCTTAACTGAGAACTCTATCTCGAACACCAAGTCGAAATTCGAGTTGAGTTTCGAGATAGACTAAGAACTCTATCTCGAACATCAAGTCGAAATTCGAGTTAAGTTTCGAGATATTCTAACTCGAAGTTAATTCTCAGTTCTTTTCAGAATATTCCCTTAATGGAAACCTCATCTCAACCTTTGAGATAAAATTCGAGATAGACTTTATCTCGAATATTTTGAAGATAGAACTAGGCACTGGTAACTCGAACTCGAACTCTAAGTCGAATTTCGAGATGAATTTCGAGATAGCCAACTCGAAATTCTTCCCAGACTTAGAATTTTTCAAAAACTTCACTCTGACAGATTAAGACGAAATTCAAGTCGAATTTCAAGATGAATTTCGAGATAGAACCTAACTCGAAATTTTGAAGTTTTTCAATTCTAAGGCCTCTAATTACATGAAAATCAAAGGTAAATTCATCTAAAAATCATGCAATAATTAGAATATTATGAATTTAACTCCCCCTATGATCATGCAATCTAACAAGCATAAATTCACAGATTTGTGCTATAAAAGACACTTAAAACACAAAGAATTCATGCAAAAACACACTATATGCAACCTATAACAATCATTAATTAGGCATATTAAAGTCTAAGCACATAATGATTGAGTAGCTTGCACATACAAACATAAATATGGATTTTTACAGATAGAAGGCTTTACTAACTTGTGTTAAGCATTCCCAATTCACCAACCAACCTATTGAATGTTACTTCATCAAGAGGTTTGGTGAATATATCTGCAATTTGTTGCATTGTGGGCACAAAATGTAGCTCCACAGTCCCCTCCTCGACATGTTCTCTTATGAAATGATACCTGATGTCAATATGCTTGGTTCTTGAGTGATCTACAGGATTGTTGGTTATGGCAATGGCACTTGTGTTGTCACACATGATTGGAATTTTCTTGTGCTCCATGCCATAATCCTTCAATTGGTTCCTCATCCACAGTATTTGAGCTACACAGCTTCCAGCAGCAATGTACTCAGCTTCAGCAGTAGAAGTAGATACTGTATGTTGTTTTTTACTTTGCCAGGACACCAATCTTCTGCCAAGAAATTGGCAAGCACCAGATGAGCTTTTCCTATCAATCCTTCAACCTGCATAGTCTGAATCCGAATAGCCAATAAGATTAAAACCTGTATCTCTTGGGTACCAAATCCCTAGATTTGGTGTGCCCTTGAGATACCTAAAAATTCTTTTGACGGCTACGAGATGTGATTCTCTAGGATCCGCTTGGAACCTTGCACATAAACAAGTTGCGAACATTATATCGGGTCTACTTGCAGTTAAATAGAGGAGTGATCCAATCATACCTCGATAGCTTGTGATGTCAACTGATTTACCTGATTTGTCTTCATCAAGCTTCGTGGCTGTTGCCATGGGAGTCTTAGCTGCTGATGCATCTTCTAGATTATACTTCTTGAGTAAATCTCTGACGTACTTGGATTGACAGATAAAGATACCATCTTTTCTCTGACTGATCTGTAATCCAAGGAAGAAGGACAGCTCTCCCATCATGCTCATCTCATATTTTTCCTGCTTTAGCTTGGCAAATTTCTCGCACAAGCGCTCATTTGATGACCCAAAAATAATATCGTCCACATATACTTGAACAAGTATTAAGTCATTTCTCACAACTTTATAGAACAATGTTTTATCAATTACTCCCCTAACAAAACCATTTTCAATTAAGAATAGGGATAGGGTTTCATACCATCGCCTTGGGGATTGCCTGAGGCCATAGACAGATTTGAAGAGTAGATACACAAAATCTGCATGTTCTGGATCAACGAAGCCAGGCGGCTGTTCCAGATACACTTCTTCTTCTAACTCTCCGTTCAGGAAGGCACTTTTCACGTCCATCTAGAAAACTTTGAAGTTCTTATGTGCTGCAAATGCCAAAAACATCCTGACTGCCTCAAGTCTTTCAACTGGTGCATAGGTTTCATCATAATCAATTCCTTCTCGCTGAGAATAACGTTTTGCAACCAAACGAGCCTTGTTTCGTGTTACAAGTCCGTTTTCATCCAGTTTATTTCGAATACCCACCTAGCTCCAATTACGGATATGTTCTTTGGTCGGGGTACCAGTTTCCAAACTTTCTGCCTTTCAAACTGATTGAGTTCCTCTTGCATTGTAATCACCCAATCAGCATCGCCAAGAGCTTCTTCTATTTCTTTAGGTTCAAGCTTGGATAAGAACCCAGAATATAAGGAGATATTTGCCATGTCAGCTCTTGCAGTTCTTCTAGTAGTCACACCAGCATCTGGATCACCAATAATTAACTCAAACGGATGGTCTCTATTCCATACCCGTTCACCTGGAAATTGTCTAGATGATTCAGCTTGACTTTCTGAGTTGGGGTGCTGACTACTTTGATTATTTTCACTAACTCCCCCTGAGTTAGTGCCAGCTCCTACAGAACTAGAGTCAACTCGGCTTGAGCCTTGAACAGTAGTCCTTGAGCTGCTATTACTCCCCCTGAGTTGTTGCCTGTTCGTACTGAAGAAGTCTCTCCTGATCTTGTAGAATTAGCTTGTTCACTAGACTCAGGTTCTTCATGTACGCTTGGAACATTTAATGGAACAACCAACTCAGGTTCATCTTCAAGATCTTCTAAGTCCAGATTCTGAAATTTTAGGGACTCAGGTTCACTAGAATCTCTTGAAATTGATGAGAGTTTGGTATCGTCGAATCTGACGTTGTAACTTTCAGTCACTTTTCGATCATTCACTAAGAACACTCTATAAGCTGCCACCACGTCTGTAGAGTAACCAACAAAGATTCCTTCACGAGCTTTTGCTGCAAACTTGCCTAGATTTTCATCATCTATAAGCACATAGCATTTTGCTCCGAAGACATGAAAGTATTTGATTGTTGGTCTTCTGTTGTTCATTAGCTCACATGGTGTCTTTTCTTTATCTTTTATGATCAAGGTTCTATTTTGAGTGTAACAAGCGGTACTCACTGCTTCGGCCCAGAAATACAAAGGAAGTTTTGAATCATACAACAAAGTTCTTGCTGCTTCAACCAAAGTTCTATTCTTCCTTTCAACTACTCCATTTTGCTGTGGAGTTCTCGGGGCTGAATACTGACGACGTATTCCTTTAGATACACAGAAGTCATTCAGCACTGCGTTTTTGAATTCAGTGCCATTGTCTGATCTAATCGTCTTCACAGTAAGTGTTGAAACATTCTCAATTTGAGTGATATGATCAATGATTAAGAAAGGTACTTCGTCTTTCGTCATTGCGAATAATACCCATGTATACTTGGAGAAGTCATCCACGATTACCAAAGCATATCTTTTCCTAGACAAAGATAGGACATTCACTGGGCCAAACAAATCCATATGAAGAAGTTGTAGAGGCTCAGTAATACTAGAAATTTCTTTGCTTTTATGCGATGCTCGCTTCGACTTTCCCATTTCACAAGCTTCACAGAGTCCTTTCGGAGCGAACTCCATTTGAGGTAGATCTCTCACGAGTTCTCGCCTCGCGAGAGCATTCATCGTTTTGAAGTTTAAGTGAGATAACTTTTTGTGCCATAACCAGCTTTCATCATCTGAGGCTTTGCTGTAGAAACAGGTGACCTCATCCTGATTTGCTGAATCCATATCTGCAACAAAAAGATCTGCCTTTCGAACTCCTCTCAAAGCTAGTGAGCCTTCCTTGATGTGGGTGATTGATACACCTTTCTTGTTGAAGACAATTTCGTAACCTTTGTCACAGAATTGACTGATACTCAACAGATTGTGCTTCAGTCCCTCAACATAGGAAATATCTTCTATGATGACATTGCCAGTTTTCAGTTTGCCATATCCCTTTGTCACACCTATGCTGTCATCTCCAAAGGTAACATAAGGGCCAGCCTTCATAACCAACTCTGTAAGCAGGGACTTGTTTCCAGTCATATGCCTCGATGCTCCACTGTCTAGCACCCATATGACTTTATTTCTATTCTGCTTAACGCCCTGCAATGACAGATTGGTTAGACATTCTTCGGAACCCAACTTTGATTGGGCCCGGCTTTTCGATAAGATCGAGAATCAACAGATTTAACAACAGGAGATGCACTTTTCTTCACATTACTAGAGCTTTCGACTATCTCCTTTCCTTTCTCAGACTTGACAGATTTGTCAGTCTTAGGAGAAGGTTTGTCACTCCTAACTTTAGGAGGACTGACAGTCTTGGCTCTCACATGCTTTTTCTTGATGTTTGAACTAGCAACAGTATTTAAGCATGACTGGCTAGATGCATTCATTAAATGCACAAAAGTTTGCATGATGTTAAAAGTGCATGGCATACAATTAGGTTAACCACACTGTGCATGATTCTGATGCAGATTATTCATTGTATGTGTGATAGGCATGGCATGTGCAGCAGGAACATTCATGTTAGCTTTGCATGCATAAGAAAGATGTTCAGTAGATTTACAATGATAACATGCTTTCTTTATTCGTTCAGCCTTAACCTCTTTTATGCCTTTCTCTCTCTTTCCTTGTTGCTTAACAGCCTTAGCTCCTAATCCTAGTCTAGATTCATCTCTAGGGAAATTGATTTTAACTTGTTTAATAGGAGTTATAGGTTGTTCTTTCTGGCGATCTTCCATCTCAATCTCATATCTAGCTATCAATTCAGTCTCTTCATCTTCTATTCTAGGAACAAGATGTTTGTAGATAGGTTTGACAGCCGATTTAAGAATTCTAGGTGTTTCCTTTTTAAGGTCACTGGAACTAGGGTCAATAGGTCTCTTTCCTTTTTTCTTAGGAAGGTCAGAATAATCAAGTCCTATACCTACTCCAGTTATTTTCTTAAATGTGTCATTATCTACATACACTTTACTAGCAGCTAGTTTGTAAGCTTCGCATTTTGTTTCTAACTCAGCTAGATTGTTCCTAAGACATGCTTCTACTTCTTCCTTAAGGACGAGCTTGTGTTCCAGAGATTTAATAAAGTCTCTTAGGGAAGTATCTACAGTGCAAGCAGCCTCTAGCTCTTCCACTTTTGCCTCAAGCATTCTGCATTTGGCAACAAGTGTTTTCTGTTCCTTTTGAGAAGAGTCTAGGCTTTTGCACAACATATAGATCTCTTCACTAAGAGCCCCGTTCTATTCCTTATAATCATCAATAGACATTTCTACTTTAAGAGTCAGAACTGGTACCTCTGGTTCCTCTGATGTCTCAGCCATGAGGGCAAAGTTTGCTACATGAGTAACATCTTCCTCGTCTGAATCATCCCAAGCTCTTCCTTTTGTCACCAATAAAGCTCGTTTTCCATGTCTTTCCTTCAACAGTGCTTCATAGTTGCTTTTGAGAGCTTCAAATGTCTCTTTTGGATAAGTCTGTTTAGGCTTTTTGCAGTCCGAGGCAAAGTGTCCAGCTTCACCACAATTATAGCAATTGAACTTCATTTTGAAATCCAAAGGAGATTTGTAGCTGGTATTCTTGCCTTTTCCTTTGTAGCCTGACGAACTACCACCACCCCTAGCAGCCCGATAATAAGATGAAGATTTTCTCTGTGGTCGGTTGCTCTTTCTAAATCTCATGTTGCTGAACTTCCTTGCCATGTATGCCACGACACTATCGTCCATGTTGTCCAGCTCTTCTTGGGTGTAGTAGTCATCATCACTGTCAGATTCGCACTCGTCATCATTATCAACTTGATGTGGTGCAAGTGATGATTTAGGCTTTGCTGCAACCATTGCCTTCTTAGACTCTTCCTCATCAGCAACTAAACCTGATGCACTTTCTTTTCCCTTTGAATCATTGTCCCATGCTTGATCTTGAAGTGTTTCCAGCTCATAGGTCTTTAATATTCCATAATATTCTTCCAGAGAAGTTGTATGCAAATCTCTGGTTTCTCTTATTGCGTAGACCCTATGTTCAATGCTTTTTGGCTGGTTCCTCAGATATCTCGTATGAGTCTCAACCATGGGGAGAGTTACACCTCTCAGATTCAAATCCAATACCAACTGACTGAATCGTAGGTAGACATCTGTTATGCCTTCTCCTTTCCTTATTCTAAAGGTGTCATACTCCATCTTGAGTATGAGTGTCTTGTTGCTTCTTACCTCTGCAGATCCTTCCATGACAACTTCTATCTTATCCCAAATCTTCTTCGTTGTAGTCAGACCTTTGACTATATTAAACATTTCATGATCAAGAGATTCCATCAAGGTTTGTCGTATGGCAGTATCATAAGCTATTTGTTCCTTGTCAGCATCCGAAAACTCCGAGGCCTTTTTAGGCTCAGACCGAGGTGCTATAACCACCCCTCCTTCCGTATGTGCAGGAATAACCACCATTGGAACAAATTTACCCTTGTCAAGGACTTCCAGATATTCAGGGTTAACAGTCTCTAAATATAGTCTCATTCTAAAAACCCATTCTTCATAGTGATCTTTGTTGAACATTGGGATCTTGAACGCATTTTTAGGAGCCATCTCAATTCTGGTCACTAAAAGTTTCTAAGTACCCAAGACTAGGCTATGTAGAATATTTATGTAGAACTTTTGCCTAAGTCGAAATTTCTCTAAGTAGAAATTTTGCTCAAGTCGAAATCACCAAGTAGAAATTGTCCAAGTCGAAATTCTATGTAGAAATTCTCAAGTAGAAATTCTATGTAGAAATTCTTCAAGTAGAAATTCTATGTAGAACTTTTGTCCTTAGAATAATTTTTCTGCAGATTACTTTAATATTGAATAAACAATATTATCTCTTTAACACCTTTTGACTTTGAATGCTTTACTCACCTAACCCACCTAACCCACGTGCTAGGTAATGAATATGTCTTGTTCACTTTCGGCCATGAATAATGCAAATTACAAAGTCCAAAAACACCTTTTTATTCTTTTACTATTTTTCTGTTTGAAAAGGAGATCAAAAAGTTGTTGGGTTGTCTTCTTTGATAAGAACAGATGATGAACACTCAAGAACACCAAATATGAAAGTACCCAGATTAATTCACAAAAATTAATTAAAATACATCCAAGCTAAATAATCACACCTGGAGCATTTAAATAATTTTTCAGATGAGTTTTCAATACAAACGATTTAAGGCACACTTTTCAAGAAAATGAAAAGTAGATCTAGAAAATGAAAACTCACGATTCTTCTACTCAACACAAGGATCTATGTTTTGTATGTTAAACATATAGCTCTGATACCAATTGTTAGGTCCAAATGTGTTGTAGAGGGGGGGTGAATACAACTTTTCGAATATGAGAAGCAATAAATACGATGCAATAAATGAACACACAAATTCAAGGAATATATGTCTTATATATAACTTGAAATGGTTGCTACAACATTCATTACAAAGTATAACAGAAGTTCAGAGAGAAGTGGATGATACTAAGCTCTGTGAATGCACTCTCTCTTTTTCTCTTGTGTTTTTCTCAAGAATTGCTCTCTAACTAAAAACATTACATAAGTACTTCTATTTATACTACATGTAATCTATGTCCTGTAGACTTCAAAGACTAAGATATACGTGGCCCAATGATGTCCACATAAATCTTGCCTTATCTTGAAAGCTTGGAAATCTGCCAATCAGAAGATGCCATGTGTCATGTTGAAGCTGCACTCTAAGTAGAACTTCTACTTGAGAATTTCTACTTAGCCATCTCGAAGTTCTAAGTAGAACTTCTACTTAGAAACTTCTACTTGGCCATCTAGAATATTTAGTACTTAGAAAATATTCTGGTCTTCAACTTGAAACTTCAATGCACATCTTGAACTTGTGATATCTTCATGTCTTCTTTATTCTTCACCAAGCTCTTGAATATGTATCTTTATTACTGACATAAACTTGCTATCAATGTCCTGACACTTGATGCAACGGTCTGGTTCATAAGTGACTAGTCTTGAGAGGGTTTTTGCTTCTTGAATAAATTACCATATCCAATTAGAAATGTGGCTTTCCAATATTTGCTTTCCTTCTTGTTCACTTGAAATCAATTGGTCTTATTGATACTGATAGTTATGATCTTGATTCTTGGCTTTCCAAATCACTGAGGCATGAACAACTTTGACTTGAACTTCTCTCAATGATTTCTTCTTGGATTGATCATAGTTAACATGTTGAATTGTATCAATTATCTTGTCTTCATTTAGTGTTGATTTCTTGTGACTTCTTGTTCTTGATTGTCTTCTGGTTAAGTATCTTTTCCTTTAGTTTGAGTTACATTAGTTATAGTGCTACAAGTTTACACACTCTGCCTTTCCTGAGGAAGGAAAGATTATACGCAAAGTTTTCTAAGTGTGAATTTTTGTTGCAAGAAGTTCAATTCTTAGGACATGTGATTAGTAAAGAAGGAATTAGGGTGGACCCTGCGAAGATTGAAGTTATAGTGGATTGGAGTAGGACAAGAACTCCTACTGAAGTGAGAAGTTTCTTATGATTGGCTGGTTACTATCGGAGATTTGTTCAAGATTTTTCAAAGATAGCCACACCGTTGACTAAATTGACACGGAAGAACGAGAAGTTTATTTGGAATGATAAGTGTGAAGAGAGTTTCCAAGAGTATAAGAAGAGGTTAATTTCAGCACCAGTATTAGTGTTGCTTGATGATAAAGGAAATTTTGTTATCTATAGTGACGCTTCACACAAAGGATTAGGATGTGTTTTGATGCAACATGGTAAAGTTATCACGTACACTTCGAGATAACTTAAGCCACATGAGCAAAAGTACCCGACGCACGATTTGGAGTTAGCTGCGATTGTGTTCGCATTAAAGATTTGGAGACATTATCTGTATGGAGAAAAGTGTGAGATTTTCACGGATCATAAGAGTCTGAAGTATATCTTTACCCAGAAGGAGTTGAATATGAGACAGAGAAGATGGTTGGAGTTAATTAAGGCTTATGATTGTACGATAAGTTATCACCCTGGAAAAGCAAATGTAGTAGCCGGTGTGCTGAGTAGAAAAGAGAGGTTGAATACGTTGAACATGCCCAAGGAGTTATTTCGAGAGTTTGAAAAGTTAAGTTTAGAAGTTTATGATTGTAAAGAAGTTGATGAATTTCTTGGTACGATGACCTTTCAACCAGAGTTGTTAGAGAAGATTCGGAGATGTCAAGAAGAAGTTATGAGTTTTGAGATGAATACGTTAACTGGAGAGGAAATTTGTACTCAAAAAGATGATCAAGGTATTTTAAGATTTTCAGAGAATATGGATTCCTAATGTTCCGGAGTTGAAGAATGAGATATTAAGCGAAGCCCATAGTTCGAGATATTCGATTCACCCTGGAAGCACGAAGATGTATAGAGATCTAAAGGAGAATTTTCGGTGGCCAGATATGAAAAAAGAGATTGCTGAATGGATAAGCAAGTGCTATACCTGTTAGAGAATTAAAGCTGAACATCAGAAACCAAGTGGATTGTTACAACCGTTGGATATCCCCGAGTGGAAGTGGGAACACTTTTCCATGGATTTCGTAGTAGGATTGCCAAAGACAAAATTGAATCACGATGCGATTTGGATTATCATTGACCGATTGACGAAGTCTGCACATTTTCTACCAATTAACGAAATATTCTCATTGGACAAGTTAGTGCATTTGTATTTGAAGGAGATTGTGTCACGTCATGAAGTTCCTGTTTCGCTAGTATCTGATTCGCTCGTTAGAAAAGGCATTAGTAGTAGAAGTGGCTAACCAGGATAAGGTTTCGTTAAATCGAGAGTGTCCTAATTGTTGTATAGAGATCGGAGGATACCTTTTCTATGCAGATTTATTACCTTTTAAATTGAGAGAGTTTGATGTTATTCTAGGAATGGATTGGTTGACTGAGTGCGATGCGCAAATTGAGTGTAGAAAGAAACAAGTTAAGTTGCATGCTGAAGATGGTAGTGAAATAGTATTTCAAGGACAAAAGCAAGATAAGAAATTTCTGACGTTTATGCAAGCAAAGCGGTTGTTAAAACAAGGATGTGAAGCTTATTTAGCACACGTAGTTGATTTGAATAAACAAGTCCCTAGGATGGAAAATATTCCAGTTGTGAATGAGTTTCCTGACGTATTTCTCGACGAATTGCTCGGATTACCTCCAAATAGAGAAGTGGAATTTCCGATTGATCTAGCACCCGGAACCAAGCCGGTATCTAAAGCACCTTACCGAATGGCACCAGCCGAGATGAAGGAGTTAGCGACTAAATTACAAGATTTATTGGACAAAGGAGTTATAAGGCCGAGTGTGTCCCCGTGGGGAGCACTAGTGTTGTTTGTTAAAAAAGAAAGATGGAAGCATGAGGTTGTGTATTGACTATAGAGAACTCAACAAGTTGATTATCAAGAATAAGTATCCATTGCCGAGGATTGATGACCTGTTTGACCAATTGAAGGATGCTGCTTACTTTTCCAAGATTGACTTGAGATCATGTTACCACCAGTTGAAAATCAAGCCCGAGGATATTCCGAAGACTGCTTTTCGCACCAGATATGGACATTATGAGTTTTTAGTGATGGCCTTTGGACTAACGAATGCGCCAGCTGTGTTTATGGATATAATGAATAGAGTGTTCAAGAGATATTTGGATAATTTTATAATTGTATTTTTTGATGACATCCTTATAAACTCGAGAAACCCTCAAGAGCATGCCGAGCGTTTGAAAATCGCATTAGAGACCCTGAGGAAGGAAAGATTATACGCAAAGTTTTCTAATTGTGAATTTTTGTTGCAAGAAGTTCAATTCTTAGGATATGTGATTAGTAAAGAGGGAATTCGGGTGGACCCTACGAAGATTGAAGCTATAGTGGATTGGAGTAGACCAAGAACTCCTACTGAAGTGAGAAGTTTCTTAGGATTGGCTGGTTACTATCGAAGATTTGTTAAAAAAATTTCAAAGATAGCCACACCATTGACTAAATTGACACGTAAGAACGAGAAGTTTATTTGGAATGATAAGTGTGAAGAGAGTTTCCAAGAGTTAAAGAAGACGTTAATTTCAGCACCAGTATTAGCGTTGCCTGATGATAAAGGAAATTTTGTTATCTACAGTGACGCTTCACACAAAGGATTAGGATGTGTTTTAATGCAACATGGTAAAGTTATCACGTACGCTTCGAGACAACTTAAGCCACATGAGCAAAAGTGCCCGACGCACGATTTGGAGTTAGCTGCGATTGTGTTCGCATTAAAGATTTGGAGACATTATCTGTATGGAGAAAAGTGTGAGATTTTCACGGATCATAAGAGTCTGAAGTATATCTTTACCCAGAAGGAGTTGAATATGAGACAGAGAAGATGGTTGGAGTTAATTAAGGATTATGATTGTACGATAAGTTATCACCCTGGAAAAGCAAATGTAGTAGCCGATGTGCTGAGTAGAAAAGAGAGGTTGAATACGTTGACCATGCCCAAGGAGTTATTTCGAGAGTTTGAAAAGTTAAGTTTAGAAGTTTATGATTCTAAAGAAGTTGATGAATTTCTTGGTACGATGACCTTTCAACCAGAGTTGTTAGAGAAGATTCAGAGATGTCAAGAAGAAGTTATGAGTTATGAGATGAATACGTTAATTGGAGAGAAAATTTGTACGCAAAAAGATGATCAAGGTATTTTAAGATTTTCTAAAAGAATATGGATTCCTAATGTTCCGGAGTTGAAGAATGAGATATTAAGAGAAGCCCATAGTTCGAGATATTCGATTCACCCTAGAAGCACGAAGATGTATAGAGATGTAAAGGAGAATTTTCGGTGGCCAGATATGAAAAGAGAGATTGTTGAATGGATAAGCAAGTGCTATACCTGTCAGAGAATTAAAGCTGAACATCAGAAACCAAGTGGATTGTTACAACCGTTGGATATCCCCGAGTGGAAGTGGGAACACTTTTCCATGTACTTCGTAGTAGGATTGCCATAGACAAAAGCGAATCACGATACGATTTGGATTATAATTGACCGATTGACGAAGTCTGCACATTTTCTACCAATTAACGAAATATTCTCATTGGACAAGTTAGTGCATTTGTATTTGAAGGAGATTGTGTCACGTCATGAAGTTCCTGTTTCGCTAGTATCTGATTCGCCCGTTAGAAAAGGCATTAGTAGTAGAAGTGGCTAACCAGGATAAGGTTTCGTTAAATCGAGAGTGTCCTAATTGTTGTATAGAGATCGGAGGATACCTTTTCTATGCAGATTTATTACCTTTTATAGTAGGAGAGTTTGATGTTATTCTAGGAATGGATTGGTTGACTGAGTACGATGCGCAAATTGAGTGTAGAAAGAAACAAGTTAAGTTTCATGCTGAAGATGGTAGTGAAATAGTATTTCAAGGACAAAAGCAAGATAAGAAATTTCTGACGTTTATGCAAGCAAAGCGGTTGTTAAAACAAGGATGTGAAGCTTATTTAGCACACGTAGTTGATTTGAATAAACAAGTCCCTAGGATTGAAAATATTCCAGTTATGAATGAGTTTCCTAATTTATTTCTCGACGAATTGCTCGGATTATCTCCAAATAGAGAAGTGGAATTTCCGATTGATCTAGCACCCGGAACCAAGCCTGTATCTAAAACACCTTACCGAATGGCACCAGCCGAGATGAAGGAGTTGGCGACTAAATTACAAGATTTATTGGACAAAGGAGTTATAAGGCCGAGTGTGTCCCCATGGGGAGCACCAGTGTTGTTTGTTAAAAAAGAAAGATGGAAGCATGAGGTTATGTATTGACTATAGAGAACTCAACAAGTTGACTATCAAGAATAAGTATCCATTGCCGAGGATTGATGATCTGTTTGACCAATTGAAGGATGCTGCTTACTTTTCCAAGATTGATTTGATATCATGTTACCATCAGTTGAAAATCAAGCCCGAGGATATTCCGAAGACTGCTTTTCGCACCAGATATGGACATTATGTGTTTTTAGTGATGGCCTTTGGACTAACGAATGCGCCAGCTGTGTTTATGGATTTAATGAATAGAGTGTTCAAGAAATATTTGGATAATTTTATAATTGTATTTTTTGATGACATCCTTATATACTCAAGAAACCCTCAAGAGCATGCCGAGCGTTTGAAAATTGCATTAGAGACCCTGAGGAAGGAAAGATTATACGCAAAGTTTTCTAAGTGTGAATTTTTGTTGCAAGAAGTTCAATTCTTAGGACATGTGATTAGTAAAGAAGGAATTAGGGTGGACCCTACGAAGATTGAAGCTATAGTGGATTGGAGTAGACCAAGAACTCCTATTGAAGTGAGAAATTTCTTAGGATTGGCTGGTTACTATCGGAGATTTGTTCAAGATTTTTCAAAGATAGCCACACCGTTGACTAAATTGACACGGAAGAACGAGAAGTTTATTTGGAATGATAAGTGTGAAGAGAGTTTCCAAGAGTTAAAGAAGAGGTTAATTTCAGCACCAGTATTAGTGTTGCCTGATGATAAAGGAAATTTTGTTATCTACAGTGATGCTTCACACAAAGGATTAGGATGTGTTTTGATGCAACATGGTAAAGTTATCACGTACGCTTCGAGACAACTTAAGCCACATGAGCAAAAGTACCCGATGCACGATTTGGAGTTAGCTGCGATTGTGTTCGCATTAAAGATTTGGAGACATTATCTGTATGGAGAAAAGTGTGAGATTTTCACGGATCATTAGAGTCTGAAGTATATCTTTACCCAGAAGGAGTTGAATATGAGACAGAGAAGATGGTTGGAGTTAATTAAGGATTATGATTGTACGATAAGTTATCACCCTGGAAAAGCAAATGTAGTAGCCGGTGTACTGAGTAGAAAAGAGAGGTTGAATACGTTGACCATGCCCAAGGAGTTATTTCGAGAGTTTGAAAAGTTAAGTTTAGAAGTTTATGATTTTAAAGAAGTTGATGAATTTCTTGGTACGATGACCTTTCAACCAGAGTTGTTAGAGAAGATTCGGAGATGTCAAGAAGAAGTTATGAGTTGTGAGATGAATGCGTTAACTGGAAAGGAAATTTGTACTCAAAAAGATGATCAAGGTATTTTACGATTTTCTAAGAGAATATGGATTCCTAATGTTCCGGAGTTGAAGAATGAGATATTAAGCGAAGCCCATAGTTCGAGATATTCGATTCACTCTGGAAGCACGAAGATGTATAGAGATCTAAAGGAGAATTTTCGGTGGCCAGATATGAAAAGAGAGATTGCTGAATGGATAAGCAAGTGCTATACCTGTCAGAGAATTAAAGCTGAACATCAGAAACCAAGTGGATTGTTACAACTGTTGGATATCCCCGAGTGGAAGTGGGAACACCTTGCCATGGATTTCGTAGTAGGATTTCCAAAGACAAAAGCGAATCACGATGCGATTTGGATTATCATTAACCGATTGACGAAGTCTGCACATTTTCTACCAATTAACGAAAGATTCTCATTGGACAAGTTAGTGCATTTGTATTTGAAGGAGATTGTGTCACGTCATGGAGTTCCTATTTTGCTAGTATCTGATCGAGACCCCGATTCAATTCGAGATTTTGGTGACAATTTGAAGAATGTCTAGGAACCCAACTTAAGATGAGTACAGTTTACCATCCACATACGGACGGACAAAGTGAAAGGACTATTCAGACCATAGAGGATATGTTAAGATCTTGTGCATTGGATTTCAAAGGAAGCTGGGATGAACATCTGCCATTGGTTGAGTTTTCGTACAATAATAGTTACCACGCGAGTATCGGAATGCCACCGTATGAAGCTTTATATGGAAGGAAATGTAGATCACCGGTGTATTGGGAAGAAGTTGGTGAAAGAAAGATTTTAGGACCAGAACTGCTTCAGCAGACGAAGGAGAAGGTTGAAGTTATACAGAGGAAGGATATGAGTTTTGAGATATGAGATCAAGTGTTGCTAAAAGTGTCACCGTGGAAAGGAGTTACGAGATTTGGTAAGAAAGGAAAGCTAAGTCCCAGGTATGTAGGACCATTCGAGATTTTGAAGCGAGTCGGAAAGTTTGCTTACGAATTGGCGTTGCCACCACACATGCACCATATTCATAATGTTTTTCACGTATCTATGCTTAAGAAGTACAATCCCAATGTGAGTCACGTAATCAAGTATGAGCCTATTGAGATTCAGCCAGATTTGTCTTATGAAGAGCAACCAGTAGAGATTGAAGATAGAAGTGATATGAAGCTCAGGAATAAGATTTTTAGAGTATTAAAACTATTTTTAAAGTGCATTTTTAATCTTTCAAAAATTATATAAAATCATTGGAGTCATTTAAAATCATGAAATCTTTTGCATTATCATCTTTGTTATATTAGTTAGTTTTAAAAATTGATGTGAGTATTTAATTGTGAGTTTTCGTATTTTAAAATGATTTAAAAAGTTTTATTTCTTTTTAAGATAATTTATTTCGAAAATTCATATAAAATTCATTTTTTAGCCCAAAATTATTTTAAAAATATGGAGAGGTCTTTAATTTCATAAAATTTATTTTAGAATTTTAAAAATTATTTTTATCTTAATTTTCCAATTTATTTCGATTTTTAAATGATTAAAACCGGATTTTTAAATAAAATAGATTTACAGCATTCTATGAAATTACCAAACTGCCCCTAGTAGTATATATCAGTTCCACCGCCCACTTTCTTCATTTTGTGCGAGTCTTTCAGCAGTGGGTTAGTTCTTTCTCTCCTCCCCCTCGTTTCTCTTTGATTTGAAGCTAAAAAACATGCCTACTTGCTGGTTTTAATTGCTTATAAGTATTTTTATGCTTTGTTATTGATTTGGCAAGAGTTTGGATGCAATTATATGAGTTGTGTGTATGTATATATATTCGACCATATGTGTATAAATGTGTATAGACCTGCATGCAAGCCTTGTAATGGTGTTTAAATGATTAGTGGATGTTAAATATGGATAGAAATTAAAGTTTTATAGCTTGTTCTTGAGTTTGGTTGAAACCCTCATTGCCGATGATGGCATTTTCCGGCAAGGACTGGCCACAGTTATTGGATTAATGGCTGAGCAGTCATATTGGTTCATTAGGAGTGATAATTGATAGCTTAAACTGGTTGCATGCAATGATTTTTCAAGTTATGGTATTTAATTGAATTTTTCGAATTAGTTTAATTAAGAAAAATAACTGTTTAGCTTGTTATAAGTTTATTCTTGATCCTTGAAGGGTGATTGCCCTTTCTACCCACTTTTTATTATTTCTTGTCCAAAATGCCCAGATTCATGAACCGCCGCCCAAAATACCCACGGAATACGCCTATCACAGAGGAGTGTCCTCGGATACGCCCATGGGGGAGGAGTAATTTATGGCATACGCCAATGGGGGAGGAGTAATTAGGCTAATACGCCTATTGAATCAACGCAAATAGACGAGATACACATTCTGTATCGGCGCAACACTTGACACGCATGAGCGAAATGCGTGATGACGTCAGATGACGTCATCCGTCACTTTCCTCAGAGTTATGCGAGCTCTCCCCCAATGGCGATTTTGGCGATCGTCGGCGACTTATCTCTCTCTTCGTTCAGGCCTCTCCCGTGGTCTTCCACTACAATCCTATATACCAATCAAACCGCCTAAGTCTCCTCTACAATCCTATACAAGTTTCATCACCTATCGAATTCCATAAATCGAGATCTCACGATTTACAATTAAAATCGCGTTTCCGGCGATCTCTTTTTCTCTCCCTCCGTTCACCCCCTCCCGTGCTTGTTCAGTGATGTTATACACACCAATCGACCCGCCTCTTCATCCTCTACACATTCATACCACTTTCTTAACGTTTTAATCACCGGAATTAAAAGCCCCAAATCTAGTTTTCGTCGCCGGCGGCTGCTACAGTCACGGTTGCTACAGTCGACGGACATGCCTCACCCCTGGGCTTGTCCCGTGGTTAATTTGGGCGGTATTTTGAAAATTGGGTATTTTGGACAGTGGGTATGCAAAAAATGGTTATTTTGGTCATTCTTTCATCCTTGAATATGTTTTCGATAATATTATGATTTTTGCTAGTTAATTAGATTGCATATATAATTTATACGTCCTTAAAAGATTTAATTGAATTTTTGTAAAATAATATGAATCATTCGGTTTTTTTATAATTATAAATAGTAACTAGAAATCGATTTTTATGATTATGTGTTAAATGATTTCTGATTAGCATGTAAGTGAGATTTGCAGAATTTTTATAATTCGAATTTCTTGATTAAATGGGAATTATATGATTTTTGTATTTTATTAGTAATTAATTCGAATTTTAGGAATTAATATAGGATTATTCGAATTTAATGAGTTAATAATAGTAAATGGAAATTGATTTGGATAATTATATGCTAACTGTTATCTACTGAGTATGTAAATGTGATTTTCAGATTTGCTATCGAGTTAATAATTCAAGTTATGTCATGATGGTAATTGAGGAGATGTGATTTAGTGAATTCTATTAAGAATGAGTTAAGTTATGAATTGTCGGTAATTGATTAGTGATTCCAGATTGCGTTGTATTGTAAATAGTATAATGTTGGGAGTGTAGGTGGATATAAAATCCATCGGAATTGGTTTGGTTATATTTTGAGTCGGTTATATTCCGACGGGCTATTCCTATTTACAAAGGAGACTCTGCCCGATTTTCGTTAGAATTATAAGTCGATTTCAAGTTAAACTGGTATTATGTTTTAAAGTGTCTAAGTGACTTATATGATTTCATGTTATAGATGTTATGTGGTTATGTGCTTATCTGATCATAGTAATCTAGTTGATAAGTATGTCAAGTATGTGTTATATATGATAAGTGATAACGCGTTATAGGAATCATCTGGGTAGATTAGGATGAGACGTATTAGAAGTATAGTATTCTAAAGTAGTACTTATGGTTTATGTATATAAGAAGGATGTAGGACCTAGCGATAAAGGGAAAGCAAAAGTTGAGTATCAGTGACTGAGCTATTAGCTGTTGCATTCTACCGGAGGCAAGTAACTCTATCTTTCCTCTGAAAGTTTATATTCTTGAAACTGTTATATCTTGTTGATTCAAGCATGCCTATCTTATACCATGTTGATCATACTCCTGTTGTAAACTTACCTTTGCATGTATCCAAAATCTTTATTGATAAACCCTGGTTAAACACATGTAAACCCTAGACCAGCATAATTCTTTTAATTGCTTCTTGACCATACTGTCACCCAGAGTTAAATAATACTAATTCTTTTTAATTGCTTCTTGACCATATATGTCATACAAATTTCCATAATCAAACCTAATTGACTGACGAATAAACCAGTGTTCTACTTAACCTATGTCCGTCACCAGTTGAACCTATGTTGACCTTTAAAACCTATAAAACTTCATCGTGACCTAATCACTGTTTTAAGAACTTGATTACCTTTGATAATGTTCCTTAAACTTTATAACATGATCATTTACCTTTAATTATTTCAAATGTACATCTTTGACCTTTGACTTGAATTTCACTCTTATTACCCTGATCAAAGCCTCGACTACTTTTGAGTCTATATTTTCTTGATTCAGACTTGTATCTCTATTTCCTTGATATCAGATAACTTAGTCAAACCTTTTGACTTTTATCATTGCAAATCAAAATGAGTTGTTTTCTTAAAATACTTTGAAGTTACTTAGACTGGGCTGATTTGTTATCAGTGAGTCGAAGGTACTTCGGGTAATGGTTTTTGAAAGGATTTAAGTATTCAAGTGTTTTCTAAATTTAAAAAGATTTTCTAAATTTTAAATGTTTTCAGAATATAATTTGTAAAATGTTAGGAACTCCGATAAAAATGGTTTCTACGGATTCCTGACGGTTGGAGAGGCGTGGGCGAATGGGTAATGTCGGTTCTGCCTGTTTGTGTATATTATTGGTGTAGTTCTGGCCTATCCAGTCCAACACCCTTATAGGCCAATGTGTTGCCTCTTGGGAACCCAAGCTATCCTAATGAAAGGATTAATGTCCAGAGGGACTCCGTGTCCGTTATGGGGACTTTATGGGCTGATCACCCGCATTGTCTGTGTAAAGTAAAACCTCCAATCAGTTTTCTTAAAGTGAATGATTAATTTTAATTACTGTGAAATGAAATTAGTTTACCGATTGAAATGTCAATTGCTTTACAAAATTTTGAGTTAACTATTGCTATCCTGATTATCAGTTGATATCCTGTCATTCCCAAATGCCAGTATTGTTTTTACTATTTCCAACATATTTATGTCATATCTTGTTCTACTATCACCCCTGCGATATCCTGCTATACTGTTTTCAGTTTGAGATCTTTAGTTACTTGCTGAGCGTTGGCTCATTATTAATTTTATCTAACCCGTTTGACAGTAGCATAAGAATCATGGCGTGTACCATTCAAACCGCGAGGAAGCGCACTTACCGTGGCCCTGAGTTGGTTCATTTTGAGATAGCTCCCGAGGTAGATGTAATAACAGCTCAGTGAGGAGATCTTAGTAGTTTGGTTTATGAGTTAGTTGTGAGAACTAGTTGGTGAAAGAATTGAATTGAAGGTTTGTAATTATAATTTGATTATGGTTTGTAATAATAAGTAGTTAGACGTTGGCTTGCTTGTTTCATACCATTACCTGTGAAAGATCTTGGATAGTAGAGTTGGGGCCAGTCAGCATGCTATATTTATGTTTATTATTTTAGGGTTGTTGTATCTAGTGTGTCAGTGACTCTCCGATCTAGGCCCCAGATCGGGAGGGCGTCGTAATATTTATTATTTTGTTTAATGTGATTTAAGGATTTAGAACGAAAACCCCTGAGTTAGTGCAACGAACGTTCTAGAAATCGCTAGAACTTTATAACGAGATTAAGCGATAAAGCGAACAAATTATTGATTTTGGATTGAGTTCATAACAAGATTAAATATCCTACACGATCATCAAGAAAATCATATCAAGTGGATTAAATGATTTAATCAAGGATTAAATCAAAACAATTTAGAATCAAAGTGATTTAATTATCACTTAAATCAAACAAAAAAACAAAACAAATATCAACCAAGCTTCTTAGATACACTTTGCACAAGAACCTAGGAGATCAAACACACCCCAACATCTGATCTTTAGAGTATGGGTTGCTTTGTGTGGCTTGTTTGAGATGAAACAAAATAGAAATGCTTGAATTAGAGCCGTCGTATTGCCCAAAATTTTTGTACCTATTTAACAGTTGAAACCCAAGACCATAACTTTGTTTGAATGGTAAAAACTGCCCATATTGTGTATAATTGTTGTCTAGTTTATGTGGCCGCAAAAATCGTGTTAAAAGAGTTTACGGATTGTGAGATATGACCATTTTAGTGAAAGTGATTCGAGGAACGATATCGCAAAAATGTACCAATTTTGTGGTTATGTTTGAGACCCTTAATAGTTGAAATAGAGTATGATATTTTGAGGATAAATGCTAAGGTCAATTAGAAAAGTATTTGCGAAGGTTTCGAGTCCAAAAGATTATTTTTCAATTTTATAAAAATGTGTTAGCCGAGGTTGCGCAAGCGAAAACCACTAAGAATTCGACTTAGAAACCAATGTTGAAAGTGGTTAAGTATAACTTGAACTCGAGGATTGATTTCGAACCAAACTTATGACTTAAGTAATTGTCGACTAACATGGACTTAGCATGAGTCGAGAGCGAGCAAATAGTGCCTTGGTTGTGATTCACTTATGTGTTTAAGCATTGAGCTATAAGTGATTTATCTAGGGGATTAATCGAATGTTTTCTTGACTTTGTCTAGATCGTCAGACACCGTCACGAGCCCCTACCACCTCTCGAGTATCAGGCAAGTTTTCCAAACTTATACTTTTGAAATATTGTTGTATAATAATGCTTTTGCCTTGTATAAGTGTTATATGGTTTTGCGATAAAATGTTATATCGTGTTAAAATTGAGTTTGACATTGGTTTATTTACGAGCTTTCGAGATAAGTAGTTATAAACCGGAATACCTTGTAGCTCTAGATATGAGAGCATAATTGTTGTTTTTGACTCTAGACCGGGAGTCGGTATTTTGAGATTGTCCGGGAAACCCGAGGGATTCTAGGGACAAGATTATTACTTATTTTGAGAAATGTTTTAATAAACATTATTTTATTTCCAAAAAGTATTAAATACTTGGAAACGACTGAAGAAATATTATTTGAATATTTATTTTATTATCGGAGGATTATTTTGGATTATTATTTATTTATAGAGATTTATTTAATAAATATTATTTAAATATTTATTAAATCTCTTTAGTTATTATTTATTTAAAAATCATTTGAGGTCTTTAAAAATTATTTTAAATATTTTCTGACCTTCAAAATGTTTTCAAAAATTATAGGGATTCCCAAATATTTTTCCAAAAATAAAATGACTCTTTATTGAGTACCCGCATGCTTTCAAACTTGTCAAAAGTTGGGAATCCAAGGTTTTAGGGAGCCAATAAATGTTTTTCTCCCTTCGTTGATATCTTTAAGAGCATAAGATCCAGTCTCGATTTCGTGACTTCTATTCGTTGCTCAGTTTGAGATTCTGGCTAGAGGCCAACAAATAATTATCAGTTAGCTTCCATTTTGTTCCGGAAGTAACCAAAAGATATGAGAGGATTTGTGAACGGGTAGTCACCCGGGGAAATCGAATTCGTTTCAGTTCCAAGGAAGGCAGATTCCGAGTCATGAACTGGGAAAAATGGTGTAAGAGACGAAGGTAGCGCATTGTCCAACCACGGCCTTCTGGGGTCAGGGCAAGAAAACGGGGAGCCGGAATTGTCCTCTACATGTAGAAAAATAATTTGATCGAGAGCCCTCAACATATCGACTGATCATCG
The DNA here is from genome assembly GCA_036435485.1 of Saposhnikovia divaricata. Lineage (NCBI taxonomy): Eukaryota > Viridiplantae > Streptophyta > Magnoliopsida > Apiales > Apiaceae > Saposhnikovia > Saposhnikovia divaricata. The sequence continues at coordinate 73,549,277 of CM071595.1, read as the reverse complement.
AGCTAAGGGTGCGCCTGAGAATTCCTGACACATAGTTCAAATCAAATTTCTCCTTCATATGGAGTTCAGTATTCTCATCTGGCAGTATCTAGAACTACTAAATGTTATCACCCATAGTAGGGTTTCCGCATCCAAATTTCTATCAGATCCCCAAATAAGGGGAAATATTCGAGTTTTTCAATAAAGGAAGCATGTCTTTATAATTGCTACTGTAACGCCCCCATACCCGATAACCCGGATTGGGTGCCACCCAACCAATAACAAATACAAATACCTGAATAATAAAACTTAATACACCAACGATATTCCTCTCCAAGGATCGATTCCAGGTTATGGTACGAAACAAGAATCTACACTATAAAATTATTACAACTTATATCTCGAATCCAAACACAAACCTTTATACCGTCTAAACCATAGCGCAAGCCAACTAGAATATGCATGTGTCGGCTCTGTATCTAACCTTTTAATGAATGCAGCATCACTCTCATTTGAATTCTAATGCGCAGGTATCCAACTCCTTAACCCTAACTGAAATGGAAGGTAAAACAAAGCAAGAGTGAGCCAACAACGCTCAGCAAGTTAATCATATAGGGAAACAACAATATCACGATAATTCATTGCTGAACGATATCAATGAATACTTTATCTCAAAAGATCATTCAATTTCCATCATAGAATAAAACTTTCCATTTTTCTTCAAACATACTTTCATGAAAACATTTCTTTTCTTAAAACCATTCCATCATGTTGCTCTAAAAATTAAGCGTTGAATTGCAAGCGAACAATTTGTTTCGTTGTAAAATTTGAGATTCGTTCCACGGGGACTAATTTATTTCGCAAACCTTAAATTTTAATTTAGGCGAATTAGAACGATTAGGTTTAGGAAAAATTCGGATTTTATTCTAATTAATTACCAAAAGAAAATTAATCTACTTTTAAAAGAAAAGCAAATTATTATTCCATTCTTAAACTGATTAATTAATAACAAAAATTATTCTAAAATTTATAATTCAAATTAAGACTAATTTATTCACAGGAATTTTTTTACAACCAAAACTCGGTCACCACTAACAACAATCGCAAACTCAGCTATAACGGAGGTTCATTTAGCAAATACAGGACAATACAAATTCAAAAACATTAAGAGAAATAAACAGAAAACATGGGAAAATGGGTTGTGGGTTTAATGAAGAGGAAGAGAACATGGGACTCGAGTGACATAGATAGCAACAATATGTTCACCACAACAATACAGACTTGGTAACTCGCAAAGGCAACTAGCAGAATAAACTCAGATAGAAACAGAAACTTGGTTCAGGAAATCAACGCTAAAAACAACTCGACTGCACCGGTAAAAAAGATCCAGATAGCAAACTACAGACTGCGATTAACACACAACTGAATATAGCAATTAAACCATAACTCGACCGTAAACTAAACAAACAGTTCGCAGCAAATTCAGGCAACATGGGACTCGACTAAAAACTCGACCAAAGCCACAAAACATGAACTTAGACGACTTAGACAACAAATACAAGAATCATTCGAACAGGATTCGGTAGCTCAGAACAGCGATGCAAACAAATTCAAAAGATACAGACTCGGTGACACTCAACTCAACTCACACAACCCAGAAAATTAAACGTAAATTGAACGAAATGTTCCAGCAGACATTTAAACTCAAACGACTTAGACTCGAGAATTCATAATCAGCACAAAATCATCTCAGAAAACCAGAAAACGATACAGACAAATTAACTAGTGAAAACAGGAACTACACGAACAGCAATGCACGATTACATGAATTCAACAACAAAAATGAATCCGAACGCAGCTAACAACAACCAACAGCTTAACTCAGAACTATGAACCAACACACACACTACCAACCAAAGCATTTCTCACAAAACCAAAGCAAATTACGGTATACATTAATCAATCAAACCCAGAACAACGACCCTGAAATTCAAAAGTTCGAACTAGTAGCAACCTATTCAACAAGCAAGACCAACGAAAAGAACTTGCCGAACAAAACGAAAATAAAAACTAAGGAATTCAGCGAGTTTGAAACAGAAAGGAACGAAATTAAAGGAGAGGCAGAGGAATGGTGTATGAGTTGTGGGTTTAATGGGGAAGAGGATAGAAAGGAGAGAGAGAGAGAGAGAGAGAGAGAGTGAGAGAGAGAGAGAGAGAGAGAAGAAGGAGGCAGGAGAAATCAAAGAACAGGGCTGGGTTTTGATTCGTATAGTAGAGAAAAAAGGAAGCAGGGGATGTTGTATTAAGCTACGAATTAAACACACTGACACAAACAGAGGGATTATTTCTAAAATTTTATAAAACTATTTTTTATTTCTTTGAAAATTAATTACGAAGCTTAAGAAATCAACTACGAAATTAAAATTAAACTATACTAAAACGATGATTTATAATTAAATGGCCCACAATAAAATGGCTTTTTAAAGGGGCATACTACGAATTAAAGACTAAGAACACGAAATTAGAGTTTCGTCACTTTCAACCCCAAGTGGTTAGCAATGGGATTTACAAAAATAATGAAACAAGGCAACAATAATGAAAGAGCAAGACAAGATGTAAAGAAAATAAAAATTGCATTAATTATAATAGGAGTGTTTACAAGATTTGAAACTAAAAAAAATACAAGAAATTAAAACTACACTAAAATCTAAGTTGTCAAATACAAGGGGGTGAGGGGATATTTATAGGATAGGAATTAGGGTTAAGGGGCGTGTTGGGTAAATCCCCTCCATACATTTGGGGTGTGTGGTGGTGAAATCCTAGCCATCTATTTGTTTCCTTCCCCCTTAAGCTTTGAAGAGTTGATCTTGGCCATACACTTATGTAGTGTGTTGGGATGATCTCCACCTTCCACTTGTCTTGAAATATTTCTTTTGCTCCAAGCTCCTAAGTCTTTTCCTTCTTTCATTTTTGGTCCTTCTTCTTCCTCTATTTCCCTTCCTTGCTCTTTATTTTGCCATTTCTTTATTTATTTACGAATTTTCTGAAATGCAACAAAATAATTTATTAAAATACGAGTTCAAACAACAAATAGGTAATAAAAATATGCAAAAATATGCACTTATCAAATGCCCCCATACCTATCTTTTGCTCGTCCTCGAGTAAAACAAAAACAAAAAGAAAATCTAGATAAAAAGTCCTATACTCCTTTTCGTAGGTGTGACGGTTGCATTTGGCATATGCAACAAGCCCTTTAAACCCCGAGGCAGCCCTAGTGGACGAGTGAGGTCTCGTGAGGGCCTATAGTGAATGTACCCACAAAATCCATCTAGTTTTTATAAAAGATTACATGACAATGCACACCACACATACATGTCCTCTCATGATACATCAACTTAAGAATCAAAATGAATTAGAAAAGTCTTGGTGTGGAAAGTGCAATGATTCACATAGTCTACTTAAAGAAGCATGCACGAGTGATTACAAGTTCATGTCAAGTGCAAAAATTATTGGAAACCATGCTAAGTCTACAAGAGCACACCTTAGAGTCAAAACTTGAGATCTCATAGGCAAAAGAAACAAGCAATACCTCACATTTCACTCACAAAAGAACATTCACTCAAGAACAAGGGTAAGTGTATCACTCAGTTCCAACAAAATCAAAAGCATGCTTGACATTTGGTATCATTCTAACTTAAACACAACATACATCAATGATGATAATCAAAAGGTCTTTATTTGGGTTGTAATGGGGCTAGGGACGGGGTATGTCAAATAAGTCCAAAACAAGGTGAAGTGTCAAAAGCTAGTATTCACCATGGAAATCATGCACAACACCAAACTTCCTCCCTACATAATTATTATTTTTAACAAAAAGACTTGACTAGTCGAATGAAGGAGGATTACAAAAACATAAGTATGCTATCATATTTACATATATTTTTTCTCTTTTTTTATTATTATTATTATTATTATTATTTTTTATTTTTTTTTTTTTTTATGAGAGCTAAGATAAACATAAGCAACCATAATCCTCCTTTAGATTTAACTTGAAAATCGACTAACAAGGTAACCAAAAAAACATATATTTCCTCAAAAGTTATGAACAAAAGTAGACCCGTTTCACACACCTTATTACTCCCTCAAGTTCCTACTAGCCTTTGATAAATTGGGATCAAGTATACGTAAGGCTATACAAGAAAAAGGTCTTAGGCGAGTAATGTGGTGTGTCACCGAAAGTATTTGATTAAGCTCAAAGGGGTAACTAATTGATCACATAAGAATGGTGTGGATATTTTGGAAATATTGGTTATTCCTAAATGCCTTTATCATCTTATCATCAATCAATGTCATGTATTTCAAGAAAGAATTCAAACAAGTGCTAGCAATGCAAATGACAAGTGGACACTCAAGCAAACGAATATAAATGCAAAAGATGTGCATATAGGCTCAAAACTCACTTGGTGTGGTAGAACATAATCAATCTCAAGTAAAGGTATCCTCAATGCACCTACTTGTACTCAAAGCATGAAAACCAAATCATCTTACACCTAATCATGACCTTCTAATTTCTTGCACAAATCAAATAAGTCTACTAGTTTCACCTTGCTAGTGTAAGTGTGTGGACAAGAACTTAGCAAATCAGTTCTCAATCAAAATCTAAAGGATCACAAGACTAGAATAAGATTAGAACTCTACTATTTACAATTCTACAACTCTTTTTGTGATTTTATCATTTTTTATTTTTTATTTTTTTGATTTTTATATTTACACTAAAAACCCTCCCCCATACCTAAATCATGCATTGTCCTCAATGTATGCAAATGCAAGAGAAATGAGTAAAGAAGAATGAGGAAATACCTGATAAGGGATGACGGAGACTGAAAACTTCTAAAAAATTATGAAAGAAAATAACTCACACACGCACACAATTCCTCCCCCATACCTGAATTTCACGAGGGGAGGCAAAGGAATAAAATCGAATTAGCCGATGCCGGTGGGAAAATTGGGGTGCAACTTTGAGAAAATATCAAGAAATTTTTGAAAATTTTCTTTTGCAAAGAGTTTCTCAAGCAACATAGAATCATTCAACCCTATAGAACAAGTGTCACTAATGTTCTCCCTAAACCAGCTTAAGGCTTCTTTATTTTGTTTAAGCAAATTAGAGACAATGAAAGTATGGTCTTGGGTTGAATCACTAGGAATGACAGAAAATGAGAATTCATTTTGTCCTAAAGGCTGTTGATCAAACTCGGGATGATACAAAGTCAAGTCAAATGCAGGTGGTGGTGGTCCAACAGGACTGTTAAGAACGGGCTCAACACTAACAACCTCGGGTGGGGTCTTTCACTTAGAACAATTCTTATTCAAATCTCCTAACAACTCACCTAATGTAAGTGGTTCACCAATGGGAGTTTTGACAACGAGCTCAACATTAACATCCTCGAGTTTGGTTTCCCATGGAGAACAAATGTCGTCCAATTCTCTCAACATCTCTTCCAAGGTCATATCCTTATACGACTCATGAAGCTCTCGATTAGACTCATAGTTGACTTTGAAATCCTCTTTGAGAAGAGACTCAATCTCACTATCCTCAAAGCTAGACCATGTGACAAACTTGTTAACCACACTGACCCCTACTGGTTGCTCGAAGAGCTCATTAGGTTCTTTTCCTGTATTAAAAATGTTAAGGTCAACGGTCATGTTACCGAAAGTGAGTTTCATTGAACCATTCCTACAATTAATCAAGGCATTGGATGTAGCAAGAAAAGGTCGTCCTAGAATGATCGGAATTTGGTTCTTAGGATTCGTGACGGGTTGAGTCTCGAGGACAACAAAGTCAACCGGGAAGATGAAATCGCCAATCTTAATTAAGACATCTTCTACTATTCCTTTAGGCATTTTAACAGAACGATCAGCTAGTTGAAGTGTCATGTTTGTTTTCTTCAGCTCGCCTAACCCTAGGGCTTGGTAGACAGAAAATGGAAGGAGATTCACACTAGCACCTAAGTCAAGTAATGCCTTGTTCACAAAAGTATTGCCTATGACACATGAAATTGTAGGACAACCGGGATCCTTATATTTCACGGGAATTTGATTTGAAAGAATTGAACTAACATGAGAGGTCAAAAAGGCTTTCTTAGGGACATGGGTGGATCGCTTGTGAGTACATAAATCTTTTAGACACTTAGCATAAGAAGGAATTTGTTGACTGGCATCTAAAAGAGGAATGCTGATCTCGACTTGCTTGAAAACTTCCAAAATCTTTTCAACTTGAGGCGACTGTTTGGGAGGGAGGAGTCTTTGAGGAAAAGGAGCTTTAGGATTAAAGACTCGTTCACTAGACACATCGGGGATTATTTCTAAAATTTTATGAAACTATTTTTTATTTCTTTGAAAATTAAATACGAAGCTTAAGAAATCACCTACGAAATTAAAATTAAACTACACTAAAACGATGATTTATAATTTAATGGCCCACAATAAAATGGGTTTTTAAAGGGGCATACTACGAATTAAAGACTACGAACACGAAATTAGAGTTTCGTCACTTTCAACCCCAAGTGGTTAGCAACGGGATTTACGAAAATAATGAAACAATGCAATAATAATGAAAGAACAATAGAAGATGTAAAGAAAATAAAAATTGAATTAATTATAATAGGAGTGTTTACAAGATTTGAAACTAAAGAAAATACAAGAAATTAAAACTACCCTAAAATCTAAGTTGTCAAATACAAGGGGGGTGAGGGGGTATTTATAGGATAGGAATTAGGGTTAAGGGGGGTGTTGGGTAAATCCCCATCATACATTTGTGGTGTGTGGTGGTGAAATCCTAGCTATCTATTTGTTTCCTTACACTTATGTAGTGTGTTGGGATGATCTCCACCTTCCACTTGTCTTGAAATATTCCTTTTGCTCCAAGCTCCTAAGTCTTTTCCTTCTTTCATTTTTGGTCCTTTTGCTTCCTCTTTTTCCCTTCCTTGCTCTTTATTTCTTTATTTTGCCATTTCTTTATTTATTTACGAATTTCCTGAAATGTAGCAAAATAATTTATTAAAATACGAGTTCAAGCAACAAATAGGTAATAAAAATATACAAAAATATGCACTTATCACATCACTAAAACATACTTTTCATAAAACCCTAATTTTTTTTAAAAAAAAGTTTAACTTGATTGGAGTTTTTCCACGACTCCGGACAATATGGGTGATCAGCCACGTAAAGTCCCCATACCAATTAGGCAACACATTGGCCTATAAAGGTGCTGGACTGGTTCCACCAGAACTACAACACAAAATAAAACATGTTGGACCGGCGTCACCCGGCCTCTACGCCTCCAATCTGAAGGAATCCGTGGAAAACATTTTAACGGAATTCCCCCACATCAAATCTTTAAAACCTTTAAAACTTTCAAAACATTTCAATTTCAAGTCCTCATACTCACTGATAATAGATCAGCCCAGTATAAGGAATTTTAAATCATCTTTAAATAACTAATCCATTTTAATGAGTAACAATAAAAGATTAAGAACCAGGGAAGCAATTGATATAAGGGATGTTGAACGACAAAGCAATAAGATTAAACTAAGCATGATATAGTTCAACAGAACAGAATCATTCATCAACAAGGAGACATAAATGAATTAAAGAACGAAGCAATTATTAAGATTCTAGAAATTGAACAACAATTATAAAGGAATCAGGGAATAAACAAAATTCGAAATTCAGCGGAAGATTTAAGTTACTACACTGACTAAAACCACTCATTTCAAAGATTATCAATTTATGAATTTTCGTTGAAAAATTTGAATTAGCATAGTGGATTTGAATTGTCTATAAAGAAGATTTAAGAATTTCTCAATTAATCAGAGCTTCACTCTTGTCAGCTAAGCACTCATAGGTTTTAGCTGCCAGAACCGGCATGACAATAATGAGTTTGATTAATTAAGAAGATTTCAATTCATTCTTGATTTTAACTGTCACTGAGCAACACATGCCTAAATGACAGTATAACCTCGAATTAGTTTACATCAATTTGAAGGAAAACGTACTTTGAAGAATATTAGTATAGACAAGAAATATTGAAATGAAATAATTTTAAAAGCAATCAACACCTGAATGAAAGGTGCGAAGCATAAACAATGATAGAATAATTTGAGAATGAATGTTTATGAATTTATGGAAGAATAATGTCACTGGAAATAAAAATGAAGAGTATAGGCACTAGCAAAATGATTTGAAAGGAACATCGTATAATTAATAGAACAGGTTCACATTATTTAAACTAAAAATGAAGGGTATACATGCTTACAAGAAAGAATTTGAAGGAACATATAACTAACACAAGAGAATTTCACATCACTTGAACAATAAGTGAGGGATAGTATACTTGCCTCAATACATGAAGTTTCCAATTCCAGTATCTCAATTCTTTTCTCACTTTATATCAGTCTCTACTTCTTTGTACATTGGCCTCTAATCGATCATACACCTGACTTTCTTCTATAACTTGTCAGACGCTACTCGGGCACACTCGCCAACTCTGATAATTCTTTCACTCCTCAAGATTCCATTTACAAGTGCACTGGCTGTTAGCCGGCCTCCTAGTCGTACCTATATACAGGTAAAGTACTACTTCAGTACGCTTATAACCGTAACCGTTTAACTCTGCCCTACCCAAACGCGTCCTATAATGCTTTACAACTTATCACATATAGCTCATACAGATCATATTCTCGAAATAGTAACGTATAATCTCAAAATCATATAAGCACTTTGCACGTAATATCAACTTACACTTATATCGCATAACACACATATAACATTTACACACTATAAATCTTTATCACAATACTATAAGGGTCATAAATAATTCTAATAAAAATTGGACAACACCTCCTTTAAAATATGGCCTAACCTTTCGGAATACAACCAACCCAAATCATCCATCGAACAATTTTTTTACTCGCACACAATTCACGACCATCACCCCTTTATACTACTAAACACTCTTTACAACTTCTGACATCCCATGTGTTTAACATTTAATATACGTATACATTTCACTTTAATACTCTGAATCACTATAATATACTTAATGATAATCTAACAATTATAATAATTACTTAACCATTTTATAAACATGCTAATTAACGCGGACAATTTAAATAATTCAAGATTAACTAAAAAAAATCCAAATTAGTACATAATATTCGAAAATTTATACCCGATACCAAATGAACTGACATTTAACATGTAAACCATTCTATACGTAATTTGCACATTATTTCATCAATTACATATCATTCCCAAATCATCAAATTATACTAATTACACACAATCTTGACACTATTACACTAACACATACTAACAATGCAATTTATTGTTTGATAACAACATATTAACGACACAAGGGAAACGCAACTGCATAGCTAAAAAATCAGCAAAACTCGAAGTGGGTTGTTCGAATTTTTCAACATATAATATCACCACACACCACTGGCAACAAGGCAAGAATTTATAACAAAAGCCCCAATCTTGTATCACCTTTGACCATATACACGAACACAATATCCAAACGCGCGCACACACACACTAGAGATGCACAAAAAGCCCTTTGGACCGGGCTTTATCCGGGCTTTAAAAAGCCCGGGATTTTTAACAACCGGGCCGGGCCGGGCTTTTTCAAAAATCGGGCCGGGCCGGGCCGGGCTTTCTCTAAAATATGAGGCCCGTTTTAGGCCTTCGGGCCGGGCCGGGCCGGGCCGGGCTTTTTTCGGGCTTTTTTAAAAAAAATTATATATATGTATTTTCTATATTTTTACAAATATTTCTCGATGATCCAACCGTACGGATGATAAGATATATCTAATTAAATGATATAACCAAATTTTCAAAAAATAAAAAATTAATTTGGTTGGAGATCTTAATAGAACATTACTATATTGTCTAGTACTCGTAACTAGTGCTTCATCCCAGATTATTGTTTCTATATTTTTAAAAATATTTCTCAACGATCCAACCGTACGGATGATAAGATATATCTAATTAAATGATATAACCAAATTTTCAAAAAATAAAAAATTAATTTGGTCGGAGATCTTAATAGAACATTACTATATTGTCTAGTACTCCTAACTAGTGCTTCATCCCAGATTATTGTTTCTATATTTTTAAAAATATTTTCGACGATCCTACCGTACGGATGTCAAGATATATCTAATTAAATGATATTCCCAAATTTTCAAAAAATAAAAAATTAATTTGGTTGAAGATCTTAATAGAACACTACTATATTGTCTAGTACTCCTAACTAGTGCTTCATCCCAGATTATTGTTTCTATATTTTTAAAAATATTTCTCGACGATCCAATCGTATGGATGATAAGATATATCTAATTAAATGATATAACCAAATTTTCAAAAAATAAAAAATTAATTTGGTTGGAGATCTTAATAGAACATTACTATATTGTCTAGTACTCCTAACTAGTGCTTCATCCCAGATTATTGTTTCTATATTTTTAAAAATATTTCTCGACGATCCAACCGTACGGATGTCAAGATATATCTAATTAAATGATATTCCCAAATTTTCAAAAAATAAAAAATTAATTTGGTTGAAGATCTTAATAGAACACTACTATATTGTCTAGTACTCCTAACTAGTGCTTCATCCCAGATTATTGTTTCTATATTTTTAAAAATATTTCTCGACGATCCAATCGTATGGATGATAAGATATATCTAATTAAATGATATAACCAAATTTTCAAAAAATAAAAAATTAATTTGGTTGGAGATCTTAATAGAACATTACTATATTGTCTAGTACTCCTAACTAGTGCTTCATCCCAGATTATTGTTTCTATATTTTTAAAAATATTTCTCGACGATCCAACCGTACGGATGTCAAGATATATCTAATTAAATGATATTCCCAAATTTTCAAAAAATAAAAAATTAATTTGGTTGAAGATTATAAGTTAAATTAATAAAATAAAAATTTTATCCGGGCTTTATCCGGGCTTTTTAAAAGCCCGGGCTTTATCCGGGCTTTTTAAAAGCCCGGGCTTTTAACCGGGCTTTTCGGGCTTCGGGCCGGGCCGGGCTTCGTGAAAAATAGAGGGTCCATTTTAGGCCTCCGGGCCGGGTCGAACCGGGCCGGGCTTTTTTCGGGCCGGGCTTTTCGGGTTTTTTTTCGGGCCGGGCTTCAGGCTTTTTGAACATCTCTACACACACACACACTTAGTTTCAAACACACACACACCCATGTACTCGGCAAGACACAAATGCAGGCAATTTACACACATCACACATACAGTCAACACCAGCTTGGAAATCGAAGTTTACAACCTCAAAAACAGAGAACCCAATTCATTCCTAACGTACCAACTCTGATACGAACACACTCAGCTTTACCCAGTCCAAATCAACACCACACCACTGAACCAAGCTCGAAATCGAGCTCAAATCCAGCAGAATAAAAGCCTCGCAGCACACACACCCACATAAAGTTACAGATGCAGAAACAAAGGGGAGGGGAATAGGTTTTACAGCAAAAACCGAATAAACATAAGCTTGCAAGAGGAAGATATTCACAGTGGTATTATAACCAAATCCGCTGAACTCACCAACACTTACACACCCGTATATATACACACCCACATAGGGGAAAAGAGTGAGGGAGAGGGAGAGATATTTGCGGGAAGGGGAGAGAAGGGATAGATAGAGAAGAGAGTGAAAGAGATGTTATCGAGAGAGATTAATTCGAGTGACAAAGCAACACAGAGGAACAACCCAGAACTCTCAGGAAGAATGGGGAGGCTGTTGCCTCTTATCAATTACAATAAGGGGAATTTCAGTAATTTTACCCCTCTGAAAAATCATCATTTTTTTCATCATTTTTTTAAAAAAAACTAAAATTTATCTTCTAATAACTTAAAATTAAACAGAAAATTTGTAACAATTACATTTTTCATTTTTAAAATAAAGAATATAAAATTACGAACACACACATTTTTTCAAAATATTTTTAGGATAAAAAATGAATTAAATATGAATTTTACAAATTTTGATCCTTTAAATACAATAAAACTCTTAAAATCATTTTAAAATACCAAAACACCCAAAATAATATTAAAAACTAAATAAATATACAAATATGATATTGTAAAAGGTTTCGGGATTTTCAAATACTCTGATGATTTTATAAAAAATTTTAAAGTTCAATAATGCATAATTTAAATAGATTTTTAATCACAAAAATTCAAATAAAAATACATGGACCTACACGACACACATACATCACCATATAAATACGTGAACATGATGTCACATATATTTAACCTAAAAAAATTTTCACACCATATATTCCACATTTAATATTAAATAATAACATTTATAATTACGAATTTTCTAAGGCGTGATAGCTACGACAAGTATGAGTTTCCTATATCTTTCATATAAAGATAGTACTGTTTTTGAGCATTTTCTGGTAAGGAAATAATTTCAATATTGAGATATTTGATAATATTGTCTTATACCAGTTATATTGAGGTTTTGGACTAAAGGCAGATTTTTTTCCACATTATTATTTCCTTGATGAGCTTTCGCTCACTCTTGCTTGTTTTGTATATTATATAGCAGCTAAGCAGGATGCCAAGGATCCGGCACACACCCTGCAACCAAGTGGGAAACGCAAGGCGTTTTCGTGAGCAGTTCATGGAAACGATCCCTGAGATAGTAAGGACTAGTTGGATCAATCAGTAGCTTTTGTTAGTCCTCTTTATATATAAATTTGACTTGTGTAAGAGGTTAATGAGAATCAAATGTTTGAGTCGCTGATGTACCTTCACTTAGAAGTTACATCAGTAGTAAGATTCAGTTAAACATTTGGGTATTGTAATAACTATATTTTATTCCGAAGATATTATAGTGTGTCGTTTCTGAGACTCTAGCCTGTGTGTATGTATGTGTGAGATTATATATATTGTGGGGTCATGAGCAGGTGGATTGCATATATTGTGAGTAATACCAGGGTCGTAAAAATTGGTCAACTCGGCCGAGTACTCGTTTTGGACCCCTAAACCGATCCGAATAGTGACTAATCGGACCAAAAACCGATTTTTGCTATAACTCGGTCAAGACTCGGGTTGACTCCGAGTAATCGGGGTCAAACTCGGGCTTGACTAAAAAATAATTTTTATTGCTCAACTTATAGTTATAACTTATAACCTAGATTCGACCCAATTTTATTAAACCCAATCTGAAAGAATATCTCTCGTCCTCTCTTGTCCTCTCTCTCTCTCAGATTCGATACATACACCCAGATTCAATACATACACGGTACACCAAGATTCAAATCGAAAGGTAATAATATCCTCTCTTTATCAATTAAATCAAGTTCATCTTTGATTATTTGAATTAATGTTGAATCTTTTATAGTAAACACTTTAATTAGAGCTCTGAATTAGATTTTAATTTTATACTACTAGTCTACTATGAATTAGAGCTTTGTAGTTTATAATATGGTGGTTTAAATCCTTTGTTTTGTTGCTGCTTCTTTTAGTCGCTGTTTTGCTGGTAATTCAATTTATTCTTGTGTACGATATTCTGGGTCATCGATTTCTAGAAGACCGTTTAGAGAACTTAATGAAGACGATTTTGAGTCTGATGATGAAGATAATGATGATGCAGTTGTCATTGAAGAGGAAGATGATTATGTTGACCAATGGTGATTGGTGAATCAGTTACCCTATTTTTATTTTTGTAGTTTGTTCACCTGAATGCATGAATGGATGAATATATTTGAACACTATTATAATTAGTGTGGTGTTACTTGTTAGCAGGGTTGTAATAATATTATTACTTTATTAGTAATATTAATATTATTGTGAAGTTTTAAGTTTAACACATGTACACTAAAATTAGAATAAATACATATAAATTATGAGAAAAAAGGTTAAAAAACGATATCCGATTAGTAGTCCTTGACCCCGGGTCTGGGGGTGTCACAAGATATCTCAAGATTCGTTTAACCGCAACGAGATGCACATCTCTAGGATCCGCTTGGAACCTTGCACACAAGCATGTAGCATACAAAATATCTGGTCTACTTGTAGTGAAATAGAGTAATGAACCTATCATACCTTTGTAGCTTGTGACATCTACCTTGGAAGAATTTTCACATGCCCTAAACTTTACAGCTATAGATGATGGTGTCCTTGCTGAAGATGAATCCTCCATTTGATATTTCTTAAGGAGCTCTTTGACATACTTGGATTGAAAAATAAGGATTCCATCTGACCTTTAACTTACTTGTAATCCAAGAAAGAACTTCAGCTCACCCATCAGGCTCATCTCAAATATACCCTGCATTAGCTTAGCAAATTTCTTGCATAAGAGATCATTAGTAGACCCAAATATTATATCGTCCACATAGACCTAGACTAGTATAGTATCATTCTTATGTTTCTTTGTAAAGAGAGTTTTGTTTATGACACCTCTAACAAAACCATTTTCAATTAAGAATTTAGAAAGAGTGTCATACCATTTTCTTGGCGCTTGCTTAAGACCATAGATAGCCTTGAAGAGAAAGTAGACATAGTCCAACAGATCTGGATCTTCAAAGCCAGGGGGCTGTTCCACATAAACCTCTTCATCCAGCTTACCATTCAGAAAAGCACTCTTAACATCCATTTAATAAACTTTGAAGTAAGAAAATGCTGCGAATGCCAAGAATATCCTGATGGCCTCAAGTCTAGCCACTGGTGCATAGGTTTCATCATAATCAATTCCTTCAGCTTGGGAGTAACCTTTAGCAACCAATCGTGCTTTGTTTCTAGTCATAGTTCCATCTTCATCTAGTTTATTTTTGAATACCCACCTAGTATCAACCACTTTCTTGTCCTTAGGTCTGGGTACCAGCTTCCACACTTCTTGCTATTTAAATTGATTAAATTCATCTTGTATAGCAAACACCCAATCAAGATCAGAAAGGGCTTCCTCAGTTCTCTTAGGTTCCATTTCAGACAGAAACCCTGAATAATTACATTGATTTTGATAAGATCTTCTAGTTCTTACACCAACATCTGGATCACCAGGGATTAGCTCAAAGGGGTGAGCTCTATTCTAAACAGTCTATCTGGGAAGATTAGATCTTGATGATTCACCTTGTTCTTCATTGTGATGTTGAGTATAACTAGTTGATCATTCATTATCTCCCCCTGAGTTGTTGCCAGGTTGACTTGATGATTGTTCAGGAGTGTCAGGGGTATCTCCAATATTATTATTATTTCCATCACCATCACCCTGATCATCATCATTATTATCATTATTATCATCAACAACAACTTCAGGTGGATTGTCACCATCTGAATCTGAATCTAACATGTCATCAAAAGTTAATTTTTTAGATGGATCTTCTGTTTGGATACTGGGGAGTTTAGTGTCATCAAATGTTACATTGACATTTTCAAGCATTTTCTGTTGATCAATCACATACACCTTATAAGCTCTTCTAGTATAACCAATAAAAATTGCTTCATGTTCTTTGGCCTCGAATTTTCCACCACGATCATCTCCTTCTTTAAGCAAAGAACATTTTGCTCCGAATACATGAAAGTATTTGAGTACTGGTTTCTTTTCGTACATTATTTCATAAGGTCTCTTCATTAAATCTTTGTTGATAAGAGTTCAATTCTAGATATAACATGCAGTGTTGACAGCTTCAGCCCAAAAATATAAAGGAAGCCTTGATTCACTTAACATTGTACGTGTAGCTTCAATCAAGGTTCTATTCTTTCTTTCTACTACCCCATTTTGCCGAGGAGTTCTTGGAGCTGAATACTATCTTGTTATGCCCTTGTCAGCGCAAAAGTCATTTGGAGTTGCATTCTTGAATTCAGTTCCAATGTCTGACCTTATTGCTCTTACTGGATGCTTTGAATCTAGCTCAATCAACTTGATATGATCAATCACCATTTGTGGAGTTTCATCTTTGGAATTTAGAAAAAGAACCCAAGTGTATTTTGAGAAGTCATCAACAATCACGAGAGCATACCTTTTCTTTGACATAAACATCACATTAACTGGACCAAAAAGATCCATGTGTAGTAATTGCATAGGTTCAGTTATTGATGATGTGTCAGTGCATTTATGAGTTGCTGTTTTCAATTTCCCTTTTTGACAGGCATCACAAAGTCCTTCCTGAGTAAATTCCATAAAAGGTAAACCTCTCACCAACTCTCTTTTAACTAGAGAATTCATTTTCTTGAAGTTAAGGTGAGAAAGTTTCTTGTGCCATAGCCAACTCTCATCTGTAGATGCTTTAGAATAGAAGCAAGTGATCTCTTCAGTGCTTCCAGAGTTCATGTTGGCTACATACAGATTGCCTTTTCTAACTCCAATCAATGCAGGTTGTTCATGTCTCTTGTGTGAGATCATACAATTCTTCTTGTTAAAGAAGGCTTCAAAACCCTTGTCACAGAATTTACTGATACTTAGCAGATTATGTCCAAGTCCTTTCACAAAAGACACTTTATCGATGATAACATTACCAGCTTCCAATCTACCATATCCATTAGTTTTACCTTTGATGTTATCTCCAAAGGTAACCACTGGCCCGGCTTTCTCCACCACATTTGTCAGTAGGTCTCTATCTCCGGTCATATGCCTTGAACATCCACTATCCAAAATCCACATAACACGATCAACCTGTTCTACACCCTGAAATGACAAATAGGTTAAACTTTCTTCGGAACCCAAATTTTATTGGGTCCAGAGTACTTGAAGAATTGGCCTTTATCAGGCAAAACAACATTCTTAATCTTTACCACAACATTTTCAACAGAGACTGGACACTTAACCCTGTAAACAGCTTTAACAATCTTTGGTTTCAGCTTGGGTATCCATGTCTTCACCATAACCATAGGAGGACTTGAGATCATTGACCTAGGATTATGTGGTGTGACAATCCTGGATCTAACATGCTTCCTACTGTTTATGTATTGCCTTAGAGCAATCATACTACTAGTTGCATGCATACTATTAAAATATGCAGACATAACATTAAAAGCACATTGCATATAGTTCAAGATGCCACATGGTTTATGAGATGAATTATTCAAAGGCATGGCATGCATGTTAGACATGTTATTGCATTTATCCATATTATCATGATTTAATCCAGTCTTCAAAGAACTAGTTAAATTAACAACCTTGACTGGCATCTTAAGCACATCGTGTTTAGAATAGACATTTGTATTGGCAATGTCTTCAGTTCTCAATTCTTCCTGAATAATTAAAGAAGTGGTATCTAAAGGTTCTGCAATAGACTTTTTAAAGAGAGGGTTCTTAACACCCTTAAGTACATGTGGTATTCCCCTTTCTTTAGCACTAACAGGATTAGGGGAATTTATGCCTAACATTTCAACAGCCACGTTGTAACCAAACCCAATTCCCACTGTTTGATCAATAGCTTTTTTGTTAAAAATATCTTTAGCCACTTTACAAGAATTATAGTAAGCTCTAACCTTGGTCTCAAGTTCACTTATTTTAGCAAGTTGTTTATACACTACTTCCACTAAGGACTTTTCCCTTTTATTAAGTAGTTCTATTTCCTCTTTTTGTTTATCCTGACACTTGTGTACATTTGGTACTTCCTAGCACCCCACTAGGGGCCATAGGTCCGAACCACCATATCGTCCGTCGGTGTCAGCACATTGGATTCTACCTTACGAAGAGGTGAAGCAATCGGCATCACTTCGGCCCCATTATCATCCCCTTGTTCGGAAGGGACCTTGTCAACGTCGGTCGTAGTGACGGCAGCAGCCAAAACAGCCGCCTCTTGAGCCAGAGCCTTCTTACGGTGACGCTCGACTATATCTTGACGAGAAGACACTGCACAAGAAATAAGTCAATTCAGAGCAAATAACAGTCAAAACTAAAGTAAGAAAGAACAATTAGTAAATGGTTCAAAAATCGAAAGGAAAATGAGGGCTACCGCTACCCCAAAGGGCGAATAGCCAGTCTTTCTCTCGACTGTCAGATAGAGGGACACTGTCCATGTCCAGATCGCAAAGGAGTTTATAATCATTCTTGTCCGCCCCTGGAATCGAAGGCATCACAACTTTCGTTGGATCCACCTCTTTCCACACGGCAAACTTGGCGATCTTCGGTCTTGAAAAGAAGAACCACTAATCGTGGGTTCCCTTATTGCTAGAATTGGTCTGTGCCCAGTCCAACCGGTTGTTCTTTCGGGCGATGGTGTAGAAACCATTACTCTTCGGATTCCTTCGAAAGTCGTAGTGGCACCAGAAGAGAGATGACCTCGGGTGGATCTTCGCCGCCAGACAACGGACCTGGAAGCAATTGATATGGATGAAGGAATTGGGATCCAATTGACCAAGGGCAATTCCCATGTTTTTCAGCAGGCTCTTCAGGAGGGGCAGGAGTGGCACTCGGAAGCCACATTTGAAGGCAGCTTCAGAAATGCATGTGGCCATATCTCCAAAGCCCCTCGGAATTGGAGGGTTGTGGTGTATTCGGTCTCTTCGATTGGCCGGATAGATATGCCAGAGGCCCCTTGGGATGCTGTATTTTTCATGGAATGAGGGTATATCATCTTTGGACAACTTAGACCGAAGGTTCGCTGCTGGGTAGATTAAGATATCACCAAATGGAGAGACGTCCGAAGGACCAGCACCCTCATTTGACCGATCCATGTCCCTGTATTCGAAAATGAATTGACATTAGCCTTGTACTCGGGAAGGTGAATGAAGGAAAGAAAAGAAAGAGAGAGGAAATGCCGAGTACAGAAGGCCAGGATCGGTCGGAACATCCTAAAACTACAGGCGAAGGTACGAAGGCTATGGGTCTAAGTAAATGTGATGACCAGGGCTGTCCGAAGATTGTTCATATGGCTTAAAGATCTCGAGGGATGTTCTTGCCCAAAAAATCTTGAATAGCCCCAGAATACCTAGGAAGGATACAGGGAGTCGAAAATCCTAAAACTAGAACATAAATACAATCCTAAAGTAGTGCGAGTGTGCATACATTTTACCCAGAATGCAAACGTGACCAAAACCCTTTTCCTATGCATACATACAGATACATGTATACAGCGGTTTATGGCAAGAAAAATGTAAAAGTTACAGCAATAGAGTAATGGAAACTAGCATGCTGACAATATATGAATCTTTAAGAGAGAGGAGCAGTACTTACTGTTTTGAAGATAGATTTTGATTGGGATTGGTGGACTTGGAATCCTTTTAGTCGAGATTACGGGCCCTATCGCGTGAGATTCTCTGATTGAATATTGTTGCTCTTGGAAAGTTTAGAGAACAGAGGTAAGTTTGTATGCGTAAAGATGCAAATGGAGAGATTGTTGGGGTTTAAATAAAGGGATATGACGTTTGGACATGAGTCATTTGGAATTCAACGGTTGCGATTCCTGCGCAAATCTCAAGGCTGCACAGTTGTCAGCATTAAATGGATACGTCTCCCTATGTGACGTCTTATCATTGCCCTTTGGCATCCTTATCCGAAGGTACAATTCAAAAAGATAACTCCGAAGATGGACCCTTGGTTTTGGCCTTCGTCCTGATGATAACTCCGAACGAAGCCCAGGGACATGTTGGAGGCCCATCTCCTTAATAGGCTTGGCCGGAGGCCCAACTCCCGAAGTTGAGTCGCTAGCCCGAAAAGGCCCAATGGTTCATGACAAGTGCATATTTTTGCATATTTTTATTACCTATTTATTGCTTGAACTCGTATTTTAATAAATTATTTTGTTACATTTCAGGAAATTCGTAAATAAATAAAGAAATGGCAAAATAAAGAAATAAAGAGCAAGGAAGGGAAAAAGAGGAAGAAAAAGGACCAAAAATGAAAGAAGGAAAAGAATTAGGAGCTTGGAGCAAAAGAAATATTTCAAGACAAGTGGAAGGTGGAGATCATCCCAACACATTACATAAGTGTATGGCCAAGATCACTCTTCAAAGCTTAAGGGGGAAGGAAACAAATAGATGGCTAGGATTTCACCACCACAAATGTATGGTGGGGATTTACCCAACACCCCCCTTAACCCTAATTCATATCCTATAAATACCCCCTCACCCCCCTTGTATTTGGCAACTTAGATTTTAGGGTAGTTTTATTTTCTTGTTTTGTAGTTTTAAATCTTGTAAACACTACTATTATAATTAATGCAATTTTTATTTTCTTTACTTCTTGTCTTACTCTTTCGTTATTGTTGCCTTGTTTCGTTATTTTCGTAAATCCCGTTGCTAACCACTTGAGGTTGAAAATAATGAAATTAAATTTCGTGTTCTTAGTTGCAAAATTTGATTATGCCCCTTTAAATCTCCATTTTATTGTGGGTCTTTTAATTCCAAATGTTAGTTTTAGTGTAATTTTAATTTCGTAAATAATTTCTTTCTCTTGTATTTAATTTCCTAAAATAAAAAAATCACAAATAATATTTGTTTAGTTAATTTTCAGCATTTACTTTACCTGTTTTAAATCTAAAAATTCGAAGCTTATTTCTCTTCTCTGTTTTCTCTTTAATCGAATGGTCAGTTTACTTTTTCTCTGATTTTGATAAAACACATACACGATACCAAACTCAGCCCATCATTGTCTTCTACTCTCCCCTATTTTCTTCTATTCAAACATCACCTGTCTCTCTCTACTTTATATTTCGATTCACAAAACCATACCACATCACAGCCTCTTTTCTTGCTTCGTTCTTTTCGACTGCAAAATCTCTCTCTCTCTCTCTCTCTCTCTCTCTCTCTCTCTCTCTCTCTCTCTCTCTCTCTCTCTCTCTCTCTCTCTCCCTTGTTCCATTTCCTTTCGCTTCAAACAAACCCACTCCCCCATTCCCTTCCTCTTTATCCTTCAACATTTACACCCCACTGTTTTAATTTACTTCATTGTGTTATATTAATTACGTCTTAGAGTTTTGTGAGTTCAGTTCAATTTTAGAGCCGTCGTGTCCTGTTATTCGTGTTGAGTTCTCCGTTTGTTGGATGTCGAGTGTTGCTAATTGTTTTTAGATATTTTCCGGTTTTAGCTGTTCTTGTTGTTGTTGTCCGAGTTTTTGTTTCGAATTTTTACTACGATCGTTTACTTAGTTGCGTTAGTAGCTTTTAGTTTGAGTTGTTCTGTTTTTTTTCATCGAGTTTTTGTTCTGGTTTTACTTGTTCGTGAGTCACTATAGTCTATCGAATTGGGGCTGATTAATCATTTGTAATGCTCGACTGAGTTCACCTATTTAGTCTGCATCAAGTTTGCAATGATTGTTTAGTTTCATAGCCGTTGCGTAGCTAAGTCGATTTCTGAGAGTTGCAATGTTATATAGTCCACGAGTCTGAGCTGTCTGAGTCATTTGCTTTACTCTGCTAGTTGCATTTGCGAGTTACCAAGCCTGTATTGTTGTGGTTAACGAATTGTTGCAGTTTGCTGCTTTAATTTCATTGTTAATCGGGTCTGAGTTTATGTTGCCAAGGTTGTCCGGTTCATTGGTTTCATTTTTGTTGAATTCGGAATAGTCGACGTCTGTGTCTTAGCGTGCTATTTTAGTGTCCTGTTTTAGTCTGTGTCTTGAGTTGTCTATTTTGCGAAGATGAGTTTAGATAGGTGTTGATTTTTAGTGTTGCGAATTCCTGCTTGTTATGGTCGAGTATCCGAGTCGCTTCTATTGTTTCGTTTTCCACTCCTTGTTTGTTTGAGTTTGCACGAGGCACTATGGAATTTTGACGATTTTTACTGTTCGGATTGATTGATTTGCTGTGCTAATTGTTTTGGTGTATTATTTTTGTTGTTTGATTTTGGCAGTAAATTGTTTGGAACGTTTTTGGCTAGTTTAATTTATAAATTGATCATGACAAAATTTTGTTAAAATTTTCGGTAAATAAATCTAGTTTTAATTTGAAGGGTGAAATCTCTAAATACCCACCTTTTCAAAACAAAAACCCAAAATACCCACCAGCGCAGTCGACCGCCCAAAATACCCGTCAAATACGCATTTTCAAAATGCGTAGGCTCTTATACGCATGTTATACATGTGTGTTCTTTACAATTTTTTTAAAAAAGCAAGCCACACAGTGGTATAATGCATATAGTACATATTATTGTCCCTGGAACACGCATGTTGGACATGCGTGTTCTTTAATTTTATTTTTATTTTTGGAAATTAGACTACGCATGATTCCAAGGCGTAGAGTTCATTTACAAAGTAACTGCCATTCAATTATAAGAAGAGTACGCATGTTTATCATGCGTGAAGGGAGTACGCATTGTATAGATGCGTATTCAGTGGGTAGAAAGGGCGGACGCTTGCGCCTATGGGTATTTTGGACAGTTGAACTCCAAAAGTGGTGTATTTTGGTCATTTTTTCTAATTTGAATGCAGATTTTTTTTTAAAAAAAAATAATAATTTAATTTTTGTTATGCTTAATTAGTTAGTTTAGAATAGATTTAATTTTTCTTTAAAATAGTTTAAATTTTCTTGTAGTTATTAAATAGTATAAATTCGAATTTTCCAAAACCCAATTGCTCTAATCCGATTAAATTAAATTTTAAGGATCGTGAAACACATTAGTCCCTGTGGAACGAATCTCACATTTTACCACGAATCAAATTGTTCGCATCCAATTTAAAACGCTTAATATTTTCTGAGCATAACAAGTTTTTGGCACCGCTGCCGGGAACTAATTATTTTTCGCACCTTAGCTTTTAATTTTTCGGATTAGCTCTCTTCTCACCCTTTTTTCTTGTTTGCATTTTTTCGAGGAATTTGGAGGAAAATTCGGGAAACTTGGATTAATGCGGAAGAATTTTCTCAGAATTTTGGAAGCTTTGCTTGGGTAACCCCTATCTCTCTCCTCTTTCATTTTTTTTCCCTTATTTAGAAAATCAAAAGAAAAATTAAATCAAACAAAAAAATCAAAAATCACAAAAAAAATAAAATTTAAAATTTAAAATCCAAAAAAATTAGTTGTAAATACATAATTGGTGCATCATGCATTTAATCACTTAGGGCACATCATCTAGATTTTTATTTTCTTGTTTTTAATTTTTCGTACCCTATAAATTGTGGTGATCGCTGGAGAACCCCAAGGTACGTTAAATTCTTTCTCTTCTTTAGTTAGAGCACGTAGTTAAGCATCCATAAATGTTTATAGTTTTATTTTATCTCGTTTGTTGCATCATTTGTAAATAAATCTTAAGGGCAAAACCTCTCAAAAGATAAGTGAAGGGATTTCATTACTCTTTCCTTAGCCCAAAAACAATTTGATCCCTCATTTTGCATACCTAGCCTTTAATAAAATTAATTAGATGTGTGTCCTAGGAATCTCGTGCTCATTTAGGAAGGTGCTTAAGAAACGAAGTAATCTTTAATTATTCCGACTTTTTGGTGTCTAGGAAAGCGAAAGCTGACCTGGCCAATTAAGGTTTTGTTGTCTAGGCTGGTGTTTAGCCTCTTGGCAATGCTTGCACCTACCTGGCCAAGCCGTTTCGAATAATTATTGATTTACCTAGTTTTTGGTAGCCCTTACAGTTAGGAGCAAGGTCTAGTTATTTTATTAAGGAACCCTAGAGTTAGAATAATTTTTCTCTTTTAATTTTTCACCCCTTTCTTTTTGTGTGTTTATTTTATCGCACTTTCTTGCTACGTGTTTCCTTTTATGGTTTATGCGAACTATTTGGATTGGGGATAATTCTTCTAGACTAGTGAGATCGTTTGAGATTTCTTCCTCTTCTGATTCCGAGTCTTTAGATAATTTCGAACCAGTAGTAAACATGGACATGTCTCTTAAGGACCGTTGCTATCCCACCCGTTCTGCCCAACCCTCGTGTATCAATCTTCCTCCCGTAAATGGTAATAATTTTGAAATCAAAGCTCAACACATTAGCATGTTACCCAAATTTACCGGGAGTGAAGGTGAGGACCCGTATCTTTTCATCCTTGAATTCGAGGAGGTTTGTGCCTTACAAAAACTCCAACAATTAACCGAGGACTCGATTAGGCTTAGGCTCATTAACTTCGCGCTTAAAGAAAATGCTAAAAAATGGTTGTATAGCCTACCGGTTAATTCAATTTCTACGTGGGAGGGATTTGTGGTAATTTTTCTAAAAAAATATTTTTCAAACCATAAGACTACAAGGATTACAAACGAGATAAACCAATTTCATCAAACGGAAAACGAGTCTTTTTGGAAGTATTTTGATCGTTTTAAAAATCTTTTATCACAATGCCCCACCACGGAATAGAAAAATGGAGACTTTGTAAGATCGTCTATGAGGCCCTAGATAGTCCAACAACCGCGTTGTTAGAGTCTATGTGCCAAGGCAAATTCATGGAGAAGGATGAGGAGGAAGGGTGGGAATTTTTCGAAGAATTAGCCGAGAAGACCATGTTGTGGAAGTCTACTAGGGAGCCTCATAAGTCCAACGAGTCGTCTAGTACATCTAGGGGTTTGCACTCGATTGGAAATTTGATTGCAACCGATGCCAAATTAGCTACTCTAACTAGAAGTCTCGAAGCCCTAGAAATTAGTAACGCCCCCTCACAAGTGTGTATGTGCTCTAATTATAATCAAGGTTTTCCAAACTTTCCCGGTTGTGATCAAGTCAATGCGGTGCTTCAACCAACCCTTAGGAATGATCCTTTTGCACCTACATACAATCCTGGTTGGAAGAATCACCCTAATTTCTCGTGGAACCAAGGCCAAAACTACCAATCTCCGCCACCTTCTTTTCAAACTCCTTGTTTTCAAAAGCCCAATCAAAACTCGTACCCGATTCAAAATCAAGTTCCTTATCCAAACTCGATTCAAGCCCCGAATCAAGCACCCGCCCACCCTCCCGGCTTTCACGAGTCGGATAAGAGAATTAATTCTTTAGAAAAGACGCTTGATGCGCTTTTGAAATCAACGACTAATTTGTAATCTCAACAAACCTTCATGCAAACCATGACTCAAGATAGGCAACTTTTGAATGCTAGTACTCAAGCCATATCTAAGTTAGAGGTTCAAGTGAGTCAACTAGCCAACGCCATGTGTGAGCAAGAGAAGAAAAGTTCCCGAGTCAACCCGAAGTCAACCTTAAATTTCCTCTCAACCAAAGACCTCCTGAAAATGTTAATGCTATCATTTCTTTAAGGTCGAGAAACAAAGTTGATAATCAAGTTGGAGTCGAGTCCCCCGACGAAGAAGACGAGTCAAATGTTGAACAAAACCCTAAACTCAATGCTTCAAACCATCTTCCTAATCCCAAGACTTTCGAATCATCTAGTCCCACACTTTCACAACTTGAACCCTCATCTTCAAAATCAACTCCTGAGTCATTAGAATCTTCTCATAAATCATCATCATCTAGAGAGCCTTCATCAACTCAAACACCACCTTCACCCAACAAATCTTCGATTGTTGTTCCACTTTCCAATTCCATTCCCAATGTGTCTAGCGAAGGAGTCTTTAAGCCTAAAGCTCCTTATCCTCAAAGACTCCTTTCAAACAAACAATCGCCTCAAGTAGAAAAGATTTTGGAAGTTTTCAAGCAAGTCGAGATCAACATTCCTCTTTTAGATGCCATTCAACAAATTCCTTCTTATGCCAAGTGTCTAAAAGATTTATGTTCTCACAAACGTTCCACCCACGTCCCTAAGAAAGCCTTTTTGACTTCTCATGTTAGTTCAATTCTTTCGAACCAAATTCCCGTGAAATATAAGGACCCCGGCTGTCCTACAATTTCATGTGTCATAGGCAATACTTTTATGGACAAGGTGTTACTTGACTTAGGAACGAGTGTGAATCTTCTTCCATTTTCGGTCTATCAAGCCCTAGGTTTAGGCGAACTTCAAAAGACGAACATGACAATTCAATTAGCCGATCGTTCTGTCAAAATGCCTAAGGGAATAATTGTGGATGTGCTAATTAAGGTTGGTGAATTCATCTTTCCGGTTGACTTTGTTGTCCTCGAGACCCAACCCGTCACGAATCCTAAGAACCAAATCCCGATCATTCTGGGACGACCTTTTCTTGTTACATCCAATACCTTGATTAATTGTAGGGATGGTTCGATGAAACTCACTTTTGGTAATATGACAATTAACCTTAACATATTAATGTTGGAAAAGAACCCAATGAGCTTTACGAGAAAATAATAGCGGTTAATCTTGTTGATGACATTGTTAATTGGTCAAACCTTGAGGATAGTGAGATTGAGTCTCTTCTCAATGAGGATTTCAAAGTCAACCATGAGTCTAACCGAGAGTATGTTGATTCGTTAAGAGATATGACCTCGGAGGAGATGTTGAGGGAGTTGGACGACATTTGTTCCAAATGGGAGACTCCACCCGAGGATGTTAATGTGGAAGCCGTTGTCAAAAATCCCATCGGTGAACCACCTACTTTCGATGAGTTGTTAGGGGCTTTAAATCACATTTGTTCTAAATGGCAAGCTGAATCTAATACTGACCATGTCAACCCTAGTACCATTGTTACAACTCCCGTTGGTGAGCCACCTCCACTTGATTTTATAACACACCCCTCCACCTTCGATCACATTTTCTTGCAAAAAGACAAACTTCTCGCTGCTGTTATCAATAGTGGTTTAAACCCGGACCAACAAATCCAATTAATTAATCTGCTTAAACAACATAAAGAAGCCTTACTTTGGTCTGTGGAAAACACTAGTGGTTACAATGCTTTTACTTTGAAAGAATATTTTTGTCTTCTTGCAAAAGTCACTAAGGTGTTAGAGCTTCAACGGAATCTTGAGCTCTTCTCGAAAATTCATTCCTTGTTTCCTACCGGCATCGCCTAACTCGGTTTTATTCCTTTGCCTCCCCTCGTGGAATTCAGTTATGGGGGAGGAATTGTGTGCGTGTGTGAGTTATTTTCTTTCATAATTTTTAGAAGTTTTCAGTCTCCGTCATCCCTTATCAAGTATTTCCTCACCTTTCTCCTTTCTCATTTCTCTTGCATTTGCATACATTGAGGACAATGCATGATTTAGGTATGGGGGAGGGTTTTTAGTGTAAATATTAAAATCAGAAAATCCAAAAAAATTAAAAAAATTAAAAAATCACAAAAAGAGTTGTAGAATTGTAAATAGTAGAGTTCTAATCTTATTCTAGTCTTGTTAATTGATTGCTAGTTGCTTGATGCACCTTTACATGCTATGATAATCTTGTGATCCTTTAGCTTTTGATAGAGAAATGATTTGCTAAGTTCTTGTCCACACACTTACACTAGCAAGGTGAAACTACTAGACTTATTTGATTTATGCAAGAAATTAGAAGGTCATGATTAGGTGTAAGATGATTTGGTTTTCATGCTTTGAGTACAAGTAGGTGCATTGAGGATACCTTTACTTGAGATTGATTATGTTCTACCACACCAAGCGAGTTTTGAGCCTATATGCACATCTTTTGCATTTATATTCGTTTGCTTGAGTGTCCACTTGTCATTTGCATTGCTAGCACTTGTTTGAATTCTTTCTTGAAATACATGACATTGATTGATGATAAGATGATAAAGGCATTAGGAATAACCCATATTTTCCAAAATATCCACACCATTCTTATGAGATCAATTAGTTACCCCTTTGAGTTTAATAAAATTCTTTCGGTGACACACCACATTACTCGCCTAAGACCTTTTTCTTGTACAGCCTTACGTATACTTGATCCCAATTTGTCAAAGGCTAGTAGGAACTTGAGGAAGTAATAAGGTGTGTGAGATGAGTATACTTTTGTTCATAACTTTTGAGGAAATATATATTTTGTTGGTTACCTTGTTAGTCGATTTTCAAGTCAAATCTAACAGAGGATTATGGTTGCTTATATTTATCTTAGCTCTCATAAAAAAATAAAAAAAATTGAAAAAAGGAAAAAAAAATATAGAAAAAAGGAAAAATAAATAAAAAATAAATAAAAAATAATATATATATATATATATATATATATATATATATATGTATATATATATATGGGAGCATACTTATGTTTTTGTAATCCTCCTTCATTCGACTAGTCAAGTCTTTTTGTTAAAAAAAATAGAAAATAATTGTGTGGGAAGGAAGTTTGGTGTTGTGCACGATTTTCATGGTGACTACTAGCTTTTGACAATTCACCTTGTTTTGGCCTTACTTGACATACCCTGTCCCTAGCCCCATTACATCCCAAATAAAGACCTTTTGATTGTCATCATTGATGTATGTTGTGTTTAAGTTAGAATGATACCAAATGTCAAACATGCTTTTGATTTTGTTGGAATTGAGTGATACACTTACCCTTGTTCTTGAGTGAATGTTCTTTTGTGAGTGAAATGTGAGGTATTGCTTGTTTTGCATATGAGATCTCAAGTTTTGACTCCAAGATGTGCTCTTGTAGACTTAGCATGGTTTCCAATAATTTTTGCATTGACATGAACTTGTAATCACTCTTGCGTACTTCTTTAAGTAGACTATGTGAATCCTTGCACTTTCCACACCAAGACTTTGCAACTTCATTTTGATTCTTAAGTTGATGTATCATGAGAGGACATGTATGTGTGGTGTGCATTGCCATGTAATCTTTTATACAAGCTAGATGGATTTTGTGGGTACATTCACTATAGGCCCTCACGAGACCTCACTCGTCCACTAGGGCTGCCTAGGGGTTTAAAGGGCTTGTTGCATATGCCAAATGCAACCGTGACACCAACGAAAAGGAGTATAGGACTTTTTATCTAGATTTTCTTTTTTTGTTTTTACTCGAGGACGAGCAAAAGATAGGTATGGGGGCATTTGATAAGTGCATATTTTTGCATATTTTTATTACCTATTTATTGCTTGAACTCGTATTTTAATAAATTATTTTGTTGCATTTCAGGAAATTCATAAATAAATAAAGAAATGGCAAAATAAAAAAATAAAGAGCAAGGAAGGGAAAAAGAGGAAGAAAAAGGACCAAAAATGAAAGAAGGAAAATAATTAGGA
This sequence comes from Saposhnikovia divaricata, assembly GCA_036435485.1. Lineage (NCBI taxonomy): Eukaryota > Viridiplantae > Streptophyta > Magnoliopsida > Apiales > Apiaceae > Saposhnikovia > Saposhnikovia divaricata. Next base: position 73,520,302 of record CM071595.1, on the reverse strand, counting down.
GCTTGGAGCAAAAGGAATATTTCAAGACAAGTGGAAGGTGGAGATCATCCCAACACATTACATAAGTGTATGGCCAAGATCAACTCTTCAAAGCTTAAGGGGGAAGGAAACAAATAGATGGCTAGGATTTCACCACCACACACCACAAATGTATGGTGGGGATTTACCCAACACCACCCTTAACCCTAATTCCTATCTTATAAATACCCCCTCACCCCCCTTGTATTTGGTAACTTAGATTTTATGGTAGTTTTATTTTCTTGTTTTGTAGTTTTAAATCTTGTAAACACTCCTATTATAATTAATGCAATTTTTATTTTCTTTACTTCTTGTCTTGCTCTTTCGTTATTGTTGCCTTGTTTCGTTATTTTCGTAAATCCCGTTGCTAACCACTTGGGGTTGAAAATAACGAAATTAAATTTCGTGTTCTTAGTAGCAAAATTTAATTATGCCCCTTTAAATCTCCATTTTATTGTGGGCCTTTTAATTCCAAATGTTCGTTTTAGTGTAATTTTAATTTCGTAAATAATTTCTTTGTCTTGTATTTAATTTCCAAAAATAAAAAAATCACAAATAATATTTGTTTAGTTAATTTTCAGCAATTACTTTACCTGTTTTAAATCTAAAAATTCGAAGCTTATTTCTCTTCTCTGTTTTCTCTTTAATCGAATGGTCAGTTTACTTTTTATCTGTTTTTGATAAAACACATACACGATACCAAACTCAGCCCATAATTGTCTTCTACTCTCCCCTGTTTTCTTCTATTCAAACATCACGTGTGTCTCTCTACTTTGTATTTCGATTCACAAAACCATACCACATCACAGCCTCTTTTCTTGCTTCGTTCTTTTCGACTGCAAAATCTCCCTCTCTCTCTCTCTCTGATCGAACCTCTCTCCCTTGTTCCATTTCCTTTCGCTGCAAACAAACCCACTCCCCCATTCCCTCCCTCTTTATCCTTCCACATTTACACCCCCACTGTTTTAATTTACTTCATTGTGTTTTATTAATTACGTCTTAGAGTTTTGTGAGTTCAGTTCAATTTTAGAGCCGCCGTGTCCTGTTATTCGTGTTGAGTTCTCCGTTTGTTGGATGTCGAGTGTTGCTAATTGTTTTTAGCTATTTTCTGGTTTTAGCTGTTCTTGTTGTTGTTGTCCGAGTTTTTGTTTCGAATTTTTACTACGATCGTTTACTTAGTTGCGTTACTAGCTGTTAGTTTGAGGAGTTCTGTTTTTTTTTCATCGAGTTTTTGTTTTGGTTTTACTTGTTCATGAGTCATTGTAGTCTTTCGAATTGGGGCTGATTAATCGTTTGTAATGCTCGTCTGAGTTCACCTGTTTAGTCTGCATCAAGTTTACAGTGATTGTTTAGTTTCATAGCGGTTGCGTAGCTAAGTCGATTTCTGAGAGTTGCAATGTTATATAGTCCACGAGTCTGAGCTGTCTGAGTCGTTTGCTTTACTCTGCTAGTTGCATTTGCGAGTTACCAAGCCAGTATTGTTGCGGTTAACAAATTGTTGCAGTTTGCTGCTTTAATTTCATTATTAATCGGGTCTGAGTTTATGTTGCCAAGGTTGTCCGGTTCATTGGTTTCATTTTTGTTGAATTCGGAATAGTCGACGTCTGTGCCTTAGCGTGCTGTTTTAGTGTCCTGTTGTAGTCTGTGTCTTGAGTTGTCTGTTTTGCGAAGATGAGTTTAGATAGGTGTTGAGTTTTAGTACTGCGAATTCCTGCTTGTTATGGTCGAGTATCCTAGTCGCTTCTATTGCTTCGTTTTCCACTCCTTGTTTGTTTGAGTTTGCACGAGTCACTGTGGAATTTTGACGAGTTTTAGTGTTTGATTGGATTGATTTGCTGTGCTAATCGTTTTGGTGTCTTATTTTTATTGTTTGATTTTGGCAGTAAATTGTTTGGAACGTTTTTGGCTAGTTTAATTTATAAATTGATCATGACAAAATTTCGTTAAAATTTTCGGTAAATAAATCTAGTTTTAATTTGAATGCAGATTTTTTTTAAAAAAAATAAATAATAATTTAATTTTTTTTATGTTTAATTAGTTAGTTTAGAATAGATTTAATTTTTCTTTAAAATAGTTTAAATTTTCTTTTAGTTATTAAATAGTATAAATTCGAATTTTCCAAAACCCAATTGCTCTAATCCGATTAAATTAAATTTTAAGGATCGTGAAACACATTAGTCCCTGTGGAACGAATCTCACATTTTACAACGAAACAAATTGTTCGCTTACAATTTAAAATATTTAATTTTTAGAACAACAGTTCAGCCCGTCTATCTACATCGGCTCTGTAAATCGAGTAGCACAATATATTTAACTGTCAAATGAATGAGACTATCTCAAATGATAATGAGACTGTCTCTTTTGTGTGTGAGATTGTCTCAATTAACTAACAGAGAGAATAATCAGCAATAAGTAAATGACAGATTGTAAAGCAAGAACACCAGAAATTTTCACTTGGTTCGGTCCCTACCCAATCTATGGCCTACATCCAAGTCTCTATGCCAACTAGCACAGAGATTATATTATTAGAACAATAATATAAAGCTTACAGATTCCCCGATTACAAGTTTAAAGCCACTTGGAAGAACCCTTCCCTTGACACAACTGTCTCCTAGCAAACCTGCTACCTAGCCCACTGGCTACCTTGGCTTATGACTTGCAATCCTATCTAATTGCCACAACCTGGCACAAGTGTGTGAGAAATGAATAAACTTTTACAACTCGATGAATGGAACTTCTAAACAGAATGTATATGAACTTGAGTGTCTGTGTATAGAAGTTATATTGCAGTAGAACTTCGAGTGTTTTCTTCTTGCTGAAAGGTCGTCTTTATATAGCACAAGAGCATATAGCCGTTAGATATGAATCCTTGAGTTTATAGCTGTTGAAGACAAAAATCAATCAAGCATAAATTAGTGATTACATAATAATCAATCAGTGATCATAGCAACGGCTCCTTTAGGATTTGAAATCAAATCGCATACTATCCCTGAAATATATCCCTGCCATAAATACAATATATATATCCTGCAAAAGATATGGCAATAATATATGGAACCTCATAATCAAATCTCAATGCTTTAATTCAAAGACAATTCAAAAATCATCATCCTAAAAACCTGGGATTAACAATCTCCCCCTTTTTTATGATGATGAATATTTTTGAATGTCGAACAAGCTATTTCTGTCTCCCCCTGTTAAAAACACTTATATAGACAATGCAATCGAATACAGACAGAGTAATCCAGTAGTCTGAGATTAAATCAGTGCATATTATGAGCAAGTAGAAATCAGACAGCAAATAAATTCCAAACACAAATAGCCACCAATATTCAAAACGACCACAAATATTCAAGTTTACCACAAATAAGTTCAAACACATAATCAAGCACAACTAAGTTCAAACACAGAGCAACCAACTTAAAACAGTTCGAATTTCAAAAACAACTAAGTTCTCCCCCTTTCATCAACATAAAAACAGACTTAATCATCGTCAGGAATATCAACTGGATCTTTGCCCTTGCCCTTTTTCTTGTACTTAGGAGAATCCCCATAGGTAGAAAAATTCTGTACAAAGAAATCTGATGAAGGAGCTTTGCCATCTCTAGCATCCATCCACTGAAAGAGATTCTCCATATATTCATCCTTTGTAAGTCCAAATGCAACAGCAGGAGGGATTGTTGGGAGAGGGAGAGGTGCAGTAATTTCCTCGAGAGTACAATCTCCAATCCAGTCAGTCTTTTTATGCCAGGGTGTGACATGTTTGCCATGAATGGAAGTGAGATGTTTGGCCAAGAACTGTGTCTTGAAACCCAACTTAAAGAAAATCTTAACAAATTCTTTTTCCCAGGCCTTGGCAGTATAAGTCATTCCTTCCTGAAGTGAGCTAAATTCGAAATCCATTCTCCTAGAGATGCTTCGATCATTGGCTTTCAATATATCCAATTTGAAATGTAGTAACTCCATAGACTTGGACATCGATGCAAGAGAGGACTCAACAGAAAGCATCTTGGTTTGAAGAGATTAGATGGCTTTAGAATTTGCTCCAACTTGAGCAGAAATGCCATCAAGAAATGCATGCAACTTAGCATTGCCAAAAGAGGATGGAGTAGTGGGAGAGTGAGGCAAAGAAGTGTCTGACAGAGAATCAACATTCTAAAAAACAAGCTCATTTGACTCAGTAACCGAAAGATGGTTACGAGCTAAGGTATTCAAATCAAATGTTTCAGTCAAGTTATCCACTTCATCAGTGGCGTCAATCACTTTGAAATATTCAAAAACTTTAGTCAAAAGACAGGGGTATGGCAAATGCATGGAATCATGAGAAGCACAATGAATCATGTTACGAAATAAGAAAGAAGCAACATTAAAAGGCATTTACTTAACAAATAAAGACAACAAAATTGAATCTTGATAGGTGACCCTATCTCGACCACTTTTGCACGGTAAAAGTTTTGTATGAAAGAACTTGAATAACAAGAGACAAGTAGGAGTGAGATATGATACCAAGGGTTTGGAGTCAGCCGAGATCGAAGAATCTCCAAGAATGGTTCAAAGCTGCTCTTCATATGGAAGGTCCTCAATCTCTAAGAATGGTTGATGAGAGGTGAAGGGGCAAGGTCCACTGGCAGCAACTCTAAGAATAGATCCAATCCAGTCAGCAGTGAGCACAATGGGAACACCCTTAACATTTGAATACACCATTTCATTATGCCCTTTAGTCAAATTAGAGTAAAAATCTCGAACCAGAGAGGGGTAAAACTTCATCGGAGGCGATAAAAGAGATGCACACTTGAGAGTCTCAAAGATCTGCACTATACCAATGCGTTGAAGTAGGTCACTATCCGCCATTCTTTCTTTGAGAATCGGTTTTGTTTTGTTTTTAGAGGACCCCTCAGTAGTCATAAACTCTGCTTTCAAGCTTGGCTCCGGAATGGAAGACTCGGAGTTAGAATGATCTTCAGAAACTCTTGCCTTCAGTCGTTTAGAGGATTCTGACTTTGTTGGAGGCTTGCCGGAACGAGTTGCAACCGATCGGGTTTTTCATTTCGCCATTAGAAGAAAAAGGGAAAAATACAGAGAGAAAAGAGGAGAGATAATAGAGAGAGAGTAAGAGAAGAGAGAATAGAAGAGACACTTAGGAAGACGTGCCCCAGAAAAAGTAATTAAGGCATACAGGTGTAGACCATGCAAGAAAATAGCATAAACTGACTCACATTACTAACAAATAAAACTACCACGTATTCACCGATCAATTAATTTAAATCATAATCAAATTAACATATTCACAGAAACAAGAATCAAGGTAATTAAATCAAAATACAGTGATACTATTTACCAATCGATCAATTAAAGGGTGCATATACCAAGCTCCCTTCGAAGCATGCAGAACCTGTCTTCAGATAAAGGCTTTGTAAAAATATCAGCTTTTTGATTTTCAGTAGGAATAAATATAATCTCAATATTACCTTTAGCAACATGATCTCAAATAAAATGATGACGAACATCAATATGTTTGGTACGAGAATGCATGACAGGATTTTTAGAAATGTTAATAGCAGAAGTATTATCACAATAAATTGGGATATTTGAAAATTTTATACCAAAATCTTTCAGGGTTTGCTGCATCCAAAGGATTTGTGCACAGCAGCTACCTGCAGCAATATATTCTCCTTCTGTAGTTGACATTGCAACCGATGTTTGTTTCTTACTATGCCAAGCTACTAGACAATCACCTAAAAATTCACATGCTCCGCTAGTGGTTTTACGATCAACTTGAGATCCTGCGTAATCAGCATCTGAAAAACCAATTAAATCAAAAGACGGGGAAGTGGGATAGAATAGTCCCAAGTCGTCAGTTCCCTTTAAATATTTAAATATTCGCTTTACAACATTAAGATGGAATTCCTTAGGCGCTGCTTGAAAGCGAGCACATAAGCAAACACTAAACATGATATCTGGACGAGAGGCAGTAAGATATAACAAAGAACCAATCATACCTCTATATTTGGTAATATCAACAGACTTACCATTTTCATCCTTAGTTAGTTTGGTGGTGACACTCATTCGAGTTGATTTAGGAGTAACATGCTCTAAATGAAACCTTTTGAGTAAATCCTTGATATACTTACTCTGATGAATAAATATACCTGCATTTGTTTGGTTAATTTGAAGTCCTAGAAAGAATTGTAATTCTCCCATAAGACTCATGTCGAACTCCTTATGCATACAGTCTGAAAACCATTTGCATAAGGCCTCATCTGAAGCTCCAAACACAATATCATCAACGCATACTTGAACCAATAAAAAATCATTTTTCTTATGAAATATAAAGAGTGTAGGATCGAGTGTACCACGAATAAAACCTGAGTCAATGAGGAATGCACTGAGTCGATCATACCAACACCTGGGGGACTGTCTAAGACCATAGGCAGATTTCTTGAGTTTGTATACGAAGTGAGGACACTTCTCATGAATGAATCCTGGAGGCTGCTTTACATAGACTTCTTCCTGCAGATATCCGTTTAAGAATGCACTTTTGACGTCCATCTGGTAAACCTTAAAGTTCTTGTATGCTGCAAACGCCATAAGAATACGTATAGCTTCTAAACGAGCTACTGGAGCATAGGTCTCGTCGTAGTCGATACCCTCCTGTTGATTATAACCTTGAGCCACGAGACGAGCTTTATTTCTGATAATGTTTCCGTCTTCATCCTTTTTATTCTTGAAAACCCAGCGAGTACCAATGACTGTGACATCTTTTGGAGGTGGTACAAGTTCCCACACATCACAACATTCGAATTGGTTAAGTTCCTCTTGCATTGCTATTGACCATTGTTCGTTTTCCACTGCTTCTTGAGCATTTTTAGGCTCGAATTCAGCTACAAAAGCATAGAATACACAAAAGTTTCTCACCCTGCTTCGAGTAGTGATTCCTTGATTTAAATCTGAAATAAGATTGTCTGGAGGATGATTCTTCACAGCTCTGGATGATTTATGAAGATTTATTCGACTCATTTCTTCTTCATTTGAATCCTCTGATTGATCAGGAATTTTTGAAGAGTTTCTTTCAGTTCTAGAAGATGAATTATCAGATGCTTCAGAAAACTCTGGGGATGATTGAGAGAAAGTGGAATTCCTTTGAGGTGTCTCATGTTCTGTTGAAGAATGAGGCAGTTCCTTTTCAAAGGGAGGCTGTCCCTTTTCGGATTGAGACAGACTCTTTCCAGATTGAGACTGACTCTTTTGAACATAAGAATCATCATCTGCTAAAACTTTCCAACCTTTGGCTAGATCAAGATTAGACTCATTGAAAGTAATATTAATAGATTCCTCTACTTTATTCTTATCAGGATTATAAACACGATATGCCTTACTAGAAGTGGAGTAACCCAAGAATATACCTTCAATAGCACAGGGATCAAATTTCCCACGATTTGGCTGAGTATCTAGAATAAAGCATTTGGATCCAAAAACTCGAAAGTAACTAATATTAGGAGTTTTATTTTTAAGCAATTCATACGGAGTTTTCAACAAGATAGGACGAATTAATACTCTATTAAGTATGTAACAAGAAGTATTTACCACCTCTGCCCAGAACTTTCGAGGTAACTTACTCTCATGAAGCAAAGTCCTAGCAGTTTCTTGTAGTGTTCTATTTTTGCGTTCAACTACTCCATTCTGTTGAGGAGTGCGTGGAGCAGAAAATTCATGTGATATGCCTCTGGCCTTGCAATAATTGACAAAGTCTTTCTCGAATTCTCCACCATGATCACTCCTGATCGTTCTCAGCTTCTTGGAATACTTAGTTTCAAGGTTAGCAATTAAATCTTGGAATTCACTAAAAGCTTCATCCTTAGTACGAAGAAACAGTACCCAAGTGAATCGAGAAAAGTCATCAACTATAACAAAAGCATATTTCTTACCTCCAAGACTTACATATCTTTCAGGTCCAAAAAGGTCGAGATGCAGCAACTGCAATGAATCAGTAGTAGATGTAACACCCCCAGATCCGGGGTCCGGGATCCGGTCGTTACGGTCTCCAATTCTGTCCACAATACTTGAACTTACTTCTACTCAAAATTAATTACATCTTTATGACCCAACACAACAATATAAAACACACCCGTTATAGTCCCAGAGATGAAATCAGAGTAACAACCAAATTTTATTAATCACATTATGAGTTCTTACAATCCAAAAGAATTTCAATATGAATACATACTCTTTGCCATCCATTTGCATAAGTCATACTAAACCATATATTTGGTACTGAAAGAATAAATCTATCCTACCAATAGCTTTCTCTTCGGCTCTGGTAGTCTTATCGTCCTCGCCAGCGTCGAGTTCGCCTTGTGCGAGTCATCTGGTCTAGCTGTTGTTGTGATATAATAATAAAGCAAGGGTGAGCAATAGCCCACCAACAATAATATTTAACTGAAAGATAATGTATATAACAGTTCAAAAGTATCTTTTAAACCATATGCCATGCATTTACGAAAATGATGCCAGAATAACATGAACGATGAAGTTACGAGGTAACTCAAAATACATATATAGGTGGGAATATCTGCTATGTCGAAGATAAGCCAGATATCATCATTTATCATATAAAGAGGAACTTGCAAGGAAAATATTGCAATTCCAGTTATTAACGTTTTTCGAAGTCCTACAACTTGAAAGAAGTCTCTTCGATACGTGTTGCGGAAGACACCGTCAGCCTGAAAGAAGTCTCTTCTATACGTGTTGCAGGGAATTCCCAATTTGGGAGATGAACCAATCCTGGAGTTATTACGCGCCAGCTGTCCCACTCCCTGATGATCAGTCGGGGATGGTACAGCCCAATATAGTTTACTACCGGTAGAAGGAAGAACTGACGGCTCCACTTGTAGATTGCCTTAATAGTAACTCCCTGGCCAATGGTTAGGCCTTGTGATGGACCGCGCGACTCGGCCTCTTACACACGACTCCTAGTTCGAATAAATCCACAGCATTGAAACGTAGAGTTTGTTCTCCCTTCCTCAAGTGAAATACTTGTTGATAAGACTCCACAAAGTAGTCGTATCTAGTTGGAAAGGAAAATTCACCATCATTTCCCAAGCTTTCGCTTGTTAATGGATATCAACTTGTTCCAATGATCTTACCCCTCGAATGATGAGAAGGTACACACAGACTTAATGAGTCCATAGCAACCAAGTTGCGAGTGAAAAGGATAAATTATGACCGGGAAGTCAACAAGATAAATAACATTGCTCAAGTAGGTTCCCCTATAATATTGAAGTTTGAGCGAGCATTTAAACCCTTTTAAGATAGATTTAAATGAAAATAAAGAGTTGGGAACCTTTCCTTGATAAAATAGTCGTAAAAAGACTCCGAAATATTTTACATAATACCTGGAGGTGAAGGGTAATCTCCGAATAATATAAATCATTTTAAAAAGAATTTAAAAAAATTAAATAAATATTCCAAGAATATTTATTTACTCAATAATAATTACGGAATATTATTAACTCATAATATTGCTCGTAAGTAATCCTCGAATGAATATATGGAATTATTTACTAAATAACTCCCTCCTTAAATGAATATTCGAAATAATATTCATTAAATAATTAAACTCCAATAAATATTTAAAATAATATTCAATAAATAAGTCAAACCTTAAATGAATATTTGAAAATAATGTTCATCTAATATTTAATCTTCTAAATGAAAATCCAAATAACATTCATTTAATAAATAATCTTCTAAATGAATATCCAAATAACATTCATTTAATAAATAATCTTCTAAATGAATATCCAAATAATATACATTTAGTAATCAAAACTTTAAGGGAATAATCGAAATAATATTCCTTAAGTAAATAGAATTTCCAATGAATATTTTAAAATAATATTCATCAAGTACATAAAACCTTAAATGAATATTCGAAAGTAATATTCATTTAATAAATAACATTCTAATGAATATCAAAATAATATCATTAAATAATCAACTCTAAATGAGTATTCGAAACTAACATTCATTTACTATCTCTCGACTGAGATAATACTCGAATAACATTCCTCGAAATATTTCCAAGTATTTGATACTTTATGGAATATAATAACATTTAACGATAACATTCCTCAGATAAATAATAATCTATCGTTGGAATTCCTCCGGGTTTCCAAGACTATCTATACCTCAAAATACCGACTCCCGGTCTATATTTAAAATGAATATCATATGCCCTTCGCTAAGGGTCTTACCAAAACCATCCGACTTATTACTGATAAATCGTATCTAGTCTATAAGCCAATATCAATTCAGGGAACAAGTATCACAAAAACCAGAGTCACAATATAATTGGAAACAGGCATGCATGCGATGGCATATGTAAAACAGAAATCATATACATATATTATCACAACAACAGGTTCAAAGGTTTGAACACTTGCCTGGTAATCGGGTGTGGGTGGAGATAGTGTGTCCTGGATCTGCTCGATGATCTATAAACAATCAGAACATTTGAGATTAACCACTTAACACCTTTTAAGAGTCTAAGTATAAACTTCACTTAAGTCGAAACATGTTTTCGAATTATCCCGTTATACACTTTTTAGTGTAACTCTTTTTATTACTGATACGATCCGACATTTGTTCGTTATTACGACATGTCATCGTACCCACACTCATTATATACTTAAGTCGTATAAGTTCTAAAGTCGATCGATTACGAACCGGGATTATACTTCGAGTTTTATCGTTCGTTTTCTAAGTGTTAACCAAAGTTATACTTTTAAGGGGTTCGTTCGCGTTTAACCTTGATTCGAACATTTTTATAAAATCGGAAAACGATCCGTTTCACATGAGGTTTTCTCTCACACCTTCCTTTTTAACTCTAGTATTTAATTACTGAGATTCACCACTGAATTACGTATTTTACGAGGGTTCAATTTCAATTACGAACTTTTACTTACGGTTCCGAACCAATTTTAGTAATTTGACCATAACTCCTAAACCGTAAGTCGGAATGGTTCGATTCTCGCGCCAAAACGATCTATGGCTCGATATCTACAAGGGCCAGTCATAATATTATCAAGGACAGAAACTCAATCTACTGTTATGCACGGTTTTCTAGAGGTTAACGAAAATTGGGCATTACGACGGCTATAACTCGGATATTTCCAAAATCAAAAACCTCCAAATAATCATTCAATCCACCACCAACACTCATGGGCACTATTTATCATCTCCCTCACTGTCTCAACAGGTCTTGGAGCCACTAAACATATATTAACCTTTTTATAACACCCACACAACATACATGTTCTAAATCATGAATACAAGCCATAAACATTATCAAATCTCATCTAAAACTCCATTAAAACTCAAATCAAAGACTAGGTTTCTTGAAGTTTATACCTTCCTTGGAGTATGTAAGACCTTAATAAACCTTGATCAATCCTTATAACACCTTAACAAAGCTTGGATCATTCAAAAGAATCAAGAAAATCAAAGTTAGTTCTTGAAATCACTATTCACCCTCAACCTTCTTGATTTTATATCTCAAGATTGGCATGGAATTTGAAGATGAAATTCATAGGATATCTTAGTTATGAAATATAGGACTCACCTTAATCTTCTTTAGATTTAACCATGGATGGAAGTTGGATTTTGATTCTCCATTTTATGAAAAAGCCGAATGGAGCTTTCAAGAGAGGAAGGAGTTGGTTTGCTTGCTTTTTGCTCTCATCCTTGTCTAAAGTGTATTATTGATATGCTTGAATAATATCTTGGTCATAAAGTAGCTTTATTAAAGTTTGTAGGTCATGGATGATGCAAGAACCAAGTGGCCAAGTGGTGTGTTAAGTGATATAATCTTGTATCACTTGGTTTGTTTACAATCTTGCTAGTTAGCATTGTACTAGCTTGGTTACTTGATCCTATCCACTTGCACATGCATATATCTTGATCCCCTGCTTGTTTCTTTGTCCGGTTATTGCTTAATTCGTTGATCGTTCGGAGGAATAACTCATTCGTTTCTAGTTAGGGTTTTACCGGAAACTGTCTTAATATTTATACTACCATTCTCCATCATTCTTAATAATTCTCGAATTCATTTTCCTTAAATCCCTTCAATAATTCCTTAAGTATTTTAGTGTCCAGGGAAAATCTCGGGGAAAATAAAAGTGCTATTTTTTAAAATCCGACAGCTTTTACATACACTCTTTTTCCCCCCCGGATCACTAATACGAACTCAGAATTTCGTTCCGGGTACTTCTATATAGCGTCGTCTAATAATAATCCTAAATCCACCAAAATCACTATTCATCCATTTTTCTTTACTTATCCTCTTAGGGTTGTACAATTATCCTTGATCTCTTTCGATCGTTCCTTAACCTTTTTACGGACCCACTGGACCAATAACCGATATCGATCTGGATGACATAAAAATAACCTTCTCCTTTTGAATTATCAAATCTCAATTCCCTAGGAGATAGACAATTCTTATCTAAAGCGTCAACCAATAGTATTCTTCATGGCATATAAACATTTGAATCCAAATCTATTCCTTTCATTCATTATCTCAATCGTTACATCGTAGTCCTAATCACTATTCACCAATACCTCAGTACATAATAAAAAGTTTTAATTATATCCAAAATTTGGGGTTCTTACAGTCTCCCCTCCTTAAAAGGATTTCGTTTCAGAATCAGGTAGGAAGCAAAGAGTCGTTTGCCTGTCGTTCACTTTTTAGCTTCCCGGTCAATTCTTAGTCGTTCTACCCCTCCTCAGCACATCTTCTAGTGCTACAATCCATACTGTATCCTTTTTCCATCAACGTTGCTACTTTTCGTACAACACACTATCCGGGTTATACTCTTACTCAGTCTTATCCTTATTGATACTTGTAGTAACATTGGTATCACTATCACCCTGTGAATTCGGAGGTAACCTCGCTCGTACTGTGCATTTCCTGATCGCTTTAATCTTCGCAATCTCAATCAATATAGAGAAGTGGAAAGATTTATTTAAAGATCACCATGATCAATTGAACATTTGTTATATTGCATAGTTAGTACAGAAGGGGGGCAGCCTTTAGTACTTGACAAGCAATTAAACAAGTTATGGTATTGTACTTAGACTTCTATCACATAGACAGATAGTCATGTAGCAGTACCTCCCCTCCTTAAAGGGTTGTTCTTCTCAATTCATAAAGAAGATGAATAAGAGAGAAGAAAAGAAAAGAATTCTAAAGGATTATAGAAAGTTTTCATGATTGTAAAATATCATACTCAAAATTTAACTCTGAACTATAGAGGTTCATTAAGGAAGAAATTAATCATAATTATATCCAATACTATTTGATCGTAACCTCACGTGTCAACATATCTTGCTGCTTTGTCCACTATTCTCTGGAGTTGTACTCTGGTTCAACCTTAGCAACACTTACTTTTGGAAAATCTTTGAACCTCTCAGGTTAAATCTTAGTTTCTCGCTTGACACCATTGTTACTAACATTCCATGTCACGCTACTAGCTTTTTCATATCTATAATATTAACACTATCAGGTTGTCATCCCGAGAATTCATCAGAAAACCCATTTATTAATCCATTCCTAACATTCCTTCCTTCACATTCCATAATTATCTTCCCCATCTTTTCTTTATCAATCACATCCTTCTTATTATTTGATTCTTATTTACTCCTGTTATTTACTTCCACCTTTATCTCTTTATTGAGACATCTTTTGCACTTGGTACCTCCTTATTGGTATCCCGTCACATTTACTCTATAATCATCACATTATTCCAATTTAGACTTTCCGAAATGAATCTGGCCGGTCCCTTTAGCTTAGATCCAATATAATCTACTTCCGCCGACCTTGTTTCTCATCAGTTGTTCTTTTCTACCCGTGATTTTCCACAGGTTGTTCTTCGCAAGTTAGACCAGGTCGTATATCTACCTACTCGTACTCTTATCATCTATCGAGCATCTACATTTTACTAGTGTAGCCTTGCCACATGAAACACGCTACGATCATGCTACAAGTTTTAGGGGTAAGGCTGGCTCGAATGCCACCTTCCGAACACTTTTAAACTCTCAGATGGCCCAATAAGTCTCGGGCTCAACTGCCCTTCCCTCCAAGTCTCATTAATTCTTTCTACGGGAATACATTTAGCATCCTGAATCATCAATCTCATATTCTCTATCTTGTTTGCGTAGAAGTACACTAATACAAACTTTCTTGTCATTCATCAACATGCCATTTAGTTTATCAATAGCAGCACTTTCTTTATCTTTACGTTGTCATCTACTTTCTTAGAAGAATCACCATCGCTTGTTGTTTACGTAGGGCATTAATAGCTAACCATACGGGTTTCAAATCCTTTAGGGAGACAAAGTAATCACTATTCCTTATCCATAAGGAACACTTCCTGGACTTGATGTAGATATTACATGAAGTAGATAAAATTGCAAAAGAGTTTCAAGCATCGCAGCTATGTCCGGTTGATGAAACTATCACTCATGCATCTTCCATAAAAGACTGGAAACTTAACGGTTTACTACGTCAATTTTGTATCATGATCCTGGTTTGCCTCAAAACGGGACCTTCTATGGTGTGTAGTTTGCTTAAGACAATATCGAGAATCGAATCTTTACTTAAACTATTATTATCGTCGATTCTTGCACAGTCATCAGAAGGAATGTAAATTCCTCCACTCCGATATGACCTTCAAGGTCCTTCCAAATATCATTCTGTTTCTTCGGTATAAACATTTTTAATTATTCCTCTATACTTAGACTGTCGGCCACCTCATTGGCCTTTCCTGATGATAATGATTTCTTGTAATCCATGTTCTCTGGGTGCATTCCAACTCAAGTTTTTCTACCTCATTCTCATCACTGTTGGGTGAAAGCATCCTCCCCTAAGCTCTGCTGAAGGACAAAAATATATCTATCAGTCTTTTTCCATAAGTCATTGCTTTCACCTTCCCATGGGAACTTTATCAAAGTTACACTCGATCATACATAGGATATTTGTTCTCTTAGTTCTTTCTTGTTCTAGGATAATCTCAACCTTCTTTGGTTCCATCCATACCTCATCATGGTTTCATACATGCCTCATTTGGCACTATTGTTATTGTGTCTTACATTCTCTACCAAACTTCTAGTTTGAAACTCAGAATATTAACTTTTTCCTTGTAAGGTTTCTTAGGTTGCCCTTATCATTCCTCCTGTATTTTCTAGGTACAGGGTATAACAAAACGTCATTGATCAATACTCTAATAATTCTGTCTATGTTCTTTACAGAACTCTTTTTAATAATCCTTACAGATCATTGTTGCCTTAGCAAATCCAACTCATACCATTTGAATTCACAATGTCTTTATTAGGGTTAATGCCCTCCCTTGTGCATTCCCCAGGGTTTGTCTTACTTTATGGATATCCTATCCTTAATTCAACTGCCAGGGAATTCTTGCATCCTATAATTGGCAATCAGATCATGTATCCTTAATAAGGGTCTATTTTCAACTGTTCTCATTTGAAAATCGATTGGTAACTTAATGCCACCCTCTTCTTTCAGATAGTTGTCAACCTATTTGGCCTTCCAAAAGGCAACGTATGCCTATCTGCACTCTTACAGAACTTGGTAATAGTATCAAGGATGTTTTGGAAGATATTGGTCGAGTTCAACGTGAATCTCTTAGTGCTTATCGTTCTTCTCAAAGGTACTTACCTTAGGCAAAATTTCTACAGCATACTGATCAATCTCTGACCATTTCTATACTCTCTTCATAAACCTTCATTGTTTACTTCCCTTAGTCATAATATATTCATGGTATTTATAATACCCTAACATCATACATCTCAAGTCATTATACTTCCATTTTTACTCGTAATCTTGGGCAATCATATACACATGAATCACTTTAGTACGGGTGACCCCATTCCAAAAAGTGTAGTAATTTCCCAATCCAAACATGGGTTGCAAAGGGTTCAGTAGAAGATTCCTACGATCTCATTAATATTTCCTTTATATCAGAAGCCCTTGCAGTCGGTGCTTACTTAGAGGCAACCCTGCTTTGTCCTTTCATTGCTAGTCTAGTCACTTGATAATACTTTGTGAATTGGCCTCAACTGGCCACACTAAAATAAAAATATATGATTTTAGGGGTTGACTAATTAGCATTACTTTTCTAGCACTACCGGCATAGTGCCTTCTTCTTTTGATACCTTTCTACATTTTCAAAACTTTACTTCATATAAGTCTTAATCGACTACTCGGCACCGTCTCCGGTCACCTTTCCTCAACTTTTATCTTTTCAACTATTCTTATTGAAAATGCACACCTAGAGGGGGGGTGAATAGGTGTAAATGGCTAACTATATTCAACTAAGTCCGATTTTAAAAATTACCAGAAACAGCTTACTGATTTCGTTTTAAGCAGAGACAAATGGTAAGCTGATTGTAAACAGTATGCTGAATGTAAAGATAACAAGTACAGTAAAGTGCATAAACAGTAAGCTAAATGCAAGCAGTAAGTAAAGAGCAGAAAATAAAGAACACAGAGACTTTTAGCCAGGTTCGACCCCTAACCCCTATGGTCTACGTCCTGGTCCCTTACCAACTTGGTAAGAGAATATATTATTGATCACTGAAATAAACCAATTACAAGATACAACAATATATCTCCCTCAATACCCAGCTGTTGACAAATGGCATGCTGAACTCCCGTTTCTGAACTTGCTCTCTAAGCTATACTTCCCAAGTATACTTCTCTAGCAACGATCACCAAACCCTAGTTCCCAAGCCAAATTGTCCAACAACTAAACCTTACAAATCGAACAATACAATCAATAATGGATACAACTCAAACTATGAACTCCTTAAGATATAGCACGTATGAATATACTAAGAGCTCGAGAGAATCAAAGGATATAGCAATGAAAACTGAGTTGTTTGAATTCTTGTGTGCTTGAATATTTTCTCTGAAGTGTTTTTTTCAATTCTTAGAAGCGAATGAACACAAGAATCAGTTTATAAAGCATCACACCAACGTTCAGAAAATCAATCACCAATTATTCGAACGATTAGAATCAATTTCCAACGTTCAATTGGTTAGAGATTTTACAAACGTTCTTGTGAACGTTAGACAGAAGGTTTGAAAGAAAGAGATCGATGAAAGCTTAACCCTTCTGATTTGTATAGATATAAAAACGCGTATAGGAGATTTTGAAAGAAAGAAATCTTTTAAATAAGGAAACTCCTATAAGTTTTATGATTTTGTTTTAAAGAAAGATATTTGAAAAGATTTGAGCTCTAGAATATATTATATACGTATTATATAATAAAGAGCCCTCACAATATATTTCCTGAAATAAATCCTTGAGAATCGAACTTGATCTTTATCTTCGGAAATTCTGGCAGTTGCAAATGGCTTGCTGTTTGTGACTGACTGTCAGAAATGGCTTGCTGTTTGTGAACTGTCAGTGTGCAAATGGCTTGCCAGACTCTCTCTGTTGTAATACCAAATGGCTTGCTGTTTGTATATTCTGTGTAAACAATCAGTAGGCTAATATACCCTGCAAAACCACGTTAGTACAATACAAGCATAACACGATGTTTTATATCAAACTACAATCAAATAGCTTGCTGAATGTGATCATCAAAACCATAGGAGTATCAATCTCCCCCTTTTTGATGATTACAAAATATTTAGGAGAAATAAGAACTCCCCCTAAATCCCTGCATATTAGTACATTTTGATATAAAACAAATTCAAGATGAACAAGCAATTAATCATATCCAAGTCGAATATCTTGACCAAACAAACAAATAAATTCTCCTAAATTTCTCCCCCTTAATCCATCAAAAAACCATCAAAAAGAATATTAGTCCAGGTCTGGAATAAGCATAGAGAAAAAATCATGGTAATGGCATATAAATAGTTCAGATACAAATGGTAAGCCAACGTTACCCATTCTGTGCTTGTCAGCTTGCTGACTACACAGTACACATGCCAAGCTCCATTCGTATGGCTGCAAATCTTTCTTCAGCCAATGGCTTTGTGAAGATATCTGCTAGTTGAACTTCAGTTGAGACAAATACCAACTCAATCTTCCCCTTTGCTGCATTATCTCTCAAGAAATGATGACGAACGTCAATATGCTTTGTTCTTGAGTGATTCACAGGATTCTTGGAGATATTGATAGCACTCGTGTTGTCACAATATATTGGAATCTTGCCACACTTGATATTGAAATCCCTTAGAGTTTGAATCATCCATAAAATTTGAGAGCAACATCTACCAGCTGCTAGATACTCTCCTTCGGCCGTTGAAAGAGCAACAGAAGCTTGCTTTTTGCTTTGCCATGACACCAAGCTTTGTCCAAGAAATGTACAAACACCACTTGTGCTCTTTCTATCAGTTTAAGACCCTGCATAATCTGCATCACTATACCCCACGAGATCAAAAGTATTTGTGATAGGATAGAACAAACCAAGATTGATAGTACCACTTAAATATTTAAAAATTCTTTTAACCGCATTTAAGTGAGACTCTTTAGGGTTGGATTGAAACCTTGCACAAACACAAACACTATACATGATATCAGGTCTTGAGGCAGCTAAGTATAATAGACTTCCAATCATACCTCTATACCTTTTGATATCCACATCCTTACCATTCTCATCTGCAAACAGCTTGCTGTTTTGAGTCATAGGAGTTGTTTTTGCTTTGACATCTTCAAAACCAAATCTTTTGAGCAGATTCTTTGTATACTTGGATTGATGCACATAAATACCATCATTGGTTTGCTTGATTTGGAGACCCAAGAAATAATTGAGTTCCCCCATCATGCTCATGTCAAATTCATTGTACATGCACTTAGAAAACCACTCACACATAGATTCATTAGTAGAACCGAATACAATATCATCCACATATATTTGTACAACAAGAATATCTTTACCATTTTGCTTTGTAAATAATGTGGGATCGATATTACCTCGAGTGAATCCATTTTTGAGAAGAAACTTACTAAGTCTTTCATACCACGCTCTAGGGGCCTGCCTTAAACCATATAATGCCTTCTTGAGCTTGTAAACATAATCATGAAACTTCTCATGTTCGAATCCAGGAGGCTGTTTGACATAGACTTCCTCATTCAGCACGCCATTAAGAAATGCGCTTTTTACGTCCATTTGATATAACTTGAATTTCTTGTAGCATGCATAAGCAAGAAGCATTCTGATTGATTCTAAACGAGCAACTGGAGCATATGTTTCATCAAAATCAATTCCTTCTTGTTGATTATAGCCTTGAGCCACGAGCCTTGCCTTATTTCGAGTGACGGTTCCAAACTCATCCACTTTGTTTTTGAACACCCATTTGGTTCCTATGATAGAAGCATCTTCTAGTGGCTTTACAAGTTCCCAAACATCACACCTGTCGAATTGGTTGAGTTCTTCTTGCATGGCCATGATCCAATTTTCATCTTCTAATGCTTCCTTGATATTTTTGGGTTCTTCTTGAGCTAGAAAGGCGGCATAAGCACAAAAGTTTGCCTTTCCTCTCCTTGTTGTGATTCCATCTGAGATATTTCCAATAACAAGTTCTGGAGGATGGTTCTTTACTGTCCTTGTAGCCTTTGGTAGAGAATGTTGAGCAATTTCTTCGTGTGAAGTTAATCTGACCACTTCAGCTTGCTGATTTGCAGTTCCAGCTTGCTGTTTTCCATTCTCAGTAGTGTTATTGGCTTGCTGACTTCCAGTTTCAGCAGAATTGTTGGCTTGCTGATTTCCAGTGACTTGAGGTTGTATGTTATCATTTGTTTCACCTGCAAATTCTTCCTCATCTCTTGGCAGATCATTGTTAGGTTCTTGAAAAGTAACATAAATAGATTCTTCAACTATACGTTTATTTAAGTTATAAACTCTATAAGCTCTACTAGTTAAAGAATAGCCAAGAAAAATAGCTTCATAAGATTTAGCATCGAATTTACCATCATTATCAACTGTCTTGAGCGCAAAACACTTTGAGCCAAAGATTTTGAAGTAACTAATGTTTGGCTTCTTTTTCCTCAACAATTCATACGGAGTTTTGTTCAAAATAGGCCTGATTATGACTCTGTTCAACACATAGCATGCTGTATTCACTGCTTCTGCCCAAAAACTTCTAGGCAACTTGCTTTCTTGCAATAAAGTCCTTGCTGTTTCTTGTAGTGACCTGTTCTTCCTTTCTACCACTCCATTTTGTTGTGGAGTCCTTGGTGCAGAAAATTCATATGTAATTCCTTTTTCTTCACAATAATCAATGAAGTCCTTGTTGAGAAATTCACCTCCTCTATCACTCCTTATACCTACAAGCCTTGTATTCAACTTGTTCTCAAGTAATTTAATTAGCTTCTTAAACTCATCAAAAGCACAATCTTTAGTACGAAGAAATAATACCCATGTAAATCTAGAATAATCATCTACAATCACAAAACCATATTGTTTACCTCCAATACTCTTGTAAGCTTCTGGACCAAAAAAGTCCAAATGCAGAAGCTCTAAGGGTTTAGAAGTAGATACCATTTTCTTTGATTTGTGAGTACTTCGAAGTTGTTTGCCCAATTGGCAAGCTGAACAGACTTCTGTTTTGACATACTTTAGCTTGGGCAGCCCTCTCACTAGTTTCTTGCTTGACAACTTTCTGAGCAAATCCATGTGTGCATGTCCCAATCTTCTATGCCAAATATATGGGTCATTATCTACTGCAGCCAAACAGCACGCTGTTTCCTGCATATCAAAGTCTAATACATATATATTTCCTTCCCTTCTAGCAACTAGGGGGATTTTGTTAGTACCAATAGTAATAATAGTTTTATCAATGCCAAAATCAACATAATGTCCATCATCAAATAATTGAGTAACACTAAGCAAGTTATAAGTAAGACCTTTGACATATTGAACTTTATCAATTGAAATATTACTATTACCAATAGAACCGGTACCAAGGATTTGAAGAGTTTTACTATTCCCAATTGTCACTCTTCCACCCTTTTTCATTTTGAGATTCATAAACTGGGATTTGTCTCCACACATATGTCTTGTGCATCCACTGTCCAAGATCCATTGCTTTGACTTGACCTTAGCAGCAAGGCACATCTACAAAACAAACAAAAATAACTCAATGTTTTGGTACCCATATAGGTTTGGGTCCAGGTTGGTTAGTAGCAAGAATATATAAAGTATTTGAATCAGATTTCTTGATCCACATTTGGACCACTTTTGGGGTCTGATTTTGCTTGTTGTCATTCTGTCGGTAAGCTGTTTGTCTCCTGCTATTTGCATTCTGGTATGCTGTTTGTCGCCTGACTGGTCCATTCTGGTAAGCTGTTTGTCGCCTGACTGGTTCATTCTGGTAAGCTGTTTTCACTTTATGATTTACTTGAACCACACAATGTCTTTCCAGATGTCCTTTTCCACCACATTTGTTGCATGTCTTCCAAGGCATAGCATAGTCATAGGGTATGCCATTCTTTCCATCATATTTGAGCACCTTATCTTTCTTGTTGAAGTTTAAACCAACACCTTCTCTGACCAAAGGTACATTTGCCTTCTTCATCATTGTTTTTAAAGTGTCTTCACCTTGAACAAAAGTTTCCATGCCCTTCTTGAGATCTTTAACTTCTGTTTCTAGGAGGGTGATTACTTCAGCTTGCTGTTTGATGAGTTCAGCTTGCTGAACTCTCTTTTCAGCAGTTTTTGAGGATTCGGCTTGACTAGATTCCTTCATCTTGTATGATTCCAATGCTTTAGCTTTAGTTTTAACATCAGACCTCAGCTCTTTGATTTCTTCAGTCAAGGTCTTGTTTCTCTTTTCAAGTAGCTTGACATTAGCCTCTAAATTTCTGTTCTTAGTATTTAGTTCCTTGATCTCTGTAGCTTTACTAAATGAAGTTGAATCCCATTCTTCCATTTTTGGCAAAAGATCTTTTACCATTTTGGATAAATAGGCATTCTTATCAGTCAGCTTGCTGATTTCAGCCTTTAGTGCCATGTGTTCTTCAATTGTAACACTATTTTGTTCCTGCATGGTTAGTGAATCTAACAAAGTATCATCTGAAGAAATATAATCATTAAAAGAGTTTACCTCACTAGGATCCTCTTCAGAATCAGTTTCAGCATACACTCCTTCTGAATTTCCTAGAACAGATTCATCTTCCATTCCAACAAGTGCTAAGTTCACCATCTCTTCACTTGAGTCATCACTGGAATCTGTATCATCATCACTCCAAGTCAGTAGAGCCTTTGATTTCTTCTTGTCCTTGAAAACAGTAGGCTGTTTTGACTTTAGTTTGTAGCAATTCCTTTTATAATGGCCTGGCTTGCCACATTCGAAACAAGTTTCCTCCTTAGAGTCCTTTGAACTCTTTTTGTTGTTGTAGAAGCCACCTCTTTCCCTTTTCATCATATTCTTCTTTTCTATCAGCCTTTTGATCTTCTTTGAAATAAGTGCAAGTTCCTCATCAGAATCAGATTCATCATCAATGTCAATTGGCTTGCTGTTTTTAGAATGGAGAGCCATATTCTTCATCTTTTCTGTTGGAGCTTTAACACTTGAACTTCCCACCTGATTTCCATTTATCTTGCTTTCAAATTGCTCTAGCTCAGCAAATACGGCCAAGTGATCCATAGTATCAATAAGTGGTGAGGATTCCAAGGCAGTAACCTTAGCTTCGTAGATGAATGGTACTGCACTCAATACCTTCATATTGATTTCATCTTGTGGAATAGATTTTCCAAGCCTCTTTAGTGAATTTATAGTAACTTGAAACCGTGCTTGACTATCCTTGATAGTTTCACCTTCATTAAGCTTGAAATTCCCAAAGTCATTCATTAGCTTGCTAAGCTTCACCTTCTTTAGAGATTTCGAACCTTCATGATAAGTCTCCAAAGCATCCCACATTTCTTTTGCTGATTTGAGTGAAGATACTTTATCATATTCAGCCTGGTTTAAACCATTCATAAGAGAACTCCTTGCCTTTCCATTGTAGCCAAGTTTGATTAATTCATCCGGAGTGAGATCATCAACATCCTTTGGCTTGCCATCCTTATCAAGAAAGACATATGGACCTTTTTGCACAACTCTCAAAACTAATGGATCTCTGGATAAGTGAGTTTCCATGCTACTTTTCCACCAGTGGTAGTTGTGTGTGCCATGAAGAAGTGGAGGCCTGAAATCAGATTTTCCTTCGGGATAGTTTTCAGCCATTATGATCGAATACTTTCCTGTTACAGAATTGTTAGTATACCAAAGCTCTGATACCAAATGAAAATGCACACCTAGAGGGGGGGTGAATAGGTGTAAATGGCTAACTATATTCAACTAAGTCCGATTTTAAAAATTACCAGAAACAGCTTACTGATTTCGTTTTAAGCAGAGACAAATGGTAAGCTGATTGTAAACAGTATGCTGAATGTAAAGATAACAAGTACAGTAAAGTGCATAAACAGTAAGCTAAATGCAAGCAGTAAGTAAAGAGCAGAAAATAAAGAACACAGAGACTTTTAGCCAGGTTCGACCCCTAACCCCTATGGTCTACGTCCTGGTCCCTTACCAACTTGGTAAGAGAATATATTATTGATCACTGAAATAAACCAATTACAAGATACAACAATATATCTCCCTCAATACCCAGCTGTTGACAAATGGCATGCTGAACTCCCGTTTCTGAACTTGCTCTCTAAGCTATACTTCCCAAGTATACTTCTCTAGCAACGATCACCAAACCCTAGTTCCCAAGCCAAATTGTCCAACAACTAAACCTTACAAATCGAACAATACAATCAATAATGGATACAACTCAAACTATGAACTCCTTAAGATATAGCATGTATGAATATACTAAGAGCTCGAGAGAATCAAAGGATATAGCAATGAAAACTGAGTTGTTTGAATTCTTGTGTGCTTGAATATTTTCTCTGAAGTGTTTTTTTCAATTCTTAGAAGCGAATGAACACAAGAATCAGTTTATAAAGCATCACACCAACGTTCAGAAAATCAATCACCAATTATTCGAACGATTAGAATCAATTTCCAACGTTCAATTGGTTAGAGATTTTACAAACGTTCTTGTGAACGTTAGATAGAAGGTTTGAAAGAAAGAGATCGATGAAAGCTTAACCCTTCTGATTTGTATAGATATAAAAACGCGTATAGGAGATTTTGAAAGAAAGAAATCTTTTAAATAAGGAAACTCCTATAAGTTTTATGATTTTGTTTTAAAGAAAGATATTTGAAAAGATTTGAGCTCTAGAATATATTATATACGTATTATATAATAAAGAGCCCTCACAATATATTTCCTGAAATAAATCCTTGAGAATCGAACTTGATCTTTATCTTCAGAAATTCTGGCAGTTGCAAATGGCTTGCTGTTTGTGACTGACTGTCAGAAATGGCTTGCTGTTTGTGAACTGTCAGTGTGCAAATGGCTTGCCAGACTCTCTCTGTTGTAATACCAAATGGCTTGCTGTTTGTATATTCTGTGTAAACAATCAGTAGGCTAATATACCCTGCAAAACCACGTTAGTACAATACAAGCATAACACGATGTTTTATATCAAACTACAATCAAATAGCTTGCTGAATGTGATCATCAAAACCATAGGAGTATCACTTATCAATCCCGCGTGCCACGCAAGCTTACCATTCCTGGCATAACAGCCTTTTCACTTAAGTCAATCCCGGAGTTTCTCAGTCCGGCTGGTTTCTTACTTACAATTCCTGTTTTCGTCCAATCTCACTTCATCATTTTATTTCTACAATCAATCGGGTTAACCGGGGTCTGTCCACCAACCCATATAGCGGCTACTTTACCAAATTCATGGGGTTCGCCCCAGTTTCTTCTCTCTTCCATGATGTTCTCTTATAATCAGAAAGACAAGGTTTGACAAAATTCGTTGAAGTTCTTCCCAGAATTAGGGAAATTTTGGTCAATCTATCCATCTACTGGTAACATTAAGGAGACCAGTTTCGAAACCTGAAGAATAGTTCAATGAACCTCCAAGCAGGTAGAACCGTAAGCAGTCATAATTAACGAAATAATCGTCATCAGGTTGAAAGTTTAACCCCTGGAGAGGAACCAATTATATACATCCCTTAGAAGGGAATCAACAGTTTTAAACTGAAACTTGTCACAACGTCCTGATACCTATACGTCCTGATATTCAATATTACCAAATGTTAGTCTACCTGACTACTAGTCTCAGAAGGAACATTACCGTCGGAGTTGGTTGTTCCACAAAATTGGCACTACTAAGGCCATCCGATCTGGTGGACCGTGTTGTTCGAATGCATCCGCAAGTACTTTGTCGTGCTGCGCAAGCACACATCATAATCCTTTATGCGAAGCGTCGTTGGAAGCACAAAGTCTCCTTTTTTTTTTCCATTAAGCAATGCCAACTCTTGGTCATTACCAATTTCATCTTTTAGCTCCAGGAAGATTTTCTCACATTTTTCTCTTTAACTGCTGATCGTATTACTTGATCCATTATAACTCCGCGTCGGAGTAAACTTAAGGTAACTACTATAATCTATTCAACGAAAAAAATAATTTAATATTCCTCTGAATCACATGCATCTAGCGTTTTTGGTTCATCATTTCACTGAGTTGAAATAACCCTATACTCAGTCTCTGACAGTAGCCTTATTACGAGTTCATCTTGACTCACTGGTCTTATCTTCCGGTAGGTTCTGAGATCATTGTCTTGCTTACTACTTCCTTAAATAACTTTATCCAATCATGCTGTCACTTCCCAATATTTTCACTTTCTAACTGATTCATTCATAAAATGGACATTTTCCTAAAATAAACAACTTCATTAATCTCAATTTGGTCCCATAATTTACAACCTATGACATCTGCCTTCTCATGGCGAATTATTACTGACAATATTTACACTAATTCATTTGTCAAATGATATGGCACTTACTGCCTCCTTCTCAACTTTTTCTAGGGACTCTGCTCCTCGCCCTAAATCGATGTCTTTGATAATCATACATCCCTCTAGCTCTTTCTTCATTAATATGAAAGTCTCTGAGGATTCTCGTCTATTCCCGTATAAGATCTCAAGTACTTCTTCCAATCCGTCTTACTCGCTGGTACTATATCCAGTAGTCCGGCTATGAATCCAACACGAATCTTTAGTTCTCTTACTAGTAGCTTAGTTCTTTATGCTCACTTTTATGAGCACCATATCTTAATCATCACAGTCTTTCTGGCTGCAACCCTCATTCCTCGAGGGTAAGCTCCTTATCCTAACAGGATTTTCCTTATCTGCTGGAACCTCTTCCGGGTCTCCAGTAGGGTACTTTATTGAATTTACCCACTGATCTTAAGCATATAATAAAGCATCATTGTGTTGCTGCTCGTATGCCTCAAGGTCTGTCGCCTTCCTCGTCGATACGATATCGAGCTAAGTTACGATCATGATACTTAAGAGTTCCCATAAGGGTTTTATATGTCATCACTACATTAAGTAGTCCGACTATGAACTTGGCAAGAGTTCTTATTATCTTAGTGAATTTATTATTTTAACGTCGCCTCATCTTTGGGGTTTATAACGTACGCTCTGATACCACTTCTGTAACACCCCCAAATCTGGGGTCCGGGATCCGGTCGTTACGGTCTCCAATTCTGTCCACAATACTTGAACTTACTTCTACTCAAAATTAATTACATCTTTATGACCCAACACAACAATATAAAACACACCCGTTATAGTCCCAGAGATGAAATCAGAGTAACAACCAAATTTTATTAATCACATTATGAGTTCTTACAATCCAAAAGAATTTCAATATGAATACATACTCTTTGCCATCCATTTGCATAAGTCATACTAGACCATATATTTGGTACTGAAAGAATAAATCTATCCTACCAATAGCTTTATCTTCGGCTCTGGTAGTCTCATCGTCCTCGCCAGCGTCGAGTTCGCCTTGTGCGAGTCATCTGGTCTAGCTTTTGTTGTGATATAATAATAAAGCTAGGGTGAGCAATAGCCCACCAACAATAATATTTAACTTAAAGATAATGTATATAACAGTTCAAAAGTATCTTTTAAACCATATGCCATGCATTTATGAAAATGATGCCAGAATAACATGAACGATGAAGTTACGAGGTAACTCAAAATACATATATAGGTGGGAATATCTGCTATGTCGAAGATAAGCCAGATATCATCATTTATCATATAAAGAGGAACTTGCAAGGAAAATATTGCAATTCCAGTTATTAACGTTTTTCGAAGTCCTACAACCTGAAAGAAGTCTCTTCGATACGTGTTGCGGAAGACACCGTCAGCCTGAAAGAAGTCTCTTCTATACGTGTTGCAGGGAATTCCCAATTTGGGAGATGAACCAATACTGGAGTTATTACGCGCCAGCTGTCCCACTCCCTGATGATCAGTCGGGGATGGTACAGCCCAATATAGTTTACTACCGGTAGAAGGAAGAACTGACGGCTCCACTTGTAGATTGCCTTAATAGTAACTCTCTGGCCAATGGTTAGCCCTTGTGATGGACCGCGTGACTCGGCCTCTTACACACGACTCCTAGTTCGAATAAATCCACAACATTGAAACGTAGAGTTTGTCCTCCCTTCCCCAAGTGAAATACTTGTTGATAAGACTCCACAAAGTAGTCGTATCTAGTTGGAAAGGAAAATTCACCATCATTTCCCAAGCTTTCGCTTGTTAATGGATATCAACTTGTTCCAATGATCTTACCCCTCGAATGATGAGAAGGTACACACAGACTTAATGAGTCCATAGCAACCAAGTTGCGAGTGAAAAGGATAAATTATGATCGGGAAGTCAACAAGATAAATAACATTGCTCAAGTAGGTTCCCCTATAATATGGAAGTTTGAGCGAGCATTTAAACCCTTTTAAGATAGATTTAAATGAAAATAAAGAGTTGGGAACCTTTCCTTGATAATAGTCGTAAAAAGACTCCGAAATATTTTACATAATACCTGGAGGTGAAGGGTAATCTCCGAATAATATAAATCATTTTAAAAAGAATTTAAAAGAATTAAATAAATATGAATATTTATTTACTTAATAATAATTACGGAATATAATTAACTCATAATATTGCTCGTAAGTAATCCTCGAATGAATATATGGAATTATTTACTAAATAAATCCCTCCTTAAATGAATATTCGAAATAATATTCATTAAATAATTAAACTTCAATAAATTTTTAAAATAATATTCAATAAATAAGTCAAACCTTAAATGAATATTTGAAAATAATGTTCATATAATATTTAATCTTCTAAATGAATATCCAAATAACATTCATTTAATAAATAATCTTCTAAATGAATATCCAAATAATATTCAATTAATAAATAATCTTCTAAATGAATATCCAAATAATATACATTTAGTAATCAAAACTTTAAGGGAATAATCGAAATAATATTCCTTAAGTAAATAGAATTTCCAATGAATATTTTAAAATAATATTCATCAAGTACATAAAACCTTAAATGAATATTCGAAAGTAATATTCATTTAATAAATAACATTCTAATGAATATCAAAATAATATCATTAAATAATCAACTCTAAATGAGTATTCGAAACTAACATTCATTTACTATCTCTCGACTGAGATAATACTTGAATAACATTCCTCGAAATATTTCCAAGTAATTGATACTTTATGGAATATAATAACATTTAACGATAACATTCCTCAGATAAATAATAATTTATCGTTGGAATCCCTCCGGGTTTCCACGACTATCTATACCTCAAAATACCGACTCCCGGTCTATATTTAGAATGAATATCATATGCCCTTCGCTAAGGGTCTTACCAAAACCATCCGGCTTATTACTGATAAATCGTATCTAGTCTATAAGCCAATATCAATTCAGGGAACAAGTATCACAAAAACCAGAGTCACAATATAATTGGAAATAGGCATGCATGCGATGGCATATGTAAAACAGAAATCATATACATATATTATCACAACAACAGGTTCAAAGGTTTGAACACTTGCCTGGTAATCGGGTGTGGGTGGAGATAGCGTGCCCTGGGTCTGCTCGATGATCTTTAAACAATCAGAACATTCGAGATTAACCACTTAACACCTTTTAAGAGTCTAAGTATAAACTTCACTTAAGTCGAAACACGTTTTCGAATTATCCCGTTACACCTTTTAGTGTAACTCTTTTTATTACTGATACGATCCGACATTTGTTCGTTATTATAACATGTCATCGTACCCACACTCAGTATATACTTAAGTCGTATAAGTTCTAAAGTTGATCGATTACGAACCGGGATTATACTTCGAGTTTTATCATTCGTTTTCTAAGTCTTAACCAAAGTTATACTTTTAAGGGGTTCGTTCGCGTTTAACCTTTATTCGAACATTTTTATAAAATCGGAAAACGATCCGTTTCACATGAGGTTTTCTCTCAAACCTTCCTTTTTAACTCTAGTATTTAATTACTGAGATTCGCCACTGAATTACGTATTTTACGAGGGTTCAATTTCAGTTACGAACTTTTACTTACGGTTCCGAACCAATTTTAGTAATTTGACCATAACTCCTAAACCGTAAGTCGGAATGGTTCGATTCTCGCGCCAAAACGATCTATGGCTCGATATCTACAAGGGCCAGTCATAATATTATCAAGGCCAGAAACTCAATCTACTGTTATGCACGGTTTTCTAGAGGTTAACGAAAATCGGGCATTACGACGGCTATAACTCGGATATTTCCAAAATCAAAAACCTCCAAATAATCATTCAATCCACCACCAACACTCATGGGCACTATTTATCATCTCCCTCACTGTCTCAACAGGTCTTGGAGCCACAAAACATATATTAACCTTTTTATAACACCCACACAACATACATGTTCTAAATCATGAATACAAGCAATAAACATTATCAAATCTCATCTAAAACTCCATTAAAACTCAAATCAAAGACTAGGGTTCTTGAAGTTTATACCTTCCTTGGAGTATGTAAGACCTTAATAAACCTTGATCAATCCTTATAACACCTTAACAAAGCTTGGATCATTCAAAAGAATCAAGAAAATCAAAGTTAGTTCTTGAAATCACTATTCACCCTCAACCTTCTTGATTTTATATCTCAAGATTGGCATGGAATTTGAAGATGAAATTCATAGGATATCTTAGTTATGAAATATAGGACTCACCTTAATCTTCTTGAGATTTAACCATGGATGGAAGTTGGATTTTGATTCTCCATTTTATGAAAAAGACGAATGGAGCTTTCAAGAGAGGAAGGAGTTGGTTTGCTTGCTTTTTGCTCTCATCCTTGTCTAAAGTGTATTATTGATATGCTTGAATAATATCTTGGTCATAAAGTAGCTTTATTAAAGTTTGTAGGTCATGGATGATGCAAGAACCAAGTGGCCAAGTGGTGTGTTAAGTGATATAATCTTGTATCACTTGGTTTGTTTACAATCTTGCTAGTTAGCATTGTACTAGCTTGGTTACTTGATCCTATCCACTTGCACATGCATATATCTTGATCCCCTGCTTGTTTCTTTGTCCGGTTATTGCTTAATTCGTTGATCGTTCGGAGGAATAACTCATTCGTTTCTAGTTAGGGTTTTACCGGAAACTGTCTTAATATTTATACTACCATTCTCCATCATTCTTAATAATTCTCGAATTCATTTTCCTCAAATCCCTTCAATAATTCCTTAAGTCTTTCAGTGTTGAGGGAAAATCTCGGGGAAAATAAAAGTGCTATTTTTCAAAATCCGACAGCTTTTACATACACTCTTTCCCCCCCCCCCCCCCCCCGGATCACTAATACGAACTTAGAATTTCGTTCCGGGTACTTCTATATAGCGTCGTCTAATAATATTCCTAAATCCACCAAAATCACTATTCATCCATTTTTCTTTACTTATCCTCTTAGGGTTGTACAATTGTCCCTGATCTCTTTCGATCGTTCCTTAACCTTTTTACGGACTCACTGGACCAATAACCGATATCGATCTGGATGACATAAGAATAACCTTCTCCTTTCGAATTATCAAATCTCAATTCCCTAGGAGATAGATAATTCTTATCTAAAGCGTCAACCAATAGTATTCTTCATGGCATATAAACATTTGAATCCAAATCTATTCCTTTCATTCATTATCTCAATTGTTACATCGTAGTCCTAATCACTATTCACCAATACCTCAGTACATAATAAAAAGTTTTAATTACATCCAAAATTTGGGGTTCTTACAGTAGACACCTGATTTTTGTCTTTGAAAGATGTCTTGACTTGCTTTCCCAGTTGACAGGCTGAACAAGGTTCTGTCTTTTTATATTTGAGCTTAGGCAGGCCTTTGACTAGACCATGAGATGAGATTTTTTTCAAAAGATCCATATGAACATGGCCAAGTCTTCTTTGCCAAAGATGCTGCTGTTCTTGAATGGACGCTAGACAAACTTCTTCCTGTTGCTCATCAAAATCTAACACAAAGATATTTCCTTTTCGTTTGGCTACTAAAGGAGTCTCATTAGAATTAGTACCAATAAAGCACATATTTTTATCAAAGTTAACACTATGACCAGAATCTGTGAGTTGACTAACACTAATGAGATTGTATTTAAGACCTTCAACCAATCTTACATTATTAATAGAGAATTTTTCATTACCTATGGTGCCTTTTCCAACATTCCTTACCGTATTGGAATCGCCCAAGGTAACTAACCCTCCATCTGAAGCAATTAGAGATAAAAATTTCGACTTGTCTCCTGTCATATGACGGGAACAACCTCTGTCTATGATCCACTTATTCTTTGGAACGTGAACCTTTAAGCACACCTGCAAGACATATATATATTCATGTCTTAGGTACCCACCTTGATTTGGGTCCTGTATTGTTAGTATCTATGATATTATATAAATGTCTTTCTGTTTTCTTAATCCAAATTTGAGCAGTATTAGAAGAATCATACATATATGACTGATAAGGTTTAGCAGTTTGGCCCTTAATATGACAGAATTTGGATTCTGCCGAGATATGTCCCCTTTTTCCTCAATCCTTGCATTTCTCATATGGCATACTGTACTTCATAGTAGTCCTCTTCTTTGTCTTTTGGAATGCACTCTTTTTGTTCGAGTTATATCCCAGTCCTTCTTTTCTCAAAGAGGATTTTTGGCTTGCCAACATCACGTCTAATGTGCCTTCACCATGCACGAACTTGGCCAGATCTTTCTTTAAACGATCGATCTTTTCTTGGAGTTCAGAGAATTTCTGTTCTGTGTCCATCTTTTTGCATTCAGTTTCCTTGAAATAATCTGTTTCCTGCCTTAGTGTGGCTAAGCAAGCATCCTTTCTTTCAATCTCATTTTTCAGATGCGTATTTTCTTCGATAAGCTTGGTCATCTTTTCATTTAGCAACTTGTTTTCTTCAGCAAATGATTCCTCTTTCATAGAATCATCCATTTCACTTAGCACTTCACTTAACGCTTGCTTTAAGTAAGCATTTTTATTTCATAATTTTTTATTTTGTGCCTGCAAGGTTAGTAAATCTTCAGAAACAAATGATTTTAGAGAAGTAGAAAATACCTCTTCATTTTCACTGAAGTTTTCATCAAATCCAGCAAAACATAGTTGAGCAACTTCATCATCTGAGTCAATTTCTATATCAGATTCATCGTCGCTCCATGTAAGAAATGCTTTAATCTTTTTCTTCTCCTTGTCTTGATCCTTTGATCCAGAAGATTTCAATTTCGCCTTCAGTTGAAAACAATTCTTTTTGATATGACCTTTCTTGCCGCATTCGAAACAGACTTCATCGTTAGTGTTGTTTTTGTATTCCTTTTTGAATCCATAAGGTTTTTGAGTCGGTCTACTAACAGCTTTATTTTTGGAAAGAAACTTCTGAAACTTCTTTGTTAAAAGAGCAATCTCTTCATCTGAGTCTTCATTGGAGTCTGCAATAGTTTTAAGGGCTAGTGTCTTTTTCCTTGGTACTTCCTCTTCCTCATCATATCTTCTCAATTGGTTCTCAAACTCTTCTAATTCACTGAAAAGAGTGAGTGTATCCATTTTTGAGATCAAGGAAGAATCCCGCAGAGTTGTTACTTTAGGAGCAAACTTTTTTGGCAGTGATCAAAGAATCTTTCTGTTAATTTCTGCCTGAGGAATGTGTCTTTCCAGGAGAGCGATAGAATTCATTAGTGTGAGAAATCGTCCCTGAGCTTCTTTTATGCTTTCATCCATTTCCAATCTTAAGCTTTCATAGTCACTCAGGAGAAGATCAAGCTTGACTTCATGAACCTTTGAAGTGCCTTCGTGACTTACTACAATAGTATCCCAAACTTGTTTGGCCAACATACATGCTGAAACTTTTCGAAGTTCAGTAGCACACAGTCCATTGAGTAAAGAATTCATAGCTCGAGCATTATAATTCAGAGAATTGACTTCATCAACAGTGAGATCTTTTACTTGTTTGGGTTTGCCATCCTTCATGGGGATAGTGATGCCATTTTCAACAGCATCCCATTCGTATGTATCCTTCTAGAGAAATATTTTCATTAGGAACTTCCAGTCATGATAGTTTTCCGTTCCAAGCAAGAGTGGTGGAACATTGATTGAACGACGTTCTTGCCAACCTGATTGTGCCATGGATCTAACAAAATAAACACTTAAACAAGGGTTAAATGCACCTGCTCTAATACCAAATGTAAATCGAGTAGCACAATATATTTAACTGTCAAATGAATGAGACTGTCTCAAATGATAAGGTCATACCTCAAGCTTGGAATGCAGAGCACCTGATGAAATACTATCAGTAGAGGCTTCGCCCTCGGTAGTTTCTATCTTTTATTACTTCGCATGAATAAATTCATACAAAGTACTAAGGGGAAGTGATCATATAGACATCCCCCCTTTATGATGTAATGACTATTGGGCTTTGCCCCTCTTTTTATTATACATGAGTTCGTTCTACATTTTTGTTTTTATTGTTTTGCTAGAATTTTAAAACATTTTCAGGATTAGGCCAACACAATATACGCGAGGCCGAACTGCCCCCAGGTCGAAGGCGATGCGAAGTCAATTACAGCTCGCACTACGATCTGAGGGAGTATCCTTAAGAAAAAAGCTATTTAAAATGAAGCACACCTACTACATGTTGCGACCTTAGTCTTGGGACCTCAACAACGACCTCACGTTACTAGAACGAAGAAGGCATCGCATGTTGTTACCCAAAGAAGGGATCACATTTTGAAAGAAATCCAACACGGAATAAAGCTACTAAAAGATATACACATGTAAAGCTACTCCACATTTACGAAGACAATCTACTTAAAAATTTTTACATGCAAGAATTAAAGAAAGGTTAAAAGCGACATTAAAGATAGACTCATGCTTGCAAAGCCAAAATACATGAAGACATGCAACACAATAAAATGAAGATGGAAACAAGATATCGAGTGAAAAGATAAAGCATTGGTTAAAGACTACACATGCTGGGTCGCTATGCGATCCTAAAATTTTTAAAACAGTTATCAGAGTTACGAAAAATAAGTTACCAAAAAACAATATTACATCTTGCGAAGCATTCGAAGGGTGCCCGCATCCCTAATTGAAGAATTCAAATTACACTGGATTAAGCATAAATAGGTCAAGGAGCAGCTTCATTCTGGTTCACATTAGCAGCCTCGCTCGCCAGCCTTGCCTCCTCCGCCAGCCTCGCCTCCTCGGCATCTTCATCTGCAACTCCTTCTTGAGAGTTTCAGCGAAGTCAACATTACCTGGTTCGAGCTGGTCCCAGAAAATATCAGGAATCGTTCAGATGAACCCCTTCATGAATGAGATCTGACCCTGTTCTAGGAAGGTTCCCTCAGCAGTTGTAAGCACAGCCTTTATAACATCCAAATCGCCTTTCAACTTTGCGATCTCCTCATCCTTCTTTTTCGCAGTCTCTTCGCTTGACCTCTTCAGCTCTTGTAAGGATTTTTTGAAGTCATTTCTCTCCTTTTTACTGTTCTTGAGCTCAGTGCTAAGGGAGGCTGTCTCCATCCGCAAGTTTTGTTTGTAAGTCTCCTCCAGAGACCATTTGTCTTCCACCTTCTGAAAATCAAGGATTTTTACCCTTTTATCCAGTTGAAAGAAGTTCTTGGTATGAGCGGCCTGACGGATGAAGGCCTCAGCTAGACACTTGGTCAGAGCATTAGCATTGTCCTCTGGGGTCGCCTTCCACCAGTTGGAGGCCTTGGCTTCTTCGGTATACTTGCTTCCCAGCGAAGCAAACAGATGTTGGGTCGCTTTGGCATTCATGGTACGAGAGGATGGTTGAGAGGACCCATCTGGTTGCCCATCTTTCTTTGCTTACTTGAGAAGGCTCTGCATAGGAGAGGTTTGAGTTTGATCCCCAGCGAGGCTCGATTGGGCCGGAGGATCGCTGATGACTTTTGGGGGGAGAGCTATTGACTTAATTTGTGGAGGAGGAGCTTTCAGGGTAGGGATCGCTTTGGAGGACACACCTTTTTTAACACCTTGTTGGAGAGAAGGAGGAACCTGGCTCTTACCACTTCGGTTCGACATACCTGCATGAATGGAAAGAATAATTAGCAAACGGGATTAATAAGATATAACGCGAAGATAAATGACATGGGTAATGCAGATAAAAGTAAAGAAATACGATGCAAAGTTCTAGATCCTATCATTCAAAAGATGTACCCTCTTCCTAAGTTATCTCAACATGAGAAGACGAGGCCTCTTCTCTCATTTTTCTTTTTCGCGAGGACTTCCTCGCATTGGAGGGCCCCGCTTCAGGAGACGAACCAATCCCTTCTTTAAGAAACCCACATTCAATTAGGTTCTCTAAGGAGAGGAGGGTTCTAATATTCCTCTCTTCGTGGGTTGATTTGGTTAATACATCATCAGCTCGTTGCTTTTCTTCGCCCTTCAAAATAGTGCGAACCTGACCAACTGCGATGGCGAAGGAGTTGTTAGTTTTAAATAAAAAAAGACAAAGGACTACAGTCTCGATAGGTAGCTCACCTGGAAGATAGTTGAAGCTTGTTTTGACTCTGGGGACCTCATGAATATAGAGGAAAGGCTCTTTCCACGATCCAGCATTGTTTATTCCCCTAGGAAGAAGGTTTTTTTTGTTGAATTCTGGCCACATAGAGAAATAAACGTAGCCAAAATCTTTGGCTCCACATCGCTTGAGCTAAAGAAAGTAGCCCATTGTCCTCGTATCCATAGGCGGATATCCAAGTTGATGATAGCGAATATAAAGGTCGATCAAAGATCTGTACCCATTCGTACTTATTTGAATGGGAGCTAAATGGTAGGTTTCGCAAGCATCTTTGATGAATGGATGAAGGGGCGAGGAGACACATATCTTCATCAAAGGCACTGTCAAGACCATCCTTGGCACCCTGCCTCCATTTTCTTTGTGGTTGAAACGATAGCATCGCATTCCGGGTTTTGGAAGGAAGATTTTGCCCTCTGGCCTAAATCGATCAACTCCCTCAGTTATCGTTTTGATTGTAAGAGTGGTTGAAAGGTCTCGACAAGCTAGGGTACGAGGTACCCCCGGCTTCACATTCGAGCCCTCTTGAATATCTTCAGGGCGAGCCCCCCTACGTAAATAATTCCCTCTAATTCTGGCTGAGGGGTTGGAATGTAATGGTTGGGCAAGGCCTCCGGAATATAGTCATAATCTTTAAACTTTATAACTCTTGACACTTCGTTAAGACCACCATCATCTGAGGAAGGTTCCTCATAATCAGAGTCGTCTGAGTCAGCTTCGTTGTCTCCACCTCCTTCAAGGTCATAATAGGCATCGCCGAGCGAGTCTACTGGAGAATCGCTGGCTATTTCAATTGGTGATGTGATGCGAGCAGGAGGAGCTCTGTGGTGAGGAAGGGTTCGTGTGAGGGGTTGTTTTCCCTTGCCCATGATATCTTCCCCCTTTTTAAAATAGCTTCAACTTCTCTTGCAACGTCTGTCATCTCAACTTGGGGTTCGTTCTGAGTGGGAAGAACTTCTAGAGATTGATCTCGTGACCCAGAAGGTTGTTTGGATCGCCACGAGTATAATGGCACCTCCTTAGTATACTCCTCATTTGACCATAAGGGATCAAAGTAAAGTTTGAATGAGCTATCGCTTGTGCTTGTAGCCCTTGCGATGTTAGCAGCGGCTTCTTCGCTGATTTGAACATTGGGAAGGGGGAAGGCGTCATCGAGCTGTCGTCGTGCGACATCTGAAAAGAATATGAAAAATTAAGTGTATGTGCCCTTACAGAAAGCAAAATGGAATAAAGGAAGAAAAGAATAAATGAACAGAAAGGCTCTACGTGTAAGAACCCTAATTTTTGGTAATATTTCCTTTTATTTAATATCTTGTGACATTATCATTATGGAACCTTTCTAGTCATCCCTGTTGATTAATAGAATTGATTGTCTGAGAAACTGCGTTGTTGCATTTATTATGTAAGATAAAAAGGAAGATTGTGAAGGCAGGAGTCTTATTGTTAGTAATATTCATAAAACTTGGGATTTGAGAATGGTTAGAGTATTAAAGGATTTATTAAGAATTATGACGAGGAATTATGGACATTCGAGGAATTTACATAATTAAGTACTTAAGGAATTATAGGGGAAACCTCTACGCGACAAAATATTATTACGAGAGATTAATTAAGATACGATACGAATTAAAGATTGAATAACAAGCATTGGTGGAAGAATAATAATACAAGGAGTAGTATTGCATGCAAGCCCATGCAACCAAGTGGTTACAAATCAAGCAAACTAGTTAGCCATTGGAAGATGAATAGTACCTAGTTACTTGCTTTTTCAAGAAAGGGGACAAGTAGTACATGAGGCCATGCTTGATAGTACTTACCTATACTTACATGATATGTATCACCCAACCTAACCTAATACCAATTATTCACCCAACACAAAACACAAAACACAAACTCCTTTCTCCCCCCCCCCTTGTGTTGCTCTCGGCCAAAACAAAAAGTGGAGAAGAAAATTTCTTCTTCCCCCTCTTCCATCACTCATAATTCACACCATAAATCTTAGGTCATCTACATCATCTAGACAAGGTATGTTAGCAATTTCAATCCATTTCATCCACCCAATTTCAAGTTACAAATTGTTAAAGCTTGGGTGAATAGTAACCATGTTTGTTTTTCCTTTAGATCTTGCATTGTAATTGTTGTAGGAGACCATCTAAGGTGTTGTTGAGTTGTGTAAAGCCTATCCAAGGCCCCTAGGTGCTCAAGAAGGTATAAAAATCTCAAACCCTCTTGGTTATGTATTATTTATAAAGTATGGTAGTAGATCCATGTGTTTGAGAACTAATCTTGGTTGTATATGTATTGGATAGCATGGATCTTGAGTTTTGATGTCGAGATTGTGACTTTTATGACTATGGATAATATATATATCTCCATGAGTGTTATGAACCATGATCTAAGTGTATTAAGTGTTGATTATGTTGTGGGAGTGTGAAAAATGGTTGATCTAAGTAGTTTGTGCTTGCTGAGTTTTGTCCAGGAACATTGACCTGTATTGTAGCACGATTTTGAACCCCCAAATTTTGTCTCCTGATGTCCTACCATATATTGTTGGAAAGATAATTGAATGTAGTTTCTGGAAATGTAAGGTTCATGGCTAGGTGATGTGTAGATTTTAAGTTATTGCCGGAGGAGTGAATTGTGTTTCTGGATTATGGACTGCACTAAGTGACCCCCTTGTGAACCTTGTTTAAACCCCTAAAAATATATGTGGGATCATGGAAAAATTTGAGAATGTAGGGAATGCAGTGCTGAAGACCACCCAAAAGGATTTGGATTAAAATATGAATTTTTGGATTTTATAAAAATGCTAGAGTAAAATTCGCGCAATGGAAAAAGTCGATTAGTGGAGCAAAATTCTAGGGTTAGTGGTTATGATTCGAAAGTGGTAATTAAATTAAGTCGAGTAAGTGACGAGCGTAATCGAGTGATGACATGAACCTATAGTGGGGCTAAAGAGTCATAAGACGAAGTCGTTAAGTTAATTTCGTACCCCCCTAAACCCCGTAAATAAAAAGATATTGTTAAGGTACTAACGAACGATTATTGCTTATGTATAGATCGTTCGAATCCGCACGCTCGACCACCCAAACCAAACCAAGGCAAGTTTACTTTTCAAAACTTATCCCTATACAAGGACTTTCACTGTTGTGTTTGTAGTTTTCAATTATATCAAATGCTATGTTTATCGAAGTATTGATGCAATTGAGATTGAATAAGTACATGTATGCTTTTACCCCTTGAACTTAGATTGAAATGTTTTCTTCGGACAACGACTCTAGCAATAGAGGTCGTAGCGGTCCGTATATACTATTGACCGGGGAGCGGTATATTATTATATCGTATCTAGTTTGCGAAAACCCGAAGGGTCATTCGGGTAGTATCGTATACTCAAATAACTATTGTTATATCTTCGTAAATACTCGAAACCCTATCTTGGATTAAAAGTTTATTTCATCGAATAATTATTTTATTAACTGTTAATATTAAATCTTAAAATATTATTTATTAAACATTATTCATTATTTAAAGACAAAGTTAATCCAAGATACTTTTTAATACTTTCAAACTCGAACTCTTTCGAACTCAAAACATTTTCGAAAACCCCCGGTCAGGTTCTGCTTCTTGTATGATTTCAAGAATCATCGGTCGACTGATGTCGGACCTCAACTACTCTGTTTTCACTCAAGATCAAGTTTTTAAAAGAAAAAGAAAAAGGGACTCTGGCAGGTGTGGGAACCGTTGACGAACGATTCCCGGGATGTGTAAGCGGCCGTGAGCTAGGCGGTCCATCAATTATTATTCCGGCCCAGGTGTTGCCGAAGGATGATTACGGATGTAGTTTTCATCGAGGATGATTACTGATATGGGCTGAAAATGAGCCTTAAAGACACATTTAATGTGGCATTAACTAGGCCGAAATTAGTCCAAACGTGGGGCCCACCAGCTGGGCCCAAAACCCTGATTATAGTATTAATTTCGTAATTAATATTAAGGGTAATAAACAGCTCAGCAAATAAGAGTTGGATAAGGATAATATCCCCTTCAGACTTATCCAATAAGGCATCCAATTCAATATGGAAACTGATTCCTACAAGGAATAGATCTAGAACATTCCTCAAAGACTTGCCCACCAAGTCTCCAAATCCTACCATAATTCTAAGGCTTCTCAGCCTATATAAAGGGTCAGACCCCTCACCTCAGAACTACGTTTTATTGGCTTGATTCTCTAATTTACAGAGATACGTAGGCATTCTGTGAGGACCGTTTAAGTCTCGAACGCAGAAGCAGCCATTAAAGCACGAAGCTCACGAAGCCTAGCATTAAATATACAAACCCCAGCCGCAATAATTTCAACCTAGTTTTTATTCCACAACATTTGGCGCCGTCTGTGGGACAAGACATCAACCATGGTTACCACTCGAAGAACAACACCGGTCTCAACCGAGGCTACCTCTGGAACCATCGTTCCACCAATCGCTGCTCCTCCTGTTGGTACAGGGCCAGGGTCCGTACCCCCATTGACGGAAACAAACCCTCGTAGTCAGGCCTCTCAACCACAAGGGACGGATCCCCCCGCTGAAAGATCTCAACCTGTAATCGTCCCTCTAGGACAGGAGACTAACCCGCTCCAGATGGTGGTCTCTCCTCTCCCTCTGAGCAGCCGCCCGCCGCTTCACAGTCTCTCCACTTCTTCGCTCCCTGTCAACACCAACCCAATGTATGGGCTGCCTAATTACCCCCAAGATCCAAGGGATCCAGGACCAAGCGGTCATGCTCGGCTGATCCATGGGCAACAACAATCCCCTTATCTTAGAGGCCCGGCCCCTCTTGAACCAGGATACTATGATTACTCTGGTCCTTATACCGGAGACTCGTCATCTGAAGACGATGATCGAGACGAAGCCCCAAGGAGGCGACGCGCTAGTAAGGAACCTCTGAGGAGGAATCCATCAAACCGAGATGGTCCTTTAACAATTGCAGAGAAAATTAAGGCTTATGAAGCCGAGATTCAGAAGCTGAAGGACGACCAAGCAAGGGAGCTAGAGAGACAGAACCCTAATCAGACTCGACCTCCTCCGACTTCAGGAGGGATTCCCTTCATAGGTCTGGAGAGGCCTTCAAGGAGACACCGAAGGGCTGAAGCCCCAACCAGAGGAACTACCAGGGTGGAACTCCCCAAGAATAATCCTAGAGATTTGATGCTACAAGGAGATCTGGATGATCCGACCCCTCCATTCACTGAGGAGGTGATGAATGCACATATCTCCCGAAAGTTTAAGATGCCCACGATCAAAGCTTACGATGGAACGGGGGATCCCGCAACTCATGTGAGAACGTTTACAAGCGCATTGTTACTGCAGCCTGCTAACGATGCCCTTAAGTGTAGGGCGTTCCCCCAAACCCTGTCGGGCATGGCGCAACGTTGGTATAGTCGTTTACCTCCAAACTCGATTAGCTCTTTCAAGGAGTTGAGTACCGCTTTTGTCAGTCAATTCATTAGCGGAAGAATTCACGAGAAAAGCTCCGCATCCCTTATGTATGTAACACAAGGAAAGAATGAGAACTTAAGAGATTACATCAAGCGATTCACTAAGGAAACCCTGAATATCACCGATTTGGAAAATAAGGTGGCCATGGTAGCCTTGCAGCATGGAACCACGGATCTCTTTTTTAAGAGGTCGTTGGCAAAACACCCCCCTGAAAGCATGGATGAACTTCAACGAAGGGCGGACAAGTATATAAAAGCAGAGGACAACATCAAGAAAGAAGCCGCGTTGGGCAATGGAGGGAACAAGCGGAAGCAAGAACAAGAGTACGATGCTAGGGACAAGTATCCCCGAGCTAGCAGAGACTCTGAATCTGCTCCAAAAAAGAACTCGGGTCCAAGGTTTTTCGAGTATGCCAGACTTAATGCTCCAAGAAGCCAGATCCTGTTGGACATTGAAAAGGAAAAGGACTTCCGATGGCCGAAGCCACTTAGAGGAGACCCAGCTAAGCGAAATAAGGAGCAATACTGCAGGTTCCACAAAGATGTGGGACATGACACCGACGATTGTAGGCAACTCAAGGATGAGATTGAGTTCTTGATACGAAGAGGAAAACTAAGTCAGTTCACCAAGGGTGATGACCGTGGGAACCAGAGAAGGGACAATGACAGAAGAGACAATGAAAGGAGAGATAATAATAGGAGGGATGACAACCATGATCGCAATCCACAGCCCCGAAGGGCAGTTATCAATATGATCTGGGGAGGTCCGACAGTAGCTGGCACGACTAAGAATTCTCGAAAGGCTTATGCTAGAGAAGTAATGCACATTGTGGGAGAAGCCCCGAAGCGTGCTAAAACCGAGATGGTAATTGGTTTCGATGATTCAGACTTGGAAGGGGTGAAATTCCCCCATGACGACCCGCTGGTCATAACTCCCGTGATTGGAAACTCAGAAGTA
Organism: Saposhnikovia divaricata; assembly: GCA_036435485.1. NCBI lineage: Eukaryota > Viridiplantae > Streptophyta > Magnoliopsida > Apiales > Apiaceae > Saposhnikovia > Saposhnikovia divaricata. Next base: position 73,477,721 of record CM071595.1, on the reverse strand, counting down.
AAACGAGTCTTGATAGACAATGGGGCTTTTGTGGATATTTTATTTCATGATGCATTTGTAAAGATGGGTTACAACGACTCTCAACTGACCCCTACAAACATGCCTATATACGGGTTTAACGGAGTGGAGTCCAACGTTGAAGGGACTATTCAGCTACCCGTGACTATTGGGCAGGAGCCTAAAGAGGCGACTCAGATGTTGAATTTCTTGGTGATCAAGGCAGCATCAACATACAACGCAATCCTTGGAAGGACTGGACTTCATGCGTTTAAGGCTGTGGCCTATTCCTATCATATGAAAATTAAGTTTCCGACACGGAATGGTGTCGGAGAACAAAAGGGTGATCAGAAGATGGCAAGAAGTTGCTATGTGGCCGCACTGAGGGCAAGTTTCCGCGATGATGAAGAGCATAGAGGGAAGCCAGCAGAGGATTTGATTCCCGTACCTCTAGAACCTAATGATCCTGAAAAAGTTACTTATGTTGGAGCATCTCTGAAAGAACCCCTAAAGGGCAAGTTAATAGAATTCTTACAGAAGAATAGCGACGTGTTCGCTTGGTCAGCAGCCGATATGCCAGGGATTGACCCCCAACTCATAACTCATAAGTTAAATGTTGATCCCAAAAGGAAGGCAATAAAGCAGAAGAAGAGAAACTTTGCTCCGGAAAGGCAAGAGGCCATTAGGCAAGAAGTGAATAAGCTCTTGGAAGCTGGTTTTATTGAAGAGATTCAGTTTCCTGAATGGTTAGCGAACCCAGTCATGGTCAAGAAAGCAAATGGGAAGTGGAGAATGTGTATAGACTTCACTGACCTGAATGATGCATGCCCAAAAGATTGTTTTCCCCTGCCGAGGATTGATATGTTAATAGATGCCACAGCTGGACATGAGATGTTAAGCTTCATGGATGGATTCAGCGGCTATAATCAGATTAAGATGCACAAGGATGACATACCTAAGGTATCTTTCATAACTGACTTTGGTGTCTTCTGTTATCTTGTCATGGCTTTTGGTCTAAAGAATGCAGGAGCTACTTACCAACGATTGGTGAATAAGATATTCGCCCATCTGATTGGAAAAACCATGGAGGTATATGTTGATGACATGTTAGTCAAGAGCCTACTTAAGGCTGATCATATCAAGCACCTCGGAGAGGCATTTGAAGTGCTGAGGCACCATAAGATGATGTTGAATCCCGCCAAGTGTGCTTTTGGCGTTGGATCTGGGAAGTTTTTAGGGCTGATGGTTTCAAAAAGAGGCATTGAGGCCAATCCTGACAAGATCAAGGCGATTTTAGACATGGAGCCACCACGCTCTATAAGAGATGTGCAGAGGTTGACAGGTCGAGTTGCAGCTTTAGGAAGATTCATCTCCAAGTCTGGAGACAAATGCTTGCCTTTCTTCCAAGCATTAAAAAAGGTGAAAAATTTTGAGTGGACACCTGAGAGCCAAGAGGCCTTTGAGCAACTGAAGAAGTACATGGTTGAAGCCCCGTTGTTGACCAAACCAAGTCCTGGGGAGATTCTTAGTTTATACCTGGCGGTATCCGAACAAGCCCTGAGTGCTGTCCTTATTCGGGAAGAGGAGAAGGTCCAGAAACCTATCTACTATGTGAGCAAAGTGTTGCATGGGGCTGAGTTGAATTACTCACCCATAGAAAAGTTTGCTTTGGCATTAGTAACTGCCTCAAGAAAGCTGCGGCCTTACTTTCAGGCACATAAGATTCAAGTTCTAACAAACCAGCAGTTGAGGAACATATTGCATAGCCCAAAGGCCAGTGGAAGGCTAATCAAATGGGCGATTGAGTTAGGAGAGTTTGACATCACATACAAGCCTCGGACAGCTATCAAAGCTCAGGCATTAGCTGACTTCGTGGTTGAATGCACTATTAACAACCAAGAAGTCGGGGGGCAAGAGATAATGACTACCCCTGGGCAAGAGGAAAAAGAAGAAAAACTTACACCCGATCTGAAGGAATATTGGGTGCTCTATTTTGATGGAGCATCAAAAACAAAATCTAGTGGTACAGGTTTGGTTTTGCAAAGCCCCGATGGGTTCACAGTTGAGTACGCTTTAAAGTTGGATTTCCCTACTACCAACAACGAGGCGGAGTATGAGGTATTGATAGCTGGTTTGGGCTTGGCCAGAATCATGAGGGTCAAGAATCTCAAAGTTTGTGGAGATTCAAGGCTTGTGGTATCACAAGTAAATGGTGAATTCGAGGCTAAGGATGATACTATGGCAAAATACTTGAGAGTAGTAAAGGCTGTTATGTCCCAGTTTGAGGAGTGCTATGTTGAGCACATTCCAAGAGAGGAAAACATTAAGGCCGATGCCCTATCTAAATTTGCTTCTTCCGAGATAGAAAATTATGCTGGGAGTGTCTATTTTCAGGTCTTGAAGGCCCCGACCGTTAATTCAAAGTTATTGGCACCAATCGATATAGGAGGCTCTTGGATAGACCCTATCAAGGCACACCTTGAGACCGGATGGCTCCCAGACAATGCCTTGGAGGCACGAAAACTTTCAGTAAGAGCATTGAGATACACTTTGATTGAAGGCATTTTGTATAAGAGGTCGTTTGTCATCCCATACTTGAAATGTTTAAGGCCTCAAGAGGCAAGAGAAGCATTGGAAGAAGTTCTTGAAGGGATTTGTGGCCAACACTTGGGGGGCAGAGCCCTAGCTCACAAGATAATTCGTTTAGGGTTCTATTGGCCGGAGATGTTGGCTGATGCACAAAACTATGTCAAGAGATGCGAGAGATGCCAGAAGCATGCCCCAATTGTGAGGCAACCGCCTGAGATCTTAACTTCAATTAACTCTCTCATTCCATTTGCAATGTGGGGAATGGATATACTTGGGCCTTTTCCCATGGCTTCTGCGCAAAGGAAATTCCTAATAGTGGCCATCGATTACTTCACTAAGTGGATTGAGGCTAAACCTCTGGCTAAGATAACCACCAAGCAAGTTTCCCAGTTCTTTTGGGAGAACATAATTTGCAGATACGGAATCCCACGAATCCTTGTAACAGACAATGGGACACAGTTCAATAATGAAGAGTTCAAGAAGTATTGTGAAGAGAATGCGATTGAGCTCCGTTTTACCTCGGTGGCACACCCTCAAGCCAATGGGCAAGCTGAGGTAGCTAATCGAATTATCCTTGATGGACTGAAAAAGAGGGTCGAACGCTCTAGGAATACTTGGGTAGATGAATTGTTGCCCATACTTTGGGCATATCGTACCACTTGTAAGGTAACGACTGGAGCAACCCCATTTTTGCTGGCTTATGGAGCCGAGGCAGTTGTGCCTTTAGAGATCATGCAAGCATCACCTCGAGTTGAGGCATATGAGCCAGAAACTAATGACGAAGGAATGAGACTTGCCCTTGACTTAATTGATGAGGTTAGAGATGGAGCTAATGCAAAGAATGCTGAATATCAGAAGAGAGCATCTTTTCACTACAACCAGAGAGTTAAAGAAAGATTCTTTCGACAAGGTGACATGGTTTTAAGGAAGATTGAAGCCTCAGGAGTTGGCCAGAAAGGAAAGTTAGCACCAAACTGGGAAGGACCATATCTAGTCAGAAAGGTGTTAGGGCAAGGATCCTACAAGTTAGAAACCTTGGACGGGGTTGAGGTGCCCCGAACTTGGCATGCTGTGAACCTCAAAGTTTATTATGTCTAAGTCCTTTTGACAAAGGCTTGGACTTTTACCTATTTATTAAGAATAAGGTTCGAATGAAACCATTTTAGAGCATGTTGCTCCCAGTAGAAGATAGAATATTTATGTAAGGGTTGAACCCATTCTATTGATATCTTTTGACAGCATAATGGAATTTATACTGTTTTCTCTATGAGTTATTTCTCTTTGTTAAAATAAACACGAAAGGCAAATGTTGGACTAGCTTGTGAGTTTAGTACCAGCCAGGCAAATAAACACGAAATTCTAAAAGTTTAACGAACTATAAAAAAAATGAGAATGTGGAAACAAAAGAAACTACTACATAAATAAGTTAAGTCATAAGCCCCGAAGGGCAAAAGTTCAGAATAAATAAAGACAAACAGAAATAAGCCACGCAGGGCCATCTATGCATCTAAGTCCTCAATAACAACATCTCCCTGGGTAGAAGAAGGATCTGCTGTCTCTACTCCAGGAGAAGAAGGTGGATCCTGAGTGGGTTGAGAGTCCCCATCTACTGCTGTCTCAGTAGCAACCTCCAGAGTGTCTGTCAATCCAGGGATAGCAGGTACCGGGAAATTCTCCAGGGATACCCCCTCGATCTTCCCACTCAGCTCCTCGATGATCCCCTCCCAACACTCCTTGAAGGTGCCAGGAAAGTTTGCATCATACTCGGCATTCAGGACATCTTGGAAGTCCTTAGAAGCCTTGTAATCAGCAATGATGTGTTCCCTGTTCTGCTGCACCTCCAGCTGTAGCTTCCTGTTCTTCTCCTTCTCAGCAGCCAGCTCCTTCTCCACCTCCCTAAAACGAGCAAAGTTTGCCTCGGAGGCATCAAAGTATCTGTCTCTGTCCCTCTCAGCAATGGTCTTATCAGCACGCACCTCCTTCAGGTTATGAACAGCGGCCTGAAGGTAGGCGTTCATCTGCAAAGGAAACAAGTGAATAAGGGAAAAGTAAATGCAATTAAATTAAAGAAGTTGAATAAGAAATTACCGAAGCAACAGCTTGAGCCCCAAGAAGCTCAATCTGCAAGTCATCAGAGGACTCCACAATGTGAATCCTATCTCGTGGAGTGACCACGCTCCTGGACCACTCAGCTGCAGCCCTAGAATCACCTACGGCTGTGTCCCTATTGCATAAACCCCATCCCACCGTAAAGGGAGTGAGGTCTTCCTCAATAGGAACTGGCTTTTCTTGAAGAAAAGCAGGAACACGCTCCACCGCGGGAGAAGCCTCATCTGTCCTGGCCCTTTTGGCCCTAGGGTTCTCTGTTACCACCCTAGCAGTGGCAGCAGTCTCCCTCTGCCTAAAAATTGCTCCCAGAGCAGTTTTGGCTGCAAAATGATTACAAGAAAGTTAGAAAATTATATCTAGCATAAAATGTTAACAAAGCAAGAGGTGAGAATTACCCTCAGGGCCCAAATCGCTTAGCCCGTGGGCCTGCAACGAATCTTCAGAAATCAAATTTGCACATTGATGCAAATTATCGGATGTTAACAAAGTTATGGCGGCCTCTTCTTCCACGCGCAATTTTAAACTCCTGACAGGCCCATCAACGGCTCTGCAGAAGTTGGGCCGAAAATAGTTGTCCCAGTCATCCCCATCCAAAAAGATATAAAACCATTCCCTCTTCCAATTAGGAAAGGAATCAGGAGCGGAGTTCGAAACAAAACAAGAACGGGCTAAGGAACGGTGTTGGATTTTGACCCAGCCCGAATTGTCAGAAGAATTGACAAATTTGAATAAATTTCGAAAAACAGAAATACTGGGCTCAAGCCCATGTTTCTTACATTGGACCAAGAAACAATAGATAAAACGCCATGCATTTGGCATAAGTTGGGTTGGACAAACCCGGGCTTCGGCCAAAAGACGATAAACAAAAGGAGGAGGAGGTAGGCGAAAACCAGCATAAAAAGTCTCTTTATAAATCCTAATGGCCCCAGGCTTTGGGTGACAAGCCCTTTCGTTTGAGGCCGGAACAACGGCCCTATAAGGCCCATTAATATGAAAAAGTTGGGCTAGAATGTCTACCCTATGTTGTTTGTATTTCGATTTATACTCATAAGCATCTAAATGAAGCATATTTGGAAAAGCTTGACCAAACTCATTTAAAAGATCTCTAAGGGAAAAACCACTGGCATGGACAAGAGATGTTTTAGGGTTCTTACCCCTTGAAAGCCGTGGAGCGGTGGTAGAAGTGTTAGCAAGTTGAGACTGGCCTGAAGAGCTAGAGTCCTCCATTGATATGCTTCCCTTGAAGGCTTGAAACCCAGAAATGTTGAAAAAAGAGGGTGAAGAAGATGAAGATTCAACAATCTTCAAACAGAAACTGGAAAATAGGGCGGAGGAAAGACGCCAGAAATCGCCTCACGACAGAACCCTAGCAGAGCTTTTTTGAAAAGTATTTGTGATAAGGGAGAGATAATTTTTGCTGAATAGTGAAATGAGAAATGAGGGATGCACACTACTCTTTTATAGAGTTCACGGTTGGTCACTCAACCGGTTATATCCAGTAAATGGGCTATCAACAGGTGACTGGGCCTTTGAATAGGCGGGAAGCCCATGAAATTCAAATTTTAAAAATAATTCTAGAATGTTCTACGACATTTTTAGAAAATAGGATAAAAGCGCATCAGAATTTAAAGGCAGGAGGCCCAATTAAAAGGACATGCCCACGCCCAGGAGACCAAACCTCCTAGGCGTGCCTAAGGAAGGTGTCTCCTTGGCGGGGGTACCCACGCCTAACTCGACTTTCCTTAAAGAAGGCTCTACCCACGCCCAGGAGACCAAACCTCCTAGGCGTGCCTAAGGAAGGTGTCTCCTTGGCGGGGGTACCCACGCCTAACTCGACTTTCCTTAAAGAAGGCTCTACCCACGCCCAGGAGACCAAACCTCCTAGGCGTGCCTAAGGAAGGTGTCTCCTTGGCGGGGGTACCCACGCCTAGCTCGACTTTCCTTAAAGAAGGCTATACCCACGCCCAGGAGACCAAACCTCCTAGGCGTGCCTAAGGAAGGTGTCTCCTTGGCGGGGGTACCCACGCCCAGCTCGATTTTCTTTAAAGAAGGGTATACCCACGCCCAGGAGACCAAACTTCCTAGGCGTGCCTAAGGAAAGTGTCTCCTTGGCGGGGGTACCCACGCCCAGAAAGCATTTCAAGGAACGAAGGTGCACCCACGCCCAGGAGACCAAACTTCCTAGGCGTGCCTAAGGAAAGTGTCTCCTTGGCGGGGGTACCCACGCCCAGGAAGCATTTCTTGCCAGAATGACTTTTTTAAAGTTAATCCTTTAAAAATTTTGAAAATAATGTTGGGAAATTGAAAAATAATTTCAAAAAAAAAAATAATAAAAATACCTGTTGGTACATATAAATTCCTAAATTATTAGGAAAAATTATAAAAATACCTGTTGGTACATATAAATTCCTAAATTATTAGGAAAAATTATAAAAAATACCTGTTGGTACATAAAAATTCCTAAAATATTAGGAAAAGTACAGAAAAATACGAGGAAAATTATTGAAATATTTTCTTGACAAATTGAGCAATAATTTATGCTAATAACGCATGAAAACTCTATGAAAGTGCCGAAATTGCTAAAAGCAAGCACAAATTAAAGCCTCGAATAAGGCAAATCGTCGTAAATGTGTAGGTCGCTCCACACTTTACAACCAAGACGATACTTGTGAAACACTAGTGTAAACCAAAATTTCCATATAAGGGTAATTAAGAAGTCCCAGGTAAGGGATAAAAACGACCCCGAGTCTCGATTAAGGCAAATATAACTTCTATGAAAACCTGATCAGTTTTCCTTAGAAGTTGGGGGGCAAATGATATGGGCTGAAAATGAGCCTTAAAGACACATTTAATGTGGCATTAACTAGGCCGAAATTAGTCCAAACGTGGGGCCCACCAGCTGGGCCCAAAACCCTGATTATAGTATTAATTTCGTAATTAATATTAAGGGTAATAAACAGCTCAGCAAATAAGAGTTGGATAAGGATAATATCCCCTTCAGACTTATCCAATAAGGCATCCAATTCAATATGGAAACTGATTCCTACAAGGAATAGATCTAGAACATTCCTCAAAGACTTGCCCACCAAGTCGCCAAATCCTACCATAATTCTAAGGCTTCTCAGCCTATATAAAGGGTCAGACCCCTCACCTCAGAACTACGTTTTATTGGCTTGATTCTCTAATTTACAGAGATACGTAGGCATTCTGTGAGGACCGTTTAAGTCTCGAACGCAGAAGCAGCCATTAAAGCACGAAGCTCACGAACCCTAGCATTAAATATACAAACCCCAGCCGCAATAATTTCAACCTAGTTTTTATTCCACAACAATTACGGATGTAGTTTTCACCCGAGGGATAGTTACGGATGTAGTTTCTATCCTTCTACCGGTAGAGAAGACCCGCGGATTATTGGACTTGGATGTGGCGACTGATCATCGTCAATCCTTGTCAGGTTTTTTGTTTTCTTTAAGTCCTATTCCTCCATTTTGGAAAAATGCTTTGACACTGCTTCTTAGGCTTTTGTGCCGAGTTGCTGATAGTGTTCTATTTTGATGAGAAAGATGTTGACTCAATGCAGTATCTAGAACTGCAAGTTTATTTTGAAAACAAGGGCACATATTGTTGCACCTTCGGAATTTATCAACAATAACAAGTGATTTTATATCTGATTGATACAAACAAGTTTAATAACTGCCATTCATATGAAATGCTATATTGCTTACCTTATACATATATTTCTTACTGAGCTATAGTTGCTCACTCTTGCTTGTTTTCAAATTTTACAAACACAACAGCTAAGCGAAATGGCAAGACCCAGACAGACTGCTCGAAAGCAGGTGACTAGACCCGAGCCAGCACTCGAGATTCCACCGGTAGGCCCCATTAGCCGGATTGGTTGGCAGCTTTTGTTAGTTCGTTTTATTTATCAGTATGACCTGTGCAAGGCAGTGTATCGTAACAAACTTTCAAGCCGCCAACTTCGCTTCATATCGAAGTGTTGCTGGTAACATAAATACTATTTAATTCGGTCTGTAATAACTCTGATAATTTTATTACTTTTTAATCAATGTGTGACGTTTCTGAGGCTCTAGCCTATGTGTGTGTGTGCGGTGTGAGTTATTGTGGGGTCGATGGCTGTTTTATTTATATTATGTGCAAGAACAGGTACGTTATTAATGGAAAATGGACCGTGAGCGCCTAGATCTCCGACCCCGGATCTGGAGGCGTCACAGAAATGGTATCAGAGCGAGGTTACAGTTCTCAGAAACGATAGTAATTTAAGAAAGCAACCCTAATAATAATAACAATAACGATAACCCTAATAACAACTTTAATGATACTTAGAACTCTCATCGAGTTTGTAGTCGGGTTATCGGATATAGCCCTGACTTTAAGGCCCGTGAGGGAACTACTCCTAAACCTTTCTTTTATGGTTAGTGACCCACCTTATTTCCCTTGTGTAGATGGAGGAGATACCAGACCCTGAGGCTTTCGAGAGAGAGCATGATGAGGCACTGATGCGAGAGACCGAAGATCCTGAGGAGGATATGGGTGCTGACTCCGAGCTTGGCCCTGGATTACACTGATAGAGGATACTGATGATGAGGATCCTGTTAAGGAGCCCATTGATCCTGAGCCTGAGCCAGAGCCTGTTACCCCATCTCCTATAGCTATTGATGAGGAGAGTGTGAGATCCGGTGAGGGTCGTGTTGTGTCACCACCACCTTCTCCACAGACATCTAGCCCTGTTTCATCGGACGGTGACTCCGAGGATGACACTTCTGGCGAGAAGGAGCTTGACCCTACCCCTGCTACTGCTCCTGCTCCTGCTGCTGCTGCTGCTGCACCTACTCCTGTTCCTGTCATACCACCTCCACCGATGGACCTACCCCCAGTGTCGGGTACTGAGCATGCTTACGTGGTACAGTTCCTGACCCGAGACTTACTATCTGCAGAGGCCCGACCTAACGAGGCGAGGCGGGCACTAGTGGAGGAGCGCGAGGCGCGCTTGAGGATCCAGGCTGAGATGAGGACCGCTGTTTCTAGGAGGACTAGGGCTCGACTCCATAAGATTGAGAGGAGGAGTCGCGATAGGATTCTTGGTTTAGGGATCCGCGGGGGCGGAGTGATCCAGGCTAGGGATTCTAGGCGTGTTGTGCGTCGTGCATTTGCCCGAGTGAGGACCTTGCTCCGTCGCGGTGCGGCCCCGTGATGTGTTACTGATAGCTCAGTCCCCTAGGTTCAGATGACATTAGTGTGTCGATTTTGCGGGATAGTTGACTTGTGCAGTGGTATCCTTTCTGACCAGTGGATGAGTAGACTGACCTACAGATATGTAGATGTGATTTCGGGTAGTATGTATGGATGTAGCCCAACTTTTGTGTAGCCTGACTATTCGGATGATGTATTTGTATTTGTTCCACTTTTGCTAGACTTTGACATCGGAACTATGTATTTGGCTCAAACATCCAAACTTTGTGATAACCCTTGTACCGTACTTATTTAGTTTCAGTTTCCTTAATACTGCCTCAACTGCTTTACTTTCCGATGCCATGCTTTACTGTTTTGATATACAACTGTGATTATACAATTGCTACAAGCCGCAAATACAACCATGCTGTTTCAAATTTACGATATGCGATTTCAAATTGTTTTCTACAATTTCCAAATATGTTCCTACAATCTTTAAAAATAAATTTTTCAAAAAAAAAAAATTTGTTTTGAAATGTTGAAAAAAATATTTTTGAGGTTTCGAAGTTTTGAAAACTCTTGTAAATGTTTTCGCATCCCAAAGGGATTTTTCCCCAAAAATGTTTGACATTTTATCTCCAACATCGGATTATTAAAACTTTTGCACTTCCACCCTTATGAGGAGGAACGATACGTTCCTGACCCGTGCCAACGTTGTCAGGTAATTTAAAAACCCTAACCCATTTCTTGTTTTATTATCAGAATCATGCCACCCAGAAGAATGAACACTCGAGCTCACCCGATCAGTTCTGAGGGCCAGGGTAGCCACCATGGAACCGGAGGCCACCAGAACCGTGAAGGGGAGAATGTCAACCTGAGCAAGAGTGAGGGCAACGATCATAACTTGTTTGATGACTCTGATTATGAAGAAGAAGAAGCTGGTGATGACACCCGAGAGGCAGAACATCCTAGGGGAGGCCCTATGGAACAGTTCATGGAGTTACTTAGGCAGAACTTGGACCGTCCCCCAGTTCAACAACCACCCCAGAATGCTAATGCTAATGCTTTCCGGAACTTCAAATCCCTGAAGCCCCCAGAATTTAAAGGAACTTCCGACCCGGTCGAGGCAAGGGCCTGGCTGAAGGAAATGGAAAAATCTTTCGAGATACTAGGTGTCGCTGAAGAGCAGAAGACTGTTTTCGCCACTTACCTTCTGAAGGGTGAGGCGAACTATTGGTGGGAAGCTAAGAAGAATTTGGAAGGAAGAGGTGTGGTGACCTGGGAGAGATTTAGCGAGCTGTTCTTGGAGAAGTACTTTCCTAGGTTCATGGAGACACAAATGGAGCTGAAGTTTTTGGAACTGAAGCAAGGTAACATGACGGTGGCCGAGTATGAGGCCAAATTTACTGAGTTGTCGAGGTTTGTGCCGAAATATGTGAACTCTGAGGCAAAGAGGGCCCGAAGATTTCAATTAGGGCTAAAACAATGGATTCAGAATCGTGTGGCGGTTCTTGAGCTGACAGACTATGCCACCCTCGTACAGAAAGCATCAATTGTTGAGGCTGGGAGTGAACAGATGCACAAAGAGAGGGAAGGAAAGAAGAGGAAGTTGGATAGTCGAAAGGGAAACTCTGCTAGTGGGAGCTTTCCGAGCAAATTTAAGCGAGGAACGATGTCCCAACCCAGCGGGAACTTTGGAACCAAGAGAGCTGAAAGTTGGAGCGTGGGCCAGAGCGGCCGACCACAGGGATCGTCTTACTCTACCCCATCCCGAGCCCAACCCCCAGAATGTAATAAATGTGGAAGGAAACATGCGGGCGTGTGTAACCTGCAAGATGTGAAGTGCTTCAAGTGTGGGCTGACAGGACATTATGCTAACGCCTGTCGCGGAACTAGCAACAACACGAGTGCCGGAGGTAATTGCTTCAAGTGTGGGAAACCTGGGCACTGAATGAGGGAATGTATGTCCTCTGGGCCAGCTGCATCGAGAGTGAGTGGAACTGCTTCTAACAAGGCCCCTACTGCAAGAACTTTTAACATGACGGTGTAGGATGCCGTGAGGAACACGGATGTGATTGCAGGTACTCTACTACTCAACTCAGTTAAGGCAAATGTTTTAATTGATTCGGGAGCTACCAAGTCTTTCATATCTCTAGATTTTGTAGATCAGTTAGGCCTTAAGACTGAACCATTGAAAGACAGACTGCAAATAGAGATAGCTAATCATGAAATTATTCCCGTTAGCCAAGTATGTCCAGGTTGTGACCTAGAAATAGAAGGGCGACACTTTCGGTAGACTTAGTACCTTTTAAACTAGGGGAGTTTGACGTAATAGTAGGTATGGATTGGTTAACAACCCACGGAGCCCAGATTGATTGTGTCAAGAAGAAAGTAAGTTTTAGACTGCCAGGGGACGAGGAAGTAGTGTTTAGTGGGAAACGGCAAAACCAAAAGTTCCTGACTATGATTCAAGCTAAGAAGCAGTTACGTAAAGGATGCGAAGCCTATTTAGCCTATGTGAAGGATACCAAGAAGGAGGCACCAAACCTACAGGAAATCCCTGTCGTTAATGAGTTCGCGGACGTATTTCCGGATGATCTTCCCGGACTACCACCCGATAGAGACATCGAGTTCGCCATAGACCTAGTTCCGGGTACGGCCCCAATTTTGAAAGCCCCATATCGGCTAGCCCCAGTGGAGATGAAAGAGCTGGCCACTCAGTTACAAGAGTTGTTGGATAAAGGGATGATAAGACCTAGTGTGTCACCGTGGGGAGCCCCGGTGTTATTCGTGAAAAAGAAGGATGGTAGTATGAGGTTATGTATAGACTACAGAGAGTTGAACAAGGTGACTATAAAGAATAAGTATCCCTTGCCCAGGATAGATGACCTGTTTGATCAATTGAAAGACACAGTTTATTTTTCTAAAATTGATTTGAGGACCGGGTACCACCAGTTAAAGATTAAACCAGAAGATATACCAAAGATGGCCTTTCGCACCCGGTACGGACATTATGAGTTCCTAGTGATGTCATTTGGGTTAATGAATGCCCCTACAGCTTTTATGGACTTAATGAATCGAGTCTTCAAGAAATACTTGGACAAGTGTGTTATAGTCTTCATCGATGACATCTTGATTTATTCCAAGACGAAGGAGGAACATGCAGAGCACTTGAGGATTGTATTGGGAGCATTGAGAGAAGAAAAGTTGTACGCTAAGTTCTCGAAGTGCGAATTTTGGTTGAAGGAAGTTCAGTTTTTAGGGCGTGTGATTAGCGAACAAGGCATTCTAGTGGACCCAACCAAAATAGAGGCTGTATCAAATTGGGAGAGACCAACCACTCCGACAGAGGTGAGAAGTTTCATAGGACTGGCTGGCTACTATAGGAGATTTGTCCAAGACTTCGCAAAGATAACAACCCCTTTGACCCGACTAACTCGCAAGACCGAGAAGTTTGTGTGGACTGAAAAATGCAAAGAGAGCTTCCAAGAGTTGAAGAAGAGGTTGGTGACAGCACCAGTACTAGCCCTACCTGATAATAAGGGAGATTTTGTGATTTATAGCGACGCATCCCATAAAGGTTTAGGGTGTGTGCTTATGTAGCACGGTAAAGTGATCGCGTATGCATCCAGACAACTTAAGGAGTATGAGATAAGATACCCCACCCATGATTTGGAATTAGCAGCGATAGTTTTTGCTTTGAAGATCTGGAGACATTATCTTTACGGAGAAAAGTGTGAAATCTACACGGATCACAAGAGCTTAAAGTACATATTCACTCAGAAAGAGTTAAACATGAGGCAGAGAAGATGGTTAGAGCTAATCAAGGATTATGATTGTGAGATTCATTATCACCCAGGGAAGGCCAATGTGGTGGCCGATGCGCTTAGCCGAAAGGAGAAACTCAAGATGATAACGTCAGTAGACGAGTTGATCAAGGACCTTGAGAAACTGGAGATTGAAGTGAGGTTACCAGGAATTGGACAAGAGAGTCTAATGGAAATAAAAGTCCAACCACCGCTATTGGAAAAGATTAAGTTATGCCAGGAAAAGAAGATAGAAGAAGAAAAGAATTCGATGGAGAAAATTTTGACTGGCGAGGAAATTAAGTGTGAGAAGGACGGGAATGGAATTATGAGGTACGCATCTAGGATATGGATCCCGAACGTTCAGGAATTAAAAGACGAGATTTTGCAAGAGGCTCATAGTTCAAGGTACTCAATTCACCCTGGAGGCACTAAGATGTATAGAGATTTAAGAGAATACTATTGGTGGCCTAATATGAAGAAGGACGTGGCAGAGTGGGTAAGTAAATGTTTGACGTGTCAAAGAGTGAAGGCCGAACACCAGAGGCCCCGTGGATTGTTGCAACCCTTAGAGATACCCGAGTGGAAGTGGGAGCAAATTGCGATGGACTTTATGGTCGGATTACCAAGGACCAAGACTAATCATGATGCCATTTGGGTAATTATCGATAGGTTGACCAAGTCAGCACATTTTCTTCCAATCAACGAGAGATATACTGTCGACAAGTTGGCAGATATTTACTTAAAGGAGATTGTGGTTAGGCATGGGGTTCCTGTGAGCATTGTATCAGATAGAGACCCAAGGTTCAACTCCAGGTTCTGGAGAAGTTTTCAGGATTGTGTGGGGACCAAGTTAAACATGAGTACTGTATACCATCCCCAAACAGACGGACAGAGTGAGAGAACCATCCAGACCATCGAGGACATGTTGTTGGTATGTGCCATTGATTTCAAGGGAAGTTGGGATGACCACTTGCCGTTGATCGAATTTTCCTACAACAACAGTTACCATGCGAGTATAGGCATGCCCCCATATGAAGCTTTATACGGACGAAGATGTCGGTCTCCCTTGTGTTGGGAAGAGGTTGGAGAGCGGAAGATTTTAGGGCCTGAACTGGTCCAACAGACAAGAGAAACTATCGAGCTCATAAGAGGACGGCTGGTAGCGGCCCAGGACAGACAGAAGAAGTATGCGGACCAGACCCGCAAGGACAAAGAATATGAAGTAGGAGAGTTTGTGATGTTAAAAGTATCACCATGGAAGGGATTGATGAGATTTGGTAAGAAAGGGAAACTAAGCCCGAGATTTATTGGACCTTTTGAGATCTTGAAACGAGTTGGAAATATAGCCTATGAATTGGCTTTACCTCCGAGCTTACAGCAAGTGCATAATGTGTTCCATGTGTCCATGCTACGACCCTACCATACCAACTTCCGACATGTGATAGAACATGATCAAGTGGATCTGCAACCAGACTTAACATATGTAGAGCAACCCGTAGAAATCATGGATAGAAAAGAACAGGTGTTGCGGAACAAGGTTGTCAAACTAGTGAGAGTTTTGTGGAGGAATCAGAATGTCGAAGAATCAACATGGGAACTAGAGAGCGCGATGCGTGAAAAGCACCCCCAACTGTTTTCCACCTGATTCCGGGACGGAATCCTTTTAAGGAGGGGAGGCTGTAAGAACCCTAATTTTTGGTAATATTTCCTTTTATTTAATATCTTGTTACATTATCATTATGGAACCTTTCTAGTCATCCCTGTTGATTAATAGAATTGATTGTCTGAGAAACTGCGTTGTTGCATTTATTATGTAAGATAAAAAGGAAGATTGTGAAGGCAGGAGTCTTATTGTTAGTAATATTCATAAAACTTGGGATTTGAGAATGGTTAGAGTATTAAAGGATTTATTAAGAATTATGACGAGTAATTATGGACATTCGAGGAATTTACATAATTAAGTACTTAAGGAATTATAGGGGAAACCTCTACGCGACAAAATATTATTACGAGAGATTAATTAAGATACGATACGAATTAAAGATTGAATAACAAGCATTGGTGGAAGAATAATAATACAAGGAGTAGTATTGCATGCAAGCCCATGCAACCAAGTGGTTAGAAATCAAGCAAACTAGTTAGCCATTGGAAGATGAATAGTACCTAGTTACTTGCTTTTTCAAGAAAGGGGACAAGTAGTACATGAGGCCATGCTTGCTAGTACTTACCTATACTTACATGATATGTATCACCCAACCTAACCTAATACCAATTATTCACCCAACACAAAACACAAAACACAAACTCCTTTCTCCCCCCCTTGTGTTGCTCTCGGCCAAAACAAAAAGTGGAGAAGAAAATTTCTTCTTCCCCCTCTTCCATCACTCATAATTCACACCATAAATCTTAGGTCATCTACATCATCTTGACAAGGTATGTTAGCAATTTCAATCCATTTCATCCACCCAATTTCAAGTTACAAATTGTTAAAGCTTGGGTGAATAGTAACCATGTTTATTTTTCCTTTAGATCTTGAATTGTAAGTGTTGTAGGAGACCATCTAAGGTGTTGTTGAGTTGTGTAAAGCTTATCCAAGGCCCCTAGGTGCTCAAGAAGGTATTAAAATCTCAAACCCTCTTGGTTATGTATTATTTATAAAGTATGGTAGTAGATCCATGTGTTTGAGAACTAATCTTGGTTGTATATGTATTGGATAGCATGGATCTTGAGTTTTGATGTTGAGATTGTGACTTTTATGACTATGGATAATATATATATCTCCATGAGTGTTATGAACCATGATCTAAGTGTATTAAGTGTTGATTATGTTGTGGGAGTGTGAAAAATGGTTGATCTAAGTAGTTTGTGCTTGCTGAGTTTTGTCCAGGAACATTGACCTGTATTGTAGCACGATTTTGAACCCCCAAATATTGTCTCCTGATGTCCTACCATATATTGTTGGAAAGATAATTGAATGTAGTTTCTGGAAATGTAAGGTTCATGGCTAGGTGATGTGTAGAGTTTAAGTTATGGCCGGAGGAGTGAATTGTGTTTCTGGATTATGGACTGCACTAAGTGACCCCCTTGTGAACCTTGTTTAAACCCCTAAAAATATATGTGGGATCATGGAAAAATTTGAGAA
Source organism: Saposhnikovia divaricata (assembly GCA_036435485.1). Classification (NCBI taxonomy): domain Eukaryota; kingdom Viridiplantae; phylum Streptophyta; class Magnoliopsida; order Apiales; family Apiaceae; genus Saposhnikovia; species Saposhnikovia divaricata. The sequence goes on along the minus strand of CM071595.1, from coordinate 73,460,882 downwards.
TGTAGGGAATGCAGTGGTGAAGACCACCCAAAAGGATTTGGATTAAAATATGAATTTTTGGATTTTATAAAAATGATAGAGTAAAATTCGCGCAATGGAAAAAGTCGATTAGTGGAGCAAAATTCTAGGGTTAGTGGTTATGATTCGAAAGTGGTAATTAAATTAAGTCGAGTAAGTGACGAGCGTAATCGAGTGATGACATGAACCTATAGTGGGGCTAAAGAGTCATAAGACGAAGTCGTTAAGTTAATTTCGTACCCCCCTAAACCCCGTAATTAAAAAGATATTGTTAAGGTACTAACGAACGATTATTGCTTATGTATAGATCGTTCGAATCCGCACGCTCGACCACCCCAACCAAACCAAGGCAAGTTTACTTTTCAAAACTTATCCCTATACAAGGACTTTCACTGTTGTGTTTGTAGTTTTCAATTATATCAAATGCTATGTTTATCGAAGTATTGATGCAATTGAGATTGAATAAGTACATGTATGCTTTTACCCCTTGAACTTAGATTGAAATGTTTTCTTCGGACAACGACTCTAGCAATAGAGGTCGTAGCGGTCCGTATATACTATTGACCGGGGAGCGGTATATTATTATATCGTATCTAGTTTACGAAAACCCGAAGGGTCATTCGGGTAGTATCGTATACTCAAGTAACTATTGTTATATCTTCGTAAATACTCGAAACCCTATCTTGGATTAAAAGTTTATTTCATCGAATAATTATTTTATTAACTATTAATATTAAATCTTAAGATATTATTTATTAATCATTGTTCATTATTTAAAGACAAAGTTAATCCAAGATACTTTTTAATACTTTCAAACTCGAACTCTTTCGAACTCAAAACATTTTCGAAAACCCCCGGTCAGGTTCTGCTTCTTGTATGATTTCAAGAATCATCGGTCGACTGATGTCGGACCTCAACTACTCTATTTTCACTCAAGATCAAGTTTTTAAAAGAAAAAGAAAAAGGGACTCTGGCAGGTGTGGGAACCGTTGACGAACGATTCCCGGGATGTGTAAGCGGCCGTGAGCCAGGCGGTCCATCAATTATTATTCCGGCCCAGGTGTTGCCGAAGGATGATTACGGATGTAGTTTTCATCGAGGGTGATTACGGATGTAGTTTTCACCCGAGGGATAGTTACGGATGTAGTTTCTATCCTTCTACCGGTAGAGAAGACCCGCGGATTATTGGACTTGGATGTGGCGACTGATCATCGTCAATCCTTGTCAGGTTATTTGTTTTCTTTAAGTCCCATTCCTCCATTTTGGAAAAATGCTTTGACACTGCTTCTTAGGCTTTTGTGCCGAGTTGCTGATAGTGTTCTATTTTGATGAGAAAGATGTTGACTTAATGCAGTATCTAGAATTGCAAGTTTATTTTGAAAACAAGGGCACATATTGTTGCACCTTCGGAATTTATCAACAATGACAAGTGATTTTATATCTGATTGATACAAACAAGTTTAATAACTGCCATTCATATGAAATGCTATATTGCTTACCTTATACCTATATTTCTTGCTGAGCTATAGTTGCTCACTCTTGCTTGTTTTCAAATTTTACAAACACAACAGCTAAGCGAAATGGCAAGACCCAGACAGACTGCTCGAAAGCAGGTGACTAGACCCGAGCCAGCACTCGAGATTCCACCGGTAGGCCCCATTAGCCGGATTGGTTGGCAGCTTTTGTTAGTTCGTTTTATTTATCAGTATGACCTGTGCAAGGCAGTGTATCGTAACAAACTTTCAAGCCGCCAACTTCGCTTCATATCGAAGTGTTGCTGGTAGCATAAATACTATTTAATTCGGTCTGTAATAACTCTGATAATTTTATTACTGTTTAATCAATGTGTGACGTTTCTGAGGCTCTAGCCTGTGTGTGTGTGTGTGCGGTGTGAGTTATTGTGGGGTCGATATAACGCCCTAGAAAATATCATTATTATTATTATTATTATTTAATTGTTTAATGTTAAATGTGGATTATATGGTGTGAATTTTGTTTTTTTTTTGGGTTAAATATATGTGACATCGTGTTTACATAAATGTTTATATGATGATTTATCTATGAAATGTGAGTGTGTATTTTTATTTGAATTGTTATGCTTAAAAATCTATTTAAATTATGTATTATTGATCTTTGGAAATTTTTATAAAATTATTGAAGTATGTAAAAATCCCGAAATCTTTTGCAATATCATAATTGTATATTTATTTGGTTTTTAAAATTATGGGGCGAATTAATTTCAGTGTTTTGGTATTTTAAAATGATTTTAAGAGTATTATCGCATTTAAAGGATCATTATTTGTAAAATTCATATTAAATTCATTTTTGATCCTAAAAATATTTTTAAAATATGGGAAGATAGATAATTTTATTTTCTATATTTTAGAAATTAATTTGAAATTTTTCTTAAACCTTACTTATTTAAATATCATTTTATAAAGTTGCTTTTATTTTGTTTTTCGGAAATTGGATTAGAAAAATATTAAATTGCTTTTATTCCCTTAAATTCCTAATTGGCAGATGAGTTCTCCCCAAATACATTTTCAGTCGGTTTTTTTTGGAAGAACACTCTCGAACACTCTCATTCTTCTAATCTCTCATGTCTCTCTTCCAAGTTCCATCCCAATCTCTCCCTCTCTAATCCCTCGTAGCTCTCTCAATCTCTCTCGTTCCTGTTGCCCAACCCCACTGAGCTTGTTCGTTCCTTGCTCGATTTCTCTGGTAAAACCCCTCTCTTTTCTCCTGGTTTTCGTGTGGCTGCAGTGGGTGTATGTGTGGGTTCCAATCGTGTGTGTGGCTGCGCTGTGATTTGCAGCGGTGATGGCGTGTGTGCGTTTGTAACTATGTAACTGTGTGTGTGTGTGTGCGTTTAGTGAGTGGGTGTGATGAAATCGGGGAGTTCTTGTGCTGTGTGGCTGCAGAAGGGTGCGATTAAAGGTAGTAGTGTGCTCAGGCGTGTGTTTCTGGGGGGTTAAGCAAGGAATCAAGAGTCCCGGATGGTGATAAGTTGGTGTTGTTTTTTTTGTTGTGTAATAAAATAGTAATTAGTATGTGCTGCATATTTGTATACGTGTTTATATGCGATTTCTGTAATGAACAAATTACCGGGTATGGTCCCCGAGTTTGGTGAATTGGGTATTGAAATCTTGTTCCTGAGGTTCCTATGGAACTAGTGCGTCATTTTGTTCAAATTTCTCTGTCCGCATTTATGTTGTTAGTTAATCATTATGTTATTGTTGAGTTGTATTTGGTGGAATTTTCAGACTTATATTTATGATTTCTCGATAAGATTTCGGGGATTAAATGTAGTTATAAGAGTAAGCTAATTGATATATAGGTAATAAGGGTTGTATGTGATTTTTCGGATAATCAAAATTTCATTATTAATTTATATATTTGAATGGTAATTTCATGTTGTCGGTTAGACTTGAGTTTGATATTGGATTATGGAAATTATTGATTGATTGATTTTTTTGAGTCCGTAAGTAACCTGCCATGTCTGTAATGTTAAATTCCTACTGGAAGTCTGTTGGTAGTTGATTTCAGTTGGTGTTGCCGAAAACCGGTGTCTTGTTCTTATTTGTCTGATTGTTTGATTGATGATTTGGGTCGGTTGTATTCCGACAGGATAGGTCATTTTACAAAAGGGATACTGTTCGAATTTTTTTTTAAATTTATAAATTTTCTAAAATAGTATGATACATTTATCGGATAATTAGGATCATGATATTAGCTTGTATTCGAGCAATGATTTAGGAATTTCGAGTTGACTTGGTTTGACAGTGGATTAAAGAATAAGTTGTATGTCATGATTTATTGTATAATTGTTTATTTAAATGATATTTATGGATTGCCAGAGGTGTAGTACACAAGAGGTACATTAAAATGGTTATAGTTAACTGTGAATTGTATTGTAGCAAAGGATAGCTTGATTGTTTATTGGTTTGGTTGTTTCAGACGGGTTAGACGATATTATAAATGAGGTGCTGCCCAATTTTTAATAGAATTATTTTGTAATTCTTATAGTAAGTCGATAAGGATTAATTGTAAATCAATATGATTTACGTGTTAAAAGGTATAAGTGCGAGTTGTTATTACGTGCTAAGTGATTATTTGATTTTGTGAGTTTATATTATTATTTTGAGTATATGATATGTATAAGCTATATGTGTTATGTTGTAAAGCATAATAGGACACGATTGGGTAGAATAGAGCAGAAGGTTAAGATTATAAGTGTACTAAAATAGTACTTTGCCTTTCTATAGGTACGAGTAGGAGGCCGACTGAGATCCAACGCACGTGTAGAAAGAATCAAGAGGAAGGGGACAATCATCGAAAATAGATGAGTATAATAGCAGAGTGACAGACAAAGTGTAGAGGAAAGATGAATGTATAGCCGAGCCGAGGCCAATGTATAAAGAAGTAGAATATGTAAAGTGAATGACGAATCACTGTGATGGAATTGGAAACTTCATGTATTAAGGCAAGTGTTTTTCCCACTTCTTGTTCAAGTGGAATTATTGTTTAATTATGTTATTCTGATATCATCTCTATTTCTTGCCGATACCTGTTAAAGTCATTGTTTCTCTATTGTATCACCCCAAATTGTTGTGTCGACTTTGTTGACCCTTATAGTTATTGTTGTTTCTTCAATTATACTCTAAATCCTTATGTCAATCTCGTCGACAATTGTCTTATCGTATTTCTTCAATTATATTCCTTATTTCATTTCAAATAGCTTCCTTCTTTAATTAATACACAAAGGTCTATACTCAAAGTATTTTATACCTATTTAATTCTCTTTAATTAATATTCAAGCCTAAATACCTCAAATTATTTTACAAATATTCTTTTCCTTTATTAATATTTTAATACTTGATATTTTAAAGGATTTCTCAATAATATACCATTTTATATGTCTTCAAAGGAATTTAAAAGATAATTTTTTTAATCAGAGGAAATTAAATATTTGAACATTCGACCCGACTCTTTAAGAAAAATCCCTAGAGATAAATTATGATTTTTCCTCAATAAATATTCTTCGAGAACGGTTGATTTCAAAATATTGTACAACTAATTATTCTGAAATTATTATCGTTATGAACTACCTTAAACTAATTCGAGGTTTATATTGTCGTTGAAGCATGTGTTGCTCAATGATGATTAAAGCCGAGAATGATTTGAGATCTTCTTATTATTCAACTCATTATTGTCAGGCCGGTTTGGCAGCTAAAGCCTATCAGTGCTTAGCCGACGAGAGTGAGATTTTGGATAATTAAGAATTTCTTGAATATTTGTGTTTAGCTATTTAAATCTATTATGTGGTTTCAAACTATATAATGAAACTCTACCATTTTGGTAATATTGGACAAAATAAATTTTAAAATCAATTGCGGTAACTCAAATCTTCCTATGAACTTCAGATTTCTTCATTCCTTGATTTTTTATAAATGGCTGTTCAATTTTGAGCATCTTATCAATTGCTTTATTCTTTAATTAATTATGTTCCCTTGTTGATATATGATTATGTTATGTTGAACCATACCATGTTTAGTAAATCTTATTGCCTTGTTGTTTATAACTCTTTATATCAAATGCTTCTCAGACCCTTCATCTTTTATTTGCTGCTTATTTAAATGGCGTAATTATTTAAAGATATTTTTAAATTTCCATATACTGGGCTGATCTGTTATCAGTGAGTATAAAGGACTTAAAAATGAAATGTTTAAATTATTAATAAACAGTTATAAATTGGAAAAGCGTAAGAGGCTAGGGTGGTCCTAGTCCAGCACTTTTATTTAGCGTAAGAGGCTAGGGTGGTCCTAGTCCAGCATTAAAGGCCAATGTGTTGCCTAATTGGGAACCCAATTTCAAAGGAAGTGGGACTTTACGTGGCTGATCACCCGTATTGTCCGTAATCAGAATAATAATACAAACAACTTAAATGTTTTAAAAAGGTTTTATGAAAAGTATGTTTGAATGATGAAATGGTTTTAAAGAAAAGAATGTTTTGATAAGATATATATATGTTTCAAGATAAATGCTCATTAGTTTCGAAATTGTGGATATCAGAGTTAGTCGTTTCCTATCTTGATTAAAATTTGGAAACTCAATAAAACAATGAGATTAAGGATGGATAGAAGTTTCCCAGTTATTCCCTTCACGAGTAACATTGTACGTTGAAAGTGGAGTAAGAATAATTGGGGGATTTCTTGATATTCTTTTTCTCAAAGTTTTATCTAAGACAGTGATGGTTTGTAGTAAATGGAAAAGTTTTACCTTATGATTTAAATTGAATGATCTCTTGAGATAGGGTCTTCATTGATATTGTTCATCAATGAATTATTGAGATATTGTTGTTTCACTATATTATTAACTTGCTGAGCATTGTTGGCTCACTCTTGCTTTATTTTTCCCTAACCTTTCAGTTAGGATTATGGGTGGACGTCTACATCTTATAAATCATATGAGAGCAATGAGGCAGCCTATACAGGATAGATCTCGAAGTCAGAGCAGGTAAGAACGGATTGGAACTAAGCTTTAGATTAGACGGTATATTGATTGTATTCAGAGCAGTGATAGAAGTTGGAAATAATTTGTATTAATTAGATTCTTGTTTCATACCATAGCCTGGAACCGATCCTCGGTGAGGAGTCGTCGGTGTATTAAGTTTTAATTGTATTTGTTAAATTTGAATTTTGGTTTGGGTTGAAATACAGGTGGATAGTCCGATTTACGAATACTTCATGCCGAAATTTTCTAAAATTCCCCTGTATCAAATTCTATTTTATTATTAAAAGTATATTTTCAGTATTGGGAAGACGGGGTGTTATAGTCGATGGCTGTTTTATTTATATTATGTGCAAGAACAGGTACGTTATTAATGGAAAATGGACCGTGAGCGCCTAGATCTCCGACCCCGGATCTGGGGGCGTCACACTACGTGTTCTCACTTCGCTCACGAGGAATATTCTAGGGTCGTTATTCTAAGTAAAAGGAAGAAGCTATGAGCCTAAACAAAGTATCGTTATTCTACCTAAGCGAGGATGGGATCGCAAGGTGAAATTGGCAGTGTGTGATCGCAATCATAAGGGATCGCATTGCGTAGAATTAAAACCATATAATCATGCATTTGCAATGAAGAACAGTAATTTTAATATCAAGAAATTTTGAAGACTTATTTTTCTTGAGAAAGGTTGAAGAAATCCGAGAAAAGTTGAGGTCGCTGGCGATGAAGCTTGAAAAATTCTTTCGTTTGATCCAGGAGCAAACTGACAGCAATTCGGCGTGTTGCTAATAAGGAAAGTGACAAATGAATAGAAAGTATGGGTTTATATAGGCATCAAGAGAGAGAAAGGTGTCGGGACACGTGTCATGATCCTAACGATTGAACACGAATCTCAAGGCGTGACAGTTGGCACAACTCTTCAAATTCTTGGTACTTCAATGCGATCTCTGGGGTTTTGATGCTTGCACTTACAGCGATCTCCTGCTTCGTATCGATGAGGATTCTCAGATATGTTACTGATTCCACGTCGTATTTTCAGTGGCAATATGGACTCGGGGGGTAGTTGTTATGCCCAGATCTGGCATAGACCTAAAATAAGCCCACTGAGCCATAATGGACCTAAATATGACAATTCGGTTGCCAAAGCCCACCAGCAGGGACCAGCCCAACATATCCTTTTGACTTATCTTCATTGATTACTAAAAGAGAACGATCCCTAGCAAGGGCTCGCTTCGCATATGGCTCCCAGCGAGGGGTCGCATGTCACTACTTCGTACTAAGGTCCAGCGTGGCCAAGGACTCTCTTATAATGAAGACTCATAGCTAAGCCCAGCAAGGTCGCATGAGTATCTCTATATTTGGGACCACATCGCATGACTGAGCCTAACAGGGTTGCATGTGAGGTTCTTATAAGCTTTCCTTCTGCCTCGCTACGAGCATCGTACGGTTCTAGAATCATGTAGCCATGAGTAACCTTTAGTGGGCCATGGATCATGAGCAGGATTGATGACTTGTTTCTATGTCAGCCCTAAAGCGAGTGGGCTTGGGCCATGGTTTATCACCTAAAACCCAAGCCCGTCTAGGTAAATTATTCTCTAAGAACTACGTATGGTTTGATCCCTATAAATAGGGTACGTAAGCACCTTGATATGGGATAAGAAATAGTTAACCCTGAAAACACCATACAAGATCAGCCACACTTACACACCAAAATCCTATTCCGTGTTCTTCATATCCTTAGCATAATATTCGTATTTCGCTCCGTTAATCCAGCAAACCTCCAAAACATTGTTATAACAATTTCTCCCTATAACAATATTTTTAAATGTTTTAAGGAACATTTTACAAATTTAAATTATGAGAGTAAGATAGATTAAATTTTCTGCATTGAAGAAATTTTTTGGTCATCAACCAAGTAAGAGAAATGAAGTCCCAGCTTGTATTGCCGAAGTAAAGGAAAAACAAATTGTCTCATGAAACCATATTGTAAAATTTGGGATACTGTTCCGTTCACTTTTATTGTAAATAGATTATTTTTAGTGATTGATTGATTATATTAGCGACACTTGGTAAAAGAAATGAAGACAATATTTCTTGTTAAATAGTTATAAGTATTGTACTAACAAAATAGTTATAAATTTCTCGTGGAACAGTTTACTAATTTTGCTAAGTATTTTATTAATTTGATAATATAATTTATTTTATTATTATTTAGTTGTTGACTATATAAACCCTTCTTCTATTGTTATCGATAACAAGTTTCATTAAAATAAAATCATACTTTTCTCTTTTTTTTTCATACTTTATTGTAGTATCTAAAACTAGTTTGATTCAATCCGGGATCTATTGACCAAGAGTTGAACGTGATGTATGTTGCATGTTGGATTTAAAATGTGTTTCGATTTTCTTCTCTCGTTTTCTTTTTCAAATCAATTGCGTTTTTCGTGATTTTTAATTTTGATTTTTTCCCGATTGAGTTAATATGCGTTTTTTGGTTGTTTTCGTTCTAATTTTTTGCAGCAGCGTCATGGGTTTGAGGAAAGATGTTTGAATACATACGAATGTATTATATTATTGCAATAAGGCTATTTTCGGTACTTCATCTTCTTTTTTATTTATTCTATAAGTATTAAAATTGTACTATAAACTTCAAGTTGGTTATGATAATATTTTACTTTTCTCTCTAGGAAAAACAAGCGACTTATTGAAAGAAACATGTTCAACGAGATGACGATTCACTAGGAAAAGCGTGTTAACGGGTAGAATCTAATATTGATGTTATATTTTTTATTTTTGTATTTTAAATTATAAGTTGACATTTGAATTTTGAGAAATATATATATAATGATAATAAATATGATAATATTAGCGATAATTTTATGAATTAATACTATTTATATTATTTTATTTTTGTATTAATACAATTAACATTAAAGTTAAAATTTTATTTTAACATCAAAAAATATATTTTTCGATATTGTTACACCCAAAATTTGTACAAAGAAAGTATTGATTTGGTCAAGAGAGTCTCTAAAGATTTGTCTTCTCCAACTAGATTGTAACATATTATTTATTGCCTATAAATAGGGATGTGTAAACACATTGTGAGGGGTTGGAAGAGAAGAGCTAAGCGAGCCACCACAAAAAAATCCTTACAATCGTAGTGTTGGACCATTGACTATTTTTGAATAAAAATTGAGTGCATTTTATTTTTTTGTCTTGTAACTCATGTTTTTTAATTTTGTAACTCCCGTTATTATTATTATTTGATGGAGGTTACAAATTTAGTGACTTGGGGGTTATAAATTTATTATTTGAGGGAGTTACATTTTGATAGTACTATATAAGTAGACTTTTGCTTCATTGTTTAGGACACAAAAATTCCCTCAAGCTTTTTATAGTTTTTTCTAGCATTCTTCTTAGAGCTATAGGTTCTGTTTCTGTGAGATAGAAACGGTATGTGTTTGGTTTATAGAAGGCAGGTCTTTAAGTGATTAAGATCACCTTTGTTCATTGTATCCTGAGAGACGGAAGCCAACACACCTTCAAGCACCACATGGAAGGGGCTTATCTGTTTTAAGGATAGCTTGGTTTTCACGTGCCTCGAACTACTTTTCGGTATTTTATTCTCGATGTCTTGATTTAAGGTATATCTCTAATTTGTACATCCTACAAGCTTAAAACAGATAACTCAATTTTTATGAGTTGGTTTATTCCATAAATAATTTGTTTGAATTATTTTTTGGGAGTATAGTGATCTTTTCAATTGTTATATTTATGATTTTCCTCTTTTGGTATGCGTTAAGTAAATAAAAATGATTATTTATTCTAATAATTCTCGAGAGTATATTGTTAAAAATGAGTATCTGTTCTTAAAAAATGAGTATATTGTTAACATCCACTGCATGTTTTTTCACTTGTTTATGCACGATACGTCGATACCTTAATAGAAATTATCATGCCATGCTAGCTTGATTAGTGTTTTATGATATATATATATATATATATATATATATATATATATATATATATATATATATATATATAAATATAAGTTTCAATCCGGCCATTCTGTTTTACTTTTGCTTACTCATTATTTTTAAGGTGTACATGCCACGGGGATTAATGTTATTATTTGTTTTTTTGTAATTTATATTGCTCCCGCTTGGTTTTATAAGTGACTTATCCCTGTGTTTTGGGTCTTTGGTCTTGGCCGTGTTCTCGTATGTTACATATATGCTTGGATGAAGCTTTTACATTTGGCATGCTAAGTTAAATTTTTCATGGATATATACAAGTTAGCCTTTGTAATATGTATTTATCTAAGTTGTTTTCGGTAACAACATGTTTAGTTAGTCAATCGATTAATGCTATGCCTCCTAATTTTTGGTGTTGGCTGATTGTATTAATTTTAGGAAATTTTTTATGCCATGTTCTAAATTAGCTTTGTCTAATTTTCTTTAAATGTTTTAAGGGAGAAATCAAGTAATTTCTATAATTTAGAATATTAATGGTTTTAAATGATTTACCTTTGTCTCTTAATGTGGTTAATTATTTGTAACGTGCATGCGGTTGTGTTTTCTTGCCTTTAGATCAATTGCATGGTGTTATAACAATCCGTGCTCTATAATATTTAGGAAGCGTTTAAGTGACTTAACTGCTTCTTTATATGTAACTGAAGAAAAAAAAATTGATTATGAATTGATTATTAAATATTTGTTTAGTTTTAACTAAATAAATTTATTTGGTTTCCAGAATTTTGTGCTTAACATTGTGAGTTAAATTACAAGCAAAAGTTTTGTGCTTAATATATATGTACGATATATATGGACGGCACGGGTTAGGATTATGGAGTAGTTGATTTCCTTGGTCCTGGATTATTATCTATGTGTCACGATAGCATTAACTAATATTAATATTTTTATGCTTCGTGGCTCCCTTTATTAAAGAAAAAGAAAACCTAGATGCGGATTATGACCTTATGGTCATGTACAATTTTATCGTTATATTTAAATGGTTAAATATAGGTACATGTCTTATATAGAAATTTTGAGGTATGTATCACCTTGCTGACTCGCGCTAGTATTATGCAGTACAAGATGGTAACTAAATTTTGTAATAAATTTGGACTCGTACTGACATGTCACATGTTGTCGTTTGTTGTATATATGTCGGAGTATTTACGTTTATTTTTCTGTAAAGTTTTTTATGTTAATCTGGAAAATTTTGAAAAATATAGATTATTTTTGGTTCCGGAAAGAAGAGTATTAGTTGCCGAAATTTTGTTGGATGATTGGCCGTTAAAAACCTAACGAATCTTGTACCTATGGAGTACGGGTTGTGGGTCGACATGAGATTTATATTTTCCCGACTGGATTCGTTTCACTGGAAAAATTATTATATCTCATGTTAGTGTCGGTCTACTGCGATAGTGACACGAGCCTATTATGGTGATCCGTGTGATACCTAATACGGCATTGCGGTCAGCTCTGTATGTTGAAATTTGGAAAAATCCAGAATGTTTTTAACCCTAACGCATCAGTTGATCAAGGATCACTAAAAGTGGGTTTATTGAAAGTTTTTGTTCTTTCTCGGACCTCTTCTGGTTGTACCAGTTGGTGAGCCAGAAAATTAGGTTCTCTTGTGAACCAAATTGAAATTTGAAAAACTATTGAATTTTTCAAGAACAGGAAAGTTCTTTGAACATAATATTAAAACCTGAGAGGTTTTAATGAACGACGTGAAACCCGCTCTAGTGAGAGGTGGTAACAAGCTGTGTGATTATTTTATAGTAATACATTGATTATATGTACTCGTTAAAGAGTATAAAATGAAGCATTATAGAAAAGAAATACGCTATAAGCTTGAGGTTGAAAACCAACTTAATACAGAAAATTTAGATGGTAGTTAGTGACTTTGGTGGTGAATGTTCACTGGGTAAATTTTATAAGGTCACTACACTTTACTCGCATTAGATGAATGGAGTAGCTGCAGGCATGAGTTGCATTCTAGGGGGAGATGCAAAAAATGATTGTGATCAGTTGAGACTATCACCGAATACGAGGATATTAGCTATGAAGAGACAAATCATTCTTTAAACAAGATACTATGAAAGGAAATAATTGGTTCCTATTAGTTTTGGAATGCATTTTGACTTTCTTAGAAATATTCGAATTATGGGGGTATCTTCAAGTGTCATGATACCAATACCTATTAAGGTAAAAAGAGATCCTAAACCACTTGAGGTATAGTATTTGGGATGGATATATAGAAAACGTTTGAGTCTAATGATATCTTGTAGCATGCAGATGAATCTAATTTGTGAGATCATTAAAATGCAATTACAGAATCTAGGAATGCTTCTTTGATGAGCTAGTAGTTCCTTGTAGATTTGTAATTAAAATTTATCCTAATAAACTTATGAGTTATTGGATGAAATGAGGTTGAACCTACAAAGAGCAAAAGACTTGGAAAGATTTCTAAGTCCAAAATTGTCTGTAAATTCGCTTAATGATAGAACACAAAGTTTGGGGGAAGCTGTAATAGCCCCAGATCCGGGGTCAGGGACCTGGTCATTACGGTCTCATATTCCATAAACAGTACTTGCACTTGAGTCCAAAATAAATAAGTAACATGCTACGACCCTGCAATATTATTACATCACACGCAAACAGTTATAGTCCCAGAGATGAAATTGAAATAAGTCTCTACTAATAATATCCACGAATATAAGTTATGACAACCCAAAATGATTACAACATAAGTTTAAAAGTTCGTGCCATTGATTAACATTAATTATACATATAATTAAGGCTGAAAACAAAAGCTGCCAGTCTACCTCAGCAATGGCAGCAACCATATCAGCGGGTAGTCCTACGACTGGAGTCACCTGCTTGCGTCGAGTGCGCCTTACGTGGGCCATCAAACCTAGCTGTTGTTATGATATAAATAATAAAGCAAGGGTGAGCAATAGCCCACGAACAAATGTGTATACGGAACAATAATATATATAACAGTTCAAAAGTATTTTTAAAACCATATGCCATGCATTAACGAACATTGTGCCAGTATAATATAAACGATGAAGTTATAAGGTAACTGAAAATATATCTTTCATAGAAATATCTGCTATGCAAAAAGATGAGCCAGATATCATCACATCTCATAAAAAGGAAATTGCAGAAAAAATATGCAATCCCAGTCTTGAACAATTTTCAACCCTGCCAACACTGATAATGTTGCAGAAAATTTCTAACTTTGAAAGATAAACTAATACTGGAGCATTGACGCGCCAGAAGCCGTAACATTTACGATGATCAGTCGCATGTTATGCTTCCCATCTTTGTTCTCTACATGTAGAAGGAAGCACCGACGGATTTACTTGTCTACCGCCCTCTGGAACCCCCCGGCCAACGGTTGGGCCATTGCTGGACCGGCGCCACTCGGCCACTTACACGGCTCCCAGTTCGAATAACATCCATGACTCTGAAACGTAAAGTTCCTCCCCCTTTCCCTAAGTATAATACTTGTTGATAAGACTTCACAAAGTAGTCGTATCTAGTTGGAAAGGAAAACTCACCATTATTTCCCAAGCAGTTGCTTGTTAATGGATACAGACTTGTTCCGATCATTTTACCCCTCGAATGATGAGGAAGTAACAAAAGATTCAATCGATGAATAGCAACTCAGTTGCGAGTGAAAGAATAACTTCAAAATATTTATGACCGGGAAGTCAAATAAAATAAATAACAATTTTCAAGCTAGGTTCCCTTATAATTTGGAAGATAGATTTGAATGAAGAATAGAATTTCTGAGAACCTTCCGTGATAAAAATAATAGTAATAATAAGACTCTGAAATAATTTACATAATATCTGGAGGTCGAAAATAATATTTGAATAAACTGAATCATTCTAGAAACAAGTTAAAAGAATTAAATAAATATTTCAAGAATATTTATTAAATCATAGATATTTAAAGAATATTCTTAATATAAAATATTGCTCAAAATAACCCTTGAATAAGTATGTATAAAAATATTTATTAAATAGATAATTCCTCGAATAATTATTCAAAATAATGTTCACAAGAAAATAAGACCTTAAATGAATATTCAGAATAATATTCATTAAATAAATAATCTCGAATGAATATTCAAATAACATTCCTCGAATAATTTCCAAGTAATTAATACTTATGGAAATATAAATAATGTTCATAAATAACATTTCTCAAATAATCTGTCACTGGAATCCCTCCGGGTTTCCATGACTATATCTATATTACAAAATACCGACTCCTGGTCCATATTTAATGAAGGAAGATCATATGCCCTTCACTAAGGGTCTTAGCAATATCCGGCTTATAATTACTATATCTCGTACCTAACTTATAATCCAACATCAAAACAGGGAACAAGTATCACAATATAAATTTGAAAGTAGGCATGCATGATATGGCATATGTATAACAACATTCAATCATATATATTATCACAACAACAGTTCCAAAGTAATGGAAACTTGCCTGGTAGTCGAGTAGGGGCAGCATGCCCTGGGTCAGTCTGGTGATCTATAAACAATCAAAATATTCGAGATTAATCACTCAACGCTTTTAAAGGCTAAGTATATATTTAACTTAGATTAAGACACGTTTTCAAGTTATCTCGTTATACACCCCCTAGTGTAACCCTTTTTATCACCATTATGACCTGACATTTGTTCGTTATTAAGACTCGTCATTACACTTACCCGACACGTTTTCTAAGTGATTTTCCAAAGTTATAACCACTTGTTCTTTTTAGGGGTTCATTCGTACTTAACCCTGATTCGAACATTTTTATAAAATCGAAAAATGATCCGTTTGACATGAGGTTTTCTCTCACACCTTCCTTATGATCTCTAATATTTAATTATCAAGATTCGCCACTGAATTAGTAATATTATGGGGGTTCAATTTCAGTTACGAACTTGCATTTACGGTTTCGAACCACTTTTACTAATTTGACCATAACTCCTAAATCGTAAATCTGTTTACTTCAATTCTCATGCCAAAACGATCTATGACTCGAGATCTACAAGGGTAGCTCATATATTCATCAAGTTCAGAAAATTATCCTAACTGTTTTGCACGAATTTTAAGGGTTTAACGAAATTTCGGTATTACGACGACTATAAATCGAACGTTTCTAAATTGATAACATCACAACCAAGCCACACCGGGCATACCATCAATCTTATACACATAATATTCATCTCATAAGTCCAAGAACATCTTACTTAACCATCATTATCATCATATGGCCAAATCAACTATAAGATCATGCTAACATGCTTATAATAACACTATAACCATAACTAAGCTAAAAACCACCAAGAACATCCATAATCTCAAAATAAAATCTATGGTTCTTAAGAGATATACCTTCCTTGGAGAGTATGAAAGCCTTAATAAACCTTGATTAGTCCTTGTATAGCCTTAATATAGCTTAGATCATCCAAAGAAATCAAGAAATCAAAGTTAGTTCTTCGAAATCACTATTTATCCTAGGCTTTGATGATTTTATTACCTAGGAAAGACATGGAATTTGGAGCTAAAAATCATAGGATATCTTAGTTATGAATTACAGGACTCACCTAAATAATCTTGAGATTTTTGAATGGTGGCAAGTTGGATTTCTCTTCTTGAATTAAGGAAAAGCCCAATGGCTTTCTTTGGAGAGAGTTTGGAGTTGCTTGCTTGCTCTTGATCTCATCCTTGCAATATTGTGTAGTCTTGGATAATATCTAGCTAAAGTAGCTTTATTAAAGTGCCTAAGTCATCCCATGCATCATCCTTGCCAAGTGTTAGTGTTTTGTGGTGAGATGAGGTGTTTAAGCTAACTAAATGGTTTGGTTTCTAATGTTGTTGGTTAGCTTTGTAACTAGCTTGGTTACTTGACCATATCCACTTGCACATGCATGCATCTTGATCCTCTGCTTGCTTCTTTGACCGGTTATTGCTCAATTTGATTGATCGTTTGGAGGAATATCTCAAGCATTTCTTGTTAGGGTTTTACCGGAATCCGTCTTAATATTTATACTACCATTCTCAATCCTCCTTTATAATTCTTGAATTTAAATCCCTTAAATCTTTATATTAAATCCTTAAATTATTCAGTGTTCAGGGAAATCTCGGAGGAAATAAAAGTGCTATTTTTCTGAATCTTATATCATTTACATACACTTATATTACCTATCGGTCATTAATACAAACTCAGAAATCCGTTCTGAATACTCCTATATAGCGTCGTCTGATAATATTCCAATTTCCACCAAAAACACTATACATTGCTTATTTCTTCTTTAATTCTTATAATTAGGAAAATGTCCTCGCGCTTTCTCGAGCGTTCCTTAACCTATTTACGGAACCACTGGACTTATAACAGATATCGATTTGGATGACATGAGAATAACCTTCCTCCTTGGAATTTACCATATCTTACTTATCCAGGAGATAGATTATTCTTATCTATGTTGTCAACCAATTGCATTGTTCATGGCATATAAACATTTGAATCAAAATTCGTTAAATCTTCATTCACTGAAACCACTGTTACACTTATACTCCATTACATAATAAAAGTTTTAATTACTACCAAAAATCTGGGTTCTTATAGAAGCTATGCGAATTCTCTGATAAAGAAATTGACTCTAGAGTTAAGAAGTCAATAAATTAAGATTTTTAACACGTATGTTAGAAAAAGATGACACTTTTCAAATAAATATGATCTCTATATCCTTTAGTGTGAAAAAAAAATGTTAAGAAATAGAGAGGAGTGATTCTATGTGACAGAATCGTGTTCAATAACGTATGGATCTTCTTGCGAGATAGATGTTATTTTGGCCCAAATGAATTTTCAAATTAATTATAAAATGAATATATGGGTCAAAAGAAAGTAAAAGGTCAGACGGATAGTTAAATGATTACAATCAAAAGTGAAGTCCTAAATTATTTTATGATATATTCTTGAGTTACGAGAATATGGTTCATTAGGATGATACTTAAATTATTGATACTGTGAAATTGGAAGTACATCAATGAACAATGAGACAGCTTTCTAAATAAAGATTTGAAAGAAATATAAGTGAGATAACTTTAGGGTTTCTTTGCTAAGGCAAGTGTATAAAGACTGTGATTCAGTGATTATGTTGAGTGAAATGAAATGGCTTCATAATAAATAATAGCTATAATTTTGAGGACGCTCAAATTTGGTAGTTAGGTGAATGAGTATTATCAGTTTAGGGACACATAATCTTGATAATATGTTAAATTGAAGTTACTAATTTTTAGGAAGCTAAAAATTGGTAATGTCAATAATGAATTGAAGCCTTGACTGATGACTGGTAAAGTGATTACCAAAATGTGACATGTACCAAAGTGAAGATGTACGGGTATAGTGAAAATGATTGTAATGGAATGTCGAAATATCTTCGTCGTCGACACAATTCAATTACACAATTACTCTCGATTGAAGTTATCTTTCTTGTCTATATCAAGTCAAAAGATAGTAAGACGGATCCGCTAACCAAAGGGTTAACAAGAGAGTTAGTTGAGAAATAATTGAAAGGAATGGGACTAAAGCCCATAATAAAAGTCGATACAAAGGAAACCCAACCTTGTTAACTAGAGATCCCAAGATCTTGGTTCAATGGGACAACCTAACTGTAAAGACTTAATGTGAGATCACTGTGGGGGTTTTACTCCCTGGTCCATTCCTATGATGAAAAATAGTGATAAAATTGGGTAAGGCTAAGCAATGCTTTTAATGATCCTCATGTTTCGATATGTCGAATAAATAATACTTAGGTATTATTCGAGAGATCACCTATGTGAGTGAAGTGGGGTCGCTTCAAGAAGGAATTATGGGGGCTAATTCTGGTAAAAACTCACAGAACCAGGCTAAAGCTCAGGACCAAAATGGGCTTAACAGTAAGAACTGAACAAATATAGGGAAAGACGCTAGTGGGGGATGTATCATCATTTCACAAAAAAGAATGGAAGTTCAAGGTCAACGCGACTACTGAAATTTTTGAAATGTAAATATGTTCTTACAAAGGAAGGTTCAAGGGTGTACGCCTACTATGCTGGTTTCTACCATGCACTCTATCTCCGTGTCAAAGAGTAATTTTGTAATGTCAATTTTTATTCATGTGGGGGATTGTTGGACCTTTGACTATTTTTGAATAAAAATTGAGTGCATTCTATTTTTTGGTCTTGTAACTCATGTTTTTCAATTTTGTAACTCCTGTTATTATTATTTGATGGAGGTTACAAATTTAGTGACTTGGGGATTACAAATTTATTATTTGAGGGAGTTACATTTTGATACTACTATATAAGTAGACTTTTGCTTCATTGTTTAGGACACAAAAATTCCCTCAAGCTTTTTATAGTTTTTTCTAGCATTCTTCTTAGAGCTACAGGTTCTGTTTCTATGAGATAGAAGCAGTATGTGTTTGGTTCGTAGAAGGCGGGTCTTTATGTGCTTAAGATCACCTTTGTTCGTTGTATCCTGGGAGACGGAAGCCAACACACCTTCATGCACCACATGGAAGGGGCTTATCTGTTTTAAGGATAGCGTGGTTTTCACGTGCCTCGAACTACTTTTAGGTATTTTATTCTCGATGTCTTGATTTAAGGTATATGTCTAATCTGTACTTCCTACACGTAGTCCTCAATTCATCACAGCCACCTCCAATGACTTTTTCGACAAAAAATCACTGTCATAATTGTCACAAATCTTGAATCCTGCATACAACCTTGAATTTCACTACAAGAAATTTGCTATCAGACGACACCCCTCAGACAACACCCGGAGGAAAAAGTGTTGTCTGATTTCAAGCGACAACATTTAATCTCATCCACAAAAATGGTGTTGTCTGAACATATGTTCTTACAATAGTTTTGAAAATGTTGTCTGATAAAGCAAGTCAAGCAAGGGTTTTAGGCTTATTCAAACAACAGTCTTCTAAAGTGTTGTCCATATACCTATGTCACAATAGTTTATAAACTATCGTCTAGTAAATCCAAACACACAAGGCTTTTTTCTATGGTTTTGTGCAAATTAGACAACAGTTTATGGAAAGAGTTGTCCCAGAGGAAACATACAATAGTTTATAAACCGTTGTCTAGTGAATCGAAACATACAAGGGTTTTTCTTATAGTGTTGTGTAACTAAGACAACATTTTGCAAAAGCAGTTGTCCTACTTAAAGGCAGACAACAGTTAGTGTTTTGTATTTGTGCTGTATGTAAAACTCAGAGACATCAATCTTTTTGTTAAAAACTGCTATCTGAAGTGTTGTATATGGGAAAAAAATTGACAGTAAGTAAGCAAACCTACCATACAAATTGTGGCATGTAAACCAATAAAACACTAAGGCCAACTGAGGGCAAACCAAACAACCAGAAAATTAACAAGAAGGTAGAAATATAGGATCACCAAACCAAAGTAAAGTTATCACAAAAGTATATAGATTAAATTACATCACGAAAGTTGAATTAGTTCATCTACGTCTAGCATGTAACTACCCTCATCGTCCTCAACTAAATCAACATCCGGTATATTGGGCACAAAACAATCATTCTCAAGTTCAACTTCTACGGATCCCTCATTTTCATCA
Organism: Saposhnikovia divaricata; assembly: GCA_036435485.1. NCBI lineage: Eukaryota > Viridiplantae > Streptophyta > Magnoliopsida > Apiales > Apiaceae > Saposhnikovia > Saposhnikovia divaricata. The sequence continues at coordinate 73,440,694 of CM071595.1, read as the reverse complement.
TCGTCATCATAGTACTTTTTCTCGGGTAATTTCAACACCACGGACCATAATTTTTTAAAAGGATCATCGATGTAACAAACTTGTTTGACATGTTTTGCCAACACAAATGGATCATTCAAAAAACCTAACTCATTCAAATTTACCAATTTGTATCCCAAGTCATCAATCTTAATCCCTTTGTTAATATCTACCCAATTACAATGAAAACAGGGACCCTAAATTAATTATAGTCCAACTCCCATATACTTGTTATAACTCCATAATATGTATGTGACGTGTGCTAAATATTTTTATCCTTACTTTGCACAATCATTGTATCAGCTTCCACACACACACCACTATATTGAACTTGATGCATATCATCACGATCCTTCGTACTAAATGTAACCCCATCCATTCTATAGCCGCTGAAAGTAGGAACATCCTTGTTGGGCTCGTCTGCAATCCACCTGATCTCTTGCAAAACCTCTTTTTTATCAACCAAATCTGAAGCGATCTTCAAAAAAATATATATACAAGTTGTAAAATGATTCGCAGGATAGGGCAGTTTTTAAAAATGCTCAAAGCTATTATGAAATTCAGAAAATACCTTTTCTTTGAACCATTTTGGAAATGTCTCGTTTTGCTTGTTCTTTAGCCATATTTCATCATTTTCGTGTTCTGGAAATTCGGTCATTAAGAATGCCATGTGTTCACTGCATCCAATGAAAAGAGAATATATAAAAAAATAAGACAATGACAAGAGAATATGTGTTGGAGTAATATGCAATTTTTCAGGTAATTAAACAGAGAGCAGAAAATGGTAGACATGATGAAAATAATATAATTGACTTACTCAAAATATGGGCTAACAGCGCTAGTATTTTTTTAGAACACATAAATGTGCTACGTGCAAATCAGTGGTGCTCGGGGTAATCATGGTTGCACCGGATAATGGCCTAGAAATTCCATCCTTGTTATGCCTACCATTTTTCGGTACCCCAATAGTCGTTTCTTCATGCTCCACCAAACGTTCAACTACCTCTTCTGCAATACAAGCCTCAGCTATACAACCTTCTGTACGAGCTCGATTCCTTACGTATCCCTTAAATGTCTTCATATATCTCTCAAAAGGATACATCCACCTAAGGAAAATAGGTCCGTAAAGCTCAACTTCCTTTACAAGATGAACCGATATATGAAACATTAAATTAAACAAGGAAGGGGGGAAGTATTTTTCAAGCTGGCACAAAGTTTCCACAAGCTGCGATTGCATTTTCTCCAACTTATTGACCTCAATAACTTTACTACAAATTGCCTTGAAGAAGAGACAAAATCTAATAACAGTGTTCCTCACCTGTTTGTGCAGTGATGATCGAATTGCAATCGGGAGCAAGTGATGCAAAATCATGTGGCAATCATGAGATTTCATTCCAATAAGTCGAAGAGTCTCCATTGAAACTAGACTCCTAATATTAGAACAAAAACCATTAGGCAACTTCATGCCAAGAAAGGATGAGCAAACAACTTTTTTTTCAGAGTGATTTAAATTCCACGATGCCAATGGTAACTTTTCTTTTTTCCCAGGTGTTTTTGGCCTTAGCTCTGTTCTTATTCCCATATCAGCCATGTCAAGACAGATCGATTCCTTATCTTTTGTCTTCTTTGGTATATTAAGCATGGTCCAAAGTAGAGCTTCACATATATTTTTCTCGATATGCATCACATCGAGAACATGCCTAACTGGCAAAAACTTCCAATACTCAAGTTCAAAGAATATAGAAACCTTCTTCCAAATAGGTCGAACATCACCTTTCTTTAATCGAGGTTGGCATTGTGTCTTACCATAGACATGGCCTTTTAAATGTTGTAATCTTTGAAGTACCTCCTCTCCGGTTAATGGAACCGGAGAAATTTCCTTTTCCACGGTGTTATCAAAATCTTGTTTGTTCCTGCGATATGGATGTTGACGGGGCAACCACTTCCGATGCCTCATGACCACACACTTACGATAATTAACCAGCCTCGTAGCTTTTGTATTATCAACGCAGATAGGACACCTGTTATACCCTTTGATAATATTGTCTGACAAATTACCATAGGCTGGATAATCAATAATTGTCCATAACAAAACGGCTCTAAGCAAAAAGTACTCCTTCTTGTATGCGTCATACACTCGTTTCCCGTGCCACAAGGTTTTTAAATCTTCAAGCAGTGGTTGAAGGAACACATCAATATCATTACCGGGCTGAGTTGGTCCGGATATTAACAAACATAACATAATGTACTTCCTCTTCATGTAAAGCCAAGGTGGAAGATTATAAATTGATAGCAAAACCGGCCAACAGGAGTAATCAATATTTGTGCTATGGAAAAGATTGAATCCATCTGAGGATAAATGTAAGAACCCTAATTTTTGGTAATATTTTTTTTATATATAATATCATATGACATTGTGAATTTGGAACCTTTTGAGTCACCCATGTTGTTTAATGGAATTGATTATCTGAGAAATTTATGTTGTTACATTCACTATGTAAGAAAAAGGGAAGATTGCTGAAGGCAAGAGTCTTATTACTATTAAGATTTATAAAACTTGGGATTTGAGAGCTACTAGAGTGTTGAAAGATTTTAAGAGACTATGACAAGGAGTTATGGATATTTAAGGAATTTATACAATTTAGCATTTAATGAATTACAAAGGAAATTTCTACGCGACAAAATATTATTACGAGGAGTTTTATTATAGATACGTCAAGAATTAAGGATTACCTAACGAAAATTTGTTGGGTAATGAGACGAGATAATATTCCATGCAAGATGCCATACAAACCATTAAGTTAGAAATGCTAACTAGAAGTACAAAAAGCAAACTAAGTAGCATGGGTTAGTAGTACATCTATCCATGATTTAAGTACAAGGGAGACATGGCTTAACTTAGGGCTAGCTAGTAGGGTGGAGACATGTGATTACTTATCATCTAATACACCACCAATATATCCATACACCACACAATTATTTGACCAAACAAAAAGAAAAGAAAAGCTCTTTTCCCCCCTTACCAAACTGCTCTAATCTGAGCAGAAAAATAAGAGAGGAAGAAAAATCATTTTTTCTACTTCAAATCCTCTATAGTTCGCAAGATTAAAACCCAAGCATGCCCTAGGTGTTGTGAAGGTATGTACTAAGTTTCATAATTTTATTCAAAGTGTAGCATGGTGAGAAAAATGGTGGAAGTTGGAGATGTATAATGACTAACCATAACTTTAGTTTTAGATCTTGAAGTTTAAGATTCATCTAAGCTAGCTAAGGTGTTCTTAAGGCTACCCAAGATCGTACAAGGCTTCCCTAGGCTCAAGAAAGGTATAACATCCTCTCACTTTTAGTTTGTGTCAAGATTTGATGGATCTTTTAAGTTTGAAAGTATTAGTGTAAATCTTGGAGGTTTTGGACTTTTGATGGTTAGATCTTGAGATATTATGCTTGTATCCATGTTGTAAGCCATGTTCTTGAGTTATGTAGTCATATATGTGTTAATGGTAAGGATCTTAATGGCTTTGATGGTTATGGTTAAGTGTACAATGAGATTTGAAAGTGATGTAGTTGTAAAGGTGTTGTTTGGAACTTTTGTAAACTGCTCTGTATTGTGAGACAAATTCGGACCTTGAGTTTTGCCCCCCTTGAGACCCACTGACCACGGTTGGAAAGATAATTGAATTTAGTATCTAAAAATATAAGTTTCATACCCAGAAGATGTGTAGATCTTGAGTTATGGCCGGATTAGTGCAGTGTGGTTCTGGAATTTAGACTGCACTGTGTTGTCCACTTGTGAACTGAGTTAGGACCCCTTAAAATTATGCTAGTGTTATGAAAATTTGAGGGTAGTTATATTATACAGTTGTGAAGGCTGTCCAAAAAGAATTGGAATAAAATTTGTATTTTTCAATTTTATAAAAATGTTAGAGCGAAGTGCGCGCGAGTGAAAAATCACCTAGGAGGTTAGTTTAACGTAGTTTTAAGAGTACTCACTTGTGTTTCAAGTTTGAGGAATGGATTCGAGTCGAATGGGTAACAAATGTGATAAAGTGATGACATGGTCATATGGGAGGGTTAGTGGTCACAAATTGGAGTCTTTAAGTTGGTCTTACATCCTTGAAAACCTTACGATTAAGTAGTGTTGTTAAGGTACTAACGTACGAATATTGATTATGTATAGATCTTCGTTCCACGTCGCGAGCTCGACCACCCCACCCTACCAAGGCAAGTTTACTTTTCAAAACTTATATATAAGGATTTTCACTGTATTGTTTGTGGCTTTCAAACGTATTATATGCTTATGCTTTATGAGGTTATGTTGAAGTTTGAGATATATGCACATATGTGTTTGTACACCCTTGAACTTAGAATGAAAATGTTTTCTTTGGACAACGACTCTAGCAATAGAGGTCGTAGCGGTCCAAATATGCTATTGACCGGTGAGCGGAATATTATTGTATCGTGATTAAATTGCGAAAATCCGAAGGGTCATTCGGGAAGTATCGTATACTTAAGTATTTATTATTTTTACATTATTATAAATACTCAAAAATATCTATCTTGGATTAAAAGCTTATTTTAATTAAATAATTATTTTATTAATTGTTTATATTAAATCTCAAAATATCATTTATTAATTATTGTTCATTATTTTAAAGACAAAACTAATCCAAGATACCTTCATCGTTTTCAAACTCGAACTCTTTCGAACCCAAAACATTTTCGAAAACCCCCGGTCAGGTTTTGCTTCTTGTACACTTTTCAAGAATTATCGGTCGACTGAGGTCGAACTTCAACTACTCGAATTTTCTATCAAAATGATTTTTGACAAGAAAGAAAAAGAAAAAGGGACTCTGGCAGGTGTGGGAATCGTTGACGAACGATTCCCGGGATGTGTAAGCGGCCGTGAGCCAGGCGGTCCATCAATTATTATTCCGGCCCAGGTGTTGCCGAAGGATGATTACGGATGTAGTTTTCATCGAGGGTGATTACGGATGTAGTTTTCACCCGAGGATAGTTATGGATGTAGTTTCTATCCTTCTACCGGTAGAGAAGACCCGCAGATTATTGGACTCGGATGTGGCGACTGATCATCGTCACTCCCTGTCAGATTTTATGTTTTCTTTAAGTCCCATTCCTCCACTTTGGAAAAATGCTCTGACACTGCTTCTTAGACCTAAGTGCCAAGTTGGCGATAGTGTTCTATCTTGATAAGAAAAATATTGACATCGTACAGTATCTAGAACTGCAAGATTTTCTATAAAGATTGGCACGTGTTAGTGCACTCTTGCAATTATTTCAAAGAATGAAATGTTTTTGAATGAGAAACCTTCTAAGCTAATGGAAGGAAAGAGGTTTGCAATGATGTATTCCCTGTACAGCATGTTAACCGTAGAGTGTTTTGCCGAAAATGATATACTCATATGTATATATTTTCAAACTTGAGATATATTGAAATGGGAACCTTATAAAGGGTTCATATGTTATTCTTAAAGCTCCTTAATGAGTATAGATGTTTTATTCAATGTAACACCCCCAGATCCGGGGTCCGGGATCCGGTGGTTACGGTTTCCAATTCTATCCACAACACTTGAACTTTCCTTAACATAAAATAAATTACGTCTCTATAACCCAACACAACAATATAAAACTCACCCGTTATAGTCCCAGAGATGAAATCAGAGTAACAATCAAATTTTTATTAATCACATTATGAGTTCTTACAATCCAAAAGAATTTCAATATAAATACATACTCTTTGCCATCCATTTACATAAGTCATACTAGACCATATTCTTGGTACTGAAAAAAATAAATATACCCTACCAATAGCTTCTTCTTCAGCTCTGGTAGTCTCATCGTCCTCGCCCGCGTCGAGTGCGCCTTGTGCGAGTCATCTGGTCTAGCTGTTGTTGTGATATAATAATAAAGCAAGGGTGAGCAATAGCCCACCAACAATAATATATAACTGAACGATAATGTAACAGTTCAAAAGTATCTTTCAAACCATATGCCATGCATTTACGGAAATGATGCCAGTATAATATGAACGATGAAGTTATAAGGTAACTTAAAGTATTTGTTTGTAGAAATATCTGCTACATCAAAGTAAGCGAGATATTCTTATTGTTATTAAGAAGAGGAATTTGCAAGAAAAGGTTGCAATTCCAGTTATGACCCTTTTTCCAACTCTGCCAACAGTAATCATGTTGCAGGAAATAAATAAATTTGGATGATGAACCAATGATGGAGTATTCACCGCGCCCGCTGTTCCAATCTTGATGATCAGTCGAGATCGTACAGCTCAATTTAGATTTACTACCGGTAGAAGGAAGAACTGACGGCTTTACTTGTATACCGCCTTGCTAGCTCTCCCCGGCCAACGGTTGGGCCAAAGGGGATGGACCGGCGCTACTCGGCCTCTTAAACGACTCCTAGTTCAAATAGAATTAATGATTCTGAATGTAACGTTCGTCCCCCTTTCCCCAAGTATAATACTTGTTGATAAGACTCCACAAAGTAGTCGTATCTAGTTGGAAAGGAAAATTTACCAATAACTCCCAAGTTATTACTTGGTAACGGATATCAACTTGTTCCAGTAATCTTACCCCTCGAAAGATGAGAAGGTATGCAACGACTTAATAAGTCAACAGCACCCGAGTTGCGGGTGAAGGGAATACTTTATGACCGGGAAGTCGACAAGATAAATAACATTTTTCCAAGTAAGGTTCCCTTATTATTAAGGAGATAGACTCAAAGAAGAATGATGTCTGAGAACCTTTCTTGGTATAAGATTAATAGTAATATGACTCCGAGATATTTTCCGTAATAATCGAAGAAGATAAACCTTATTTAGGTTATTCTAAGTATGGAATAAATATTCAGAGAATATTTATTGAATTAAAATATTTTACAGATTATTTAGGAATATGAAAGAATATTTTTAATCAGAGTATTTCCCAAATAATTCTTGAAGAAATATCGAGAGAATATTTATTGCATAATTAAATAATCAAATGAATATTCAAAATAATATTCATTACTTAATAAGTCCTGAAAGAAATATTTAAAATATTTAAAATAATATTCGATGATTAAATAGAACCCTGGATGAATATTCAAAATAATATTCATAATTAATTAGGAATTTAAATGAATATTGATAAAGTAATATTCATTTCATGAATAATATTCTAAATGAATATCAAGTAATATTCATTTAGTAATCCAAGCTTTAAAAGAATATTCGATATAATATTCGATAAGTAACTCAAGCTTCAGATGAATATTGAAGATAATATTCATCAAGTACTTAATACCTTAAATGAATTTTCAAAAGTAATATTTATTTAATAAAATAATATTCTAAACGAATGTCCACATAATATTCATTTAGTAGTCTCATCTTTAGAAGAGTATTCGAAATAATAATCGATAATCAATTCGACTCTGAATGAATATTGACAGATATTATTCGTCGAATGATCACGTTCAAATAATTATTTGAAGTAAGGATCATTAAAATAAATAATCTCGAACGAATATTCAAATAATATTCGTCGCCTGAATAATAGAAAATATTTACTTAAATATTTTCCTCCGAGGTAATCTCGATATATCAAGGAATATTGACTCCCGGTCTATATTTGATTAATAAGATGTATACGCCCTTCTATGAGGGTCTTACAATAACCGGCTTATAACTGATATATAACTATCTAGCTTATAAGCCAACAATAACATTCAGGGAACAAGTATATCAATTCAACTTGAAAGTAGGCATGCATGCAATGGCATATGTATATCAGCAATCATATATATATATATATATATATATATATATTCAATCACAACAACAGCCTAAAAGAAGGGAATTGAAACTTGCCTGGTAGTCGAGTACGGTAAGGGGTAGTAGTAGCGGGTCCCGGTTCAGCTTGGTGATCTATAAATAGCCAAGGCATTCGGGATTAATCACTTAACATATTAAAAGTTAAGTTATACTTAATTCGAAACACGTTCTCGAGTTATCTCGTTATACCCCCTTTAGTGGATTACTTATTATCACTGATCCGACCCGACATTCGTTCGTTAATACGACATGTCACTGCATTTATACTTGGGACATACTTAAGTCATATGAGTTCTAAGGTTGATCGTTACGAACCAATATTATACTCCGAGTTTTATCGCCCGTTTTCTAAGTGTTTTACCGAAGTTATAAAAGAGTCGTCTTTTAGGGGTTCGTTCGCGTTTAACCTCGACTCGAACATTTTTAATAAATCGAAAAATGATCCTTTTGACATACGGTTTTCTTTCACGCCTTCCTTTTTACCTCTAGTATTTATTTACCAAGATTCGCCATGACGTTACATAGTTTACGAGGGTTCAATTACAGTTACGAACTTTCGTTTACGGATTCGAACTACTTTTAGTAATTTGGTCATAAATCCTAAACCGTAAGTCCGTTTCACGTGATCTTTATATCAAAACGAAGCTTAGAACATTACCTATCCTATCATGGCAGATAAGGTCTCTGGACAGTAGGGGTTCGACATGGAAAAATGGCATACAAAACATGGTATTGTAAAATCGGGCATTATAACGGCTGTAAATCGAATATCTACCAATTTCGAATCTTCCCATAAACATAGTATCCAACCCAAACATCATATCCATGACTTATACACATGAACTGAGGCCAAGCAATGCCTTTCCGTTCATCTAGCTATTTACATCATTAATCCAAAATCCATACATAATCATGCTTATAATCTTAACATAACCATAACTAAGTTATAACTATCATAAACATGCTTAAATCTCAAACAAGGGTTAGGGTTTCAAGAGCTTTATACCTTCCTTAGATAGTGATATAGCCTTACTAAGCCTTGTATGGTCCTTAGGAGTGCTTAAGCTTGCTAGAACAATCAAAAGATTCAAAGAAAACAAGGTTAATACATGAAGAACACTATTCATCATCATCTTTAGTGATTTTTTTGAAAATGGAAACAAAGGAATTTGGGCTTGAAATTTCTAGGAGATTAGTTTCTTGAATATAGGACTCACCTTAAAAATTACAAGATCAAATGATGGTTGGAAGTTGGATTTTGGTCTTGAATTTAGAGCATAGGTCGAATGGATGTAATGGAGAGAGAGGTTTGATATTTTTTTTGTTCTTTGCTTGGTTAATGTGATAATAATGCATCAAGTGGATGAGGTTTAGATAATATCTCATCTAAAGCCACTTTAATAAAGTGATTATGTATAGGATGATGAAAATGGATGGACAAGTGTTGAGATTTTGATGGTTCTCATGTAACTAGTGGTTTGATTTTTGCTAAGTACTATTTAATCTCCAAACATGCTAGTTACTTATGTAACTAAGTAGTTACTAGATATTTCTTCTAGTAGCTTGCACAAGACTCTTGCTTCCTCTGCTTGTTTCTGTGTCCGGTTATTGCCCGTTTCGATTGATCGTTCGTAGGAATATTTCACGGATTTCTAATTAGGGTTTACCGGGAATCTTTCTAATATTAATACTATCATTCTCCATCTTTCTTTCTAACTTTCCAATTTATATTCCTTAAATCCATTCGTTAAATACTTAGGGCTATCAGTGTCCAGGGAACTCTCGGAGAAAATAAAAGTGCGGTTTTTCAGAATCCGACAGCTTTTACATACACTCTTTTTCCCTCCGGTTCACTAATACGAACTCGGAAATCCGTTCCGAATACTTCTATATAGTGTCGTCTCATATTATTATATACTCCCACCACAACACTATTCATTCTGTATTCTTTACTTGTTCTCTTAGGGTTGTATAATTGTCCGTATTCTCTTTCGATCGTTCCTTAACCTTTTTACGGAACTACTGGATTAATCGTTACCGATCTGGATGACATGAGAATATTCTCTTGCTTGAAATTGCCATATCTTATTCCCTTAGAAGATAGATTATTCTTACCTATGTTGTTACCCTTTAGCATTCTTTAAGACATAGAAATAATAAAGTCGAATTCCATTCATTCTTTCCAAATATCAATTATTACATTGTAGCCATAACCACTCCTCAGTGGTTTCCTACCTTCATTCTTAAATCAAATATAATAACATCCCAAAATATCAAATCCTCAAAGTTAATATCTCAATTCTTGGATTATAATAATATTTAATCCACTGTCCGGTCAAATATTATACCGAAAAGAATTTGGAATTTCTGAATTCCGATCGTCTCTGCATTCACTTATTTCCTCCGCGTATTACCAATATGACTTCGAAACATCCATATCACGTTCCGTACATAGGGTGGCGTGAAAAGTTTTCCAACTTACAAAATCACTATTCATCCACCAAAATACTATGCACGTACAGGAAACACTATGCACGTACGGGAAACAATATGCACGTATGGGAAATACTATGCACGTACGGGAAACACTATGCGCGTACGGGAAATACTATGCACGTACTCATTTCCCTCCAAGGATCCATTAGCTCCTTTCTGGATGGTAGGTTATTCTTATCTAGGTCCTCAACCATCGAATTACTATATTCTGACAATATACCAATGCATCAGGATCATTGTCCAAAGCAATATCCATTCATTACAGTCATTGTTCTTTGAAACCACCATTCATTAGAGCTGGTGACCTTGTTGTCGGAATCATTGTTCCTCGTTTTATCCTTACTTAATAAGAAGTTTTAATTATATCCAAAATTTGGGGTTCTTACAGTCTCCCCTCCTTAAAAGGATTCCGTCCCGGAATCAGGTAGGAAGCAAAGAGTCGTTTGCCTGTCGTTCAGTCTTTAGCTTCCCGGTCAATTATTAGTCGTTCTACCCTTCCTCAGCACATCTTCTAGTGCTACAATTCATACTGTATCCTTTTTCCATCAACGTTGCTACCTTTCGTACAACTCACTATACGGGTTATACTCTTACTCAGTCTTATCCTTATTGATACCTGCAGTAACATTGGTATCACTATCACCCTACGAATTCGGAGGTAACCTCGCTCGTACTGTGCATTTCCTGATCGCTTTAATCTTCGCAATCTCGATCAATATAGAGAAGTGGAAAGATTTATTGAGAGATCACTATGATCAATTGAACATTTGTTATATTGCATAGTTAGTACAGAAGGGGGCCAGCCTTTAGTACTTGACAAGCAATTAAACAAGTCATGGCATTCCACTTAGACTTCTATCACATAGACAGATAGTCACGTAGCAGTACCTCCCCTCCTAAAAGGGTTGTTCTTCTCAATTCATAAAGAAGATGAATAAGAGAGAAGAAGAGAAAAGAGTTCTAATGGATTATAGAAAGCTTTCATGATTGTAGAATATCATACTCAGAATTTACCTCTGAACTATAGAGGTTTATCAAAGAAGAAATTAATCATAATTATATCCAATACTATTTGATCGCAATCTCACGTGTCAACATATCTTGCTGCTTTGTCCATTATTCTATGGACAAATACTCCTGTTCAATCTTAGCGATACTCACATTCGGGAAATCCTTCAACCTTTCAGGTTAAATCTTAGATTTCTCACTTGACATCATTATTACTGACATCCCATATCATGTTACCAGCTTTTTCATACTATAATATTGACACTTTCAGGTTGTCATCCTGAGAATTCATTAGAAAACCCATTCATAACATTCCTTGCTTCTCATTCCATAGTTGCTTCCCCAGCCCTTTTCTTTATCAATCACATCCTTCTTATTAGCTGATTCTTACTCATTTCTATTATTTACTTTCACCTTCACCTCTTTACTGAGACACCTTTTTGCACTTGGTACCTCCTTATCGGTATTCCGTCACATTTATTCTATAATCATCACGTTATTCCAATTTAAACTTTCCGAAATGAATCTGGCCCGATCCCTTTAACTTAGATTCATATAATCTACTTCTGCCAACCTTGTTTCTCATCACTTGTTCTTTTCTATCCGTGGTTTTCCATAGGTTGTCTTTCGTAAGTCAGACCAGGTCGTATATCTACATGCTCGTACTCCTATCATCTGTCGAACATCTGCATTTTACTGGCGTAGCCTGGCCACATGAAAACCCGTTATGACTGTGCTATAATTTTGGGGGTAAGGCTGGCTCGAATACCGCCGCCCGAACACTTTAAACTCTCAGGTGGCCCAATAAGTCTTGGGCTCAACCGCCCTTCCCTCCAAGTCTCATTAATTCTTTCTACGGGAATATGTTTAGCATCACGAATTATCAACCTCATATTCTCTATCTTGTTTGTGCAGAAGTACACTAACACAAACTTGCTTGTCATTCATCAACATGCCATTTAGCTTATCAATAGCAGCACTTTCTTTATCTTTACGTTGTCATCTCCTTTCTTAGAAGAATCACCATCGCTTGTTGTTTACGTTGTGCGTTAATAGCTAACCCTACGGGTTTCAAATCCCTTAGGGAGACAAAGTAATCATTATTCCTTATCCATAAGGAACACTTCCTGAACTTGATGTAGATATAACGTGAAGCAGATAGAATTGCAGAAGAGTTTCAAGCATCGCAGCTAGGCCCGGTTGATGAAACTATCACTTATGCATCTTCCATAAAAGACTGGAAACTTAACAGTTTACTTCATCAATTTTGTACCATGGTCCTGGTTTGCCTCAAAACGGGACCTTCTAAGGTACGTAATATGCTTAAGACTCCATCAGGAATCGAATCTTTACTTAAACTATTATTACTGTCAATTCTTGCACAGTCATCAGAAGGAATGTAAATTCCTCCATTCCGATATGACCTTCAAGGTCCTTCCAAATATCATCCTGTTCTTCGGTATGAACATTTATAATTATTCCTTTATACTTAGACTGTCAGCCACCTCATTGGCCTTTCCTGATAATAATTTCTGGTAATCCTTGTTCTCTGGATATATTCCAATTCAAACATTTCTATCTCATTCCCATCATTATTGGGTGAAAGCATTCTCCCTTAAGCTCTGCTGATGGAGAAAAATATATTTATCAGTCTTTCTCCATAAGTCATTGCTTCCACCTACCCGTGGGAACTTTATCACGTTTATTCCCAATCCTACTTAGGATGCTTCTTTTCTTAGTTCTTTCTTTATCTTAGGATAATCTCAACCTTTATAGGTTCAACCCATACTTCCTCAGGGTTTCATACATGCCTCATCTGGCATTATTGTTACGATGTCATACATTCCTTACCAAACTTCCATTTTGAAGTTCGGAATAGTGCCCTTTTTCCTTGTAAGGTTTCGTAGGCCATCCTTATCATTCCTCCGGTATTTTCTGGGTACCGGGTATATCAAAATGTCATTGATCAATACTCTAATAATTCTATCTATGTTCTTTCCAGAACTCTTTTTAATAGTCCTTACCGGTCATTGTTGCCTTAGCAAGTCCAGCTCATATCATCTGAAGTCATAATGTCGTTATTAGGGTTAATGCCGCCCCTTGTGCATTCCCCAGGGTTTGTCTTAATTTATGGATATCCTATCCTTAATTCAACTGCCAAGGAATTCTTGCATCTTATAATTGGCAATCAGATCATGTATCCTTAATAAAGGTCTCTTTTCAATCATTCTCATTTGATAATCGATCGGTGGTTTAATGCCACCCTCTTCATATACCTTCATTGTTTACTTTCCTCCGTCATAATATATTCATGGTATTCATGATACCCTAACATCATACATCTCAAGTCACTATACTTCCATTTTACTCGAAATCTTGGACAACCATATACACATGAGTCACTTTAGTACGGGTGACCCCATCCCAAAAAGGTCTAGTGAATTCCCAATCAAAACATGGGTTGTTCGGCAGAAGATTCAAACGATCTCATTAATGCTTCCTTTATATCAGAAGCCCTTGCAGTCGGTGCTTTCTTAGAAGCAACCCTGCTTTGTCTTTTCATTGCTGGTCTAGTCACTTTATAATCCGTTGTGACTTGGCCTCAACTGGCCACACATAAAAATATATGATTTTAGGGGTTGGCTAATAGCATTACTTTTCTAGCAATTGCCGGCATAGTGCCTTCTTCTTTGATACCTTTCTACCTTTCCAAAACTTTACTCCATATAAGTCTTAATCAGCTACTCGGCACCGTCTCCGGTCACCTTTCCTCCACTTTTATCTTTTCAACTATTCTTATCAATCCTGCGTGCCACACAAGCTTACCATTCCTGGCATAACAGCCTTTTCATTTAAGTCAATCCTGGAATTTCTCAGTCCGGCTGGTTTCTTACTTACATTTCCCGTTTTCGTCCAATCTCACTTCATCATTTTATCACTACCATTGATTGTAATGCTCAGGGTCCGTTTACTAACCCATTTTACAGCATCCTTACCCAAATCACAGGGTTTGCTCCAGTTTCTACTCTCTTCCATGACATTCTCTGATAATCAGAAAGAAAAGGTTTGCCAAAATTCACCGAATTCCTTTCCAGACTCAGGGAAATTTTGATCAATCTACCCACCTACCGGTAACATTAAGGAGACCAGTTTCGAAACCCGAAGAATAGTTCTATGAACCTCCAAGCAGGTGGAATCATAAGCAGTCATAGTTAACGAAATAATCATCATCGGATTGGAAGTTTACCCACTGGCGAGGAATCAATTATATCCATCCCTTAGAAGGGAATCAATAATTTCAAACTGAAACCTGTCACAACGTCCTGATATTCAATACTACCAAATGTCGGTCTACCTAACCCTTTATGCGAAGCGTCATTGGAAGCACAAAGTCTCCTTTTTCCATTAAGCAATGCCAGCTCTTGGTCATTACCAATTTCACCTTTTTGCTCCAGGAAGATTTTCTCACATATTTCTCTTTAACTGCTGATCGTATTACTTGATCTATTATAATTCCGCATCGGAATAAACTTAAGGTACTACTATAATCCATTCAAAGAGAAGAAGGAATTTAATATTCCTCTGAATCACATGCATCTAACGTTTCTGGTTCATCATTTAACTGAGTTGAATTAACTCTAAACTCAGTCTCTGGCAGTAGTCTCATTACGAGTTCATCTTGACTCACGGGTCTTATCTTCCGGTAACTTCTGAGATCATTGTCTTGCTTACTACTTCCTTATATAATTTTACCCAATCATGCTGTCACTTCCCAATGTCTTTACTTTATACTGATTCATTCATGAACATTTCCCTGAATAAAACCACCTCATTAACCTCACTTTGGTTCCATAAATTACAACCTATGACATCTGCCTTCTCATGGCGAATTATTACTGACAATATTCATAATTATTCATTTATCAAATGATATGGCACTTACTGCCTCCTTCTCAACTATTCCTAGGGACTCTGCTCCTCGCCCTAAATCGATGTCTTTGATAATTATACATCCCTCTAGCTCTTTCTTTGTTAAGATGAAAATCTCTAAGGATTCTCATCTTCTTCCGTATAAGATCTCAAGTAATTCTTCCAATCCTTCTTTCTTGCTGGTACTACATCTGGTAGTCCGGCTATGAATTCAACATGCATCATCAGATCTCTTAATAATATCTCGGTTCTTTATACTCACTTTTCTGAGCACCATATCTTAATCATCACAGTCATTCTGGCTGCGACCCTCATTACCCATGGGTAAGCTCCTTATCCTCACAGGATTTTCCTTATCTGCTGGAACCTCTTCCGGGTCTCCAGTAGGGTACTCCATCGAATTACCCGCTGATCTTCAGCATATAAAGCATCATCGCGCTGTTGCTCGGATGCCTCAAGGTCAGTCGCCTTACTCATCGATACGATATCGGGCTAAGTTACTATCATTATACTTTCGAGTTCCCATAAGGGTTTTATATGTCATCACTACATTAAGTAGTCCGACTATGAACTTGGCAAGAGTTCTTATTATCTTATTGAATTTATTGTTTTAACGTCACCTCATCTCTGGGGTTTATAACGTACGCTCTGATACCACTTCTGTAACACCCCCAGATCCGGGGTCCGGGATCCGGTGGTTACGGTTTCCAATTCTATCCACAACACTTGAACTTTCCTTAACATAAAATAAATTACGTCTCTATAACCCAACACAACAATATAAAACTCACCCGTTATAGTCCCAGAGATGAAATCAGAGTAACAATCAAATTTTTATTAATCACATTATGAGTTCTTACAATCCAAAAGAATTTCAATATAAATACATACTCTTTGCCATCCATTTACATAAGTCATACTAGACCATATTCTTGGTACTGAAAAAAATAAATATACCCTACCAATAGCTTCTTCTTCAGCTCTGGTAGTCTCATCGTCCTCGCCCGCGTCGAGTGCGCCTTGTGCGAGTCATCTGGTCTAGCTGTTGTTGTGATATAATAATAAAGCAAGGGTGAGCAATAGCCCACCAACAATAATATATAACTGAACGATAATGTAACAGTTCAAAAGTATCTTTCAAACCATATGCCATGCATTTACGGAAATGATGTCAGTATAATATGAACGATGAAGTTATAAGGTAACTTAAAGTATTTGTTTGTAGAAATATCTGCTACATCAAAGTAAGCGAGATATTCTTATTGTTATTAAGAAGAGGAATTTGCAAGAAAAGGTTGCAATTCCAGTTATGACCCTTTTTCCAACTCTGCCAACAGTAATCATGTTGCAGGAAATAAATAAATTTGGATGATGAACCAATGATGGAGTATTCACCGCGCCCGCTGTTCCAATCTTGATGATCAGTCGAGATCGTACAGCTCAATTTAGATTTACTACCGGTAGAAGGAAGAACTGACGGCTTTACTTGTATACCGCCTTGTTAGCTCTCCCCGGCCAACGGTTGGGCCAAAGGGGATGGACCGGCGCTACTCGGCCTCTTACACGACTCCTAGTTCAAATAGAATTCATGATTCTGAATGTAACGTTCGTCCCCCTTTCCCCAAGTATAATACTTGTTGATAAGACTCCACAAAGTAGTCGTATCTAGTTGGAAAGGAAAATTTACCAATAACTCCCAAGTTATTACTTGGTAACGGATATCAACTTGTTCCAGTAATCTTACCCCTCGAAAAATGAGAAGGTATGCAACGACTTAATAAGTCAACAGCACCCGAGTTGCGGGTGAAGGGAATACTTTATGACCGGGAAGTCGACAAGATAAATAACATTTTTCCAAGTAAGGTTCCCTTATTATTAAGGAGATAGACTCAAAGAAGAATGATGTCTGAGAACCTTTCTTGGTATAAGATTAATAGTAATATGACTCCGAGATATTTTCCGTAATAATCGAAGAAGATAAACCTTATTTAGGTTATTCTAAGTATGGAATAAATATTCAGAGAATATTTATTGAATTAAAATATTTTACAGATTATTTAGGAATATGAAAGAATATTTTTAATCAGAGTATTTCCCAAATAATTCTTGAAGAAATATCGAGAGAATATTTATTGCATAATTAAATAATCAAATGAATATTCAAAATAATATTCATTACTTAATAAGTCCTGAAAGAAATATTTAAAATATTTAAAATAATATTCGATGATTAAATAGAACCCTGGATGAATATTCAAAATAATATTCATAATTAATTAGGAATTTAAATGAATATTGATAAAGTAATATTCATTTCATGAATAATATTCTAAATGAATATCAAGTAATATTCATTTAGTAATCCAAGCTTTAAAAGAATATTCGATATAATATTCGATAAGTAACTCAAGCTTCAGATGAATATTGAAGATAATATTCATCAAGTACTTAATACCTTAAATGAATTTTCAAAAGTAATATTTATTTAATAAAATAATATTCTAAACGAATGTCCACATAATATTCATTTAGTAGTCTCATCTTTAGAAGAGTATTCGAAATAATAATCGATAATCAATTCGACTCTGAATGAATATTGACAGATATTATTCGTCGAATGATCACGTTCAAATAATTATTTGAAGTAAGGATCATTAAAATAAATAATCTCGAACGAATATTCAAATAATATTCGTCGCCTGAATAATAGAAAATATTTACTTAAATATTTTCCTCCGAGGTAATCTCGATATATCAAGGAATATTGACTCCCGGTCTATATTTGATTAATAAGATGTATACGCCCTTCTATGAGGGTCTTACAATAACCGGCTTATAACTGATATATAACTATCTAGCTTATAAGCCAACAATAACATTCAGGGAACAAGTATATCAATTCAACTTGAAAGTAGGCATGCATGCAATGGCATATGTATATCAGCAATCATATATATATATATATATATATATATATATATATATATTTATTTATTCAATCACAACAACAGCCTAAAAGAAGGGAATTGAAACTTGCCTGGTAGTCGAGTACGGTAAGGGGTAGTAGTAGCGGGTCCCGGTTCAGCTTGGTGATCTATAAATAGCCAAGGCATTCGGGATTAATCACTTAACATATTAAAAGTTAAGTTATACTTAATTCGAAACACGTTCTCGAGTTATCTCGTTATACCCCCTTTAGTGGATTACTTATTATCACTGATCCGACCCGACATTCGTTCGTTAATACGACATGTCACTGCATTTATACTTGGGACATACTTAAGTCATATGAGTTCTAAGGTTGATCGTTACGAACCAATATTATACTCCGAGTTTTATCGCCCGTTTTCTAAGTGTTTTACCGAAGCTATAAAAGAGTCGTCTTTTAGGGGTTCGTTCGCGTTTAACCTCGACTCGAACATTTTTAATAAATCGAAAAATGATCCTTTTGACATACGGTTTTCTTTCACGCCTTCCTTTTTACCTCTAGTATTTATTTACCAAGATTCGCCATGACGTTACATAGTTTACGAGGGTTCAATTACAGTTACGAACTTTCGTTTACGGATTCGAACTACTTTTAGTAATTTGGTCATAAATCCTAAACCGTAAGTCCGTTTCACGTGATCTTTATATCAAAACGAAGCTTAGAACATTACCTATCCTATCATGGCAGATAAGGTCTCTGGACAGTAGGGGTTCGACATGGAAAAATGGCATACAAAACATGGTATTGTAAAATCGGGCATTATAACGGCTGTAAATCGAATATCTACCAATTTCGAATCTTCCCATAAACATAGTATCCAACCCAAACATCATATCCATGACTTATACACATGAACTGAGGCCAAGCAATGCCTTTCCGTTCATCTAGCTATTTACATCATTAATCCAAAATCCATACATAATCATGCTTATAATCTTAACATAACCATAACTAAGTTATAACTATCATAAACATGCTTAAATCTCAAACAAGGGTTAGGGTTTCAAGAGCTTTATACCTTCCTTAGATAGTGATATAGCCTTACTAAGCATTGTATGGTCCTTAGGAGTGCTTAAGCTTGCTAGAACAATCAAAAGATTCAAAGAAAACAAGGTTAATACATGAAGAACACTATTCATCATCATCTTTAGTGATTTTTTTGAAAATGGAAACAAAGGAATTTGGGCTTGAAATTTCTAGGAGATTAGTTTCTTGAATTATAGGACTCACCTTAAAAATTACAAGATCAAATGATGGTTGGAAGTTGGATTTTGGTCTTGAATTTAGAGCATAGGTCGAATGGATGTAATGGAGAGAGAGGTTTGATATTTTTTTTGTTCTTTGCTTGGTTAATGTGATAATAATGCATCAAGTGGATGAGGTTTAGATAATATCTCATCTAAAGCCACTTTAATAAAGTGATGATGTATAGGATGATGAAAATGGATGGACAAGTGTTGAGATTTTGATGGTTCTCATGTAACTAGTGGTTTGATTTTTGCTAAGTGCTATTTAATCTCCAAACATGCTAGTTACTTATGTAACTAAGTAGTTACTAGATATTTCTTCTAGTAGCTTGCACAAGACTCTTGCTTCCTCTGCTTGTTTCTGTGTCCGGTTATTGCCCGTTTCGATTGATCGTTCGTAGGAATATTTCACGGATTTCTAATTAGGGTTTACCGGGAATCTTTCTAATATTAATACTATCATTCTCCATCTTTCTTTCTAACTTTCCAATTTATATTCCTTAAATCCATTCGTTAAATACTTAGGGCTATCAGTGTCCAGGGAACTCTCGGAGAAAATAAAAGTGCGGTTTTTCAGAATCCGACAGCTTTTACATACACTCTTTTTCCCTCCGGTTCACTAATACGAACTCGGAAATCCGTTCCGAATACTTCTATACAGTGTCGTCTCATATTATTATATACTCCCACCACAACACTATTCATTCTGTATTCTTTACTTGTTCTCTTAGGGTTGTATAATTGTCCGTATTCTCTTTCGATCGTTCCTTAACCTTTTTACGGAACTACTGGATTAATCGTTACCGATCTGGATGACATGAGAATATTCTCTTGCTTGAAATTGCCATATCTTATTCCCTTAGAAGATAGATTATTCTTACCTATGTTGTTACCCTTTAGCATTCTTTAAGACATAGAAATAATAAAGTCGAATTCCATTCATTCTTTCCAAATATCAATTATTACATTGTAGCCATAACCACTCCTCAGTGGTTTCCTACCTTCATTCTTAAATCAAATATAATAACATCCCAAAATATCAAATCCTCAAAGTTAATATCTCAATTCTTGGATTATAATAATATTTAATCCACTGTCCGGTCAAATATTATACCGAAAAGAATTTGGAATTTCTGAATTCCGATCGTCTCTGCATTCACTTATTTCCTCCGCGTATTACTAATATGACTTCGAAACATCCATATCACGTTCCGTACATAGGGTGGCGTGAAAAGTTTTCCAACTTACAAAATCACTATTCATCCACCAAAATACTATGCACGTACAGGAAACACTATGCACGTACGGGAAACAATATGCACGTATGGGAAATACTATGCACGTACGGGAAACACTATGCGCGTACGGGAAATACTATGCACGTACTCATTTCCCTCCAAGGATCCATTAGCTCCTTTCTGGATGGTAGGTTATTCTTATCTAGGTCCTCAACCATCGAATTACTATATTCTGACAATATACCAATGCATCAGGATCATTGTCCAAAGCAATATCCATTCATTACAGTCATTGTTCTTTGAAACCACCATTCATTAGAGCTGGTGACCTTGTTGTCGGAATCATTGTTCCTCGTTTTATCCTTACTTAATAAAAAGTTTTAATTATATCCAAAATTTGGGGTTCTTACATTCAAACTCGGACATATATATTGTCCAATTATGTTTTGAAATCTGAGATATATACCCATACAGTTGGGAATGTTTTCGAAAGAAACCACATTATTATTTTTCAAAATGGTGAACTTACTGAGCATTATGTAGCTCATTCTTGCTTTATAAAAACTTTTTAGAAAGAGAAGAATTTGGTCGGTTAACTCCGCACCAGCAGAAGAGGAGTAGAAGATTTACCCCGGAGATGATTTAGTTCCTGATAAATACTACAGAGTAAGTCTGATAGGTTTTCAACTGTAATAGTAAGACTTGTCTTCAAGTGTAGTTGTATAAGTGGAAGTGCGTAAGATTCTAGATTGTACAGATGAATTGTAATATTTAGTGTTACTTTTGATTATCGTTTCTGAGGCTCTAACTTGTTTGTGCGTAAGATTGAGGTCTGGATGGATGTATTGTTGAGTTGTAAAGTTAATACAGGTATGATATGGTTGGATGGTGATGTGACGACTTGAATCTTTGACCTCGGATTTGGGGGCGTTACAGTAATGGTATCAGAGCGATAAGTTACAGTACTCAGAAACGAGAGTGTTGAGAGTTAAGTCTAAGTAGGAGAATGACATAAGAGATCGTAGTAAACTTATTATTGGACTTCTGGAAGAGGTACCGGTGAGTAGAATGGACTGGAGTGTTTACTGGAGGTATTATACTAGGGTCGATAGAATCCTTAGAGACCTTCAGAATGATGAATAGAGGTTTTAGAGTCGTACATGACCTATCATATGTAATGATATAGGAAGTAGAGCGAAATGATCGGATGACTAGGCTGGCATAAATTTTGTGGCCCATAGTCCTCCACAGTTTAGGAGGCGGCATTTTAAGAATCAAGAAGTTTAGACTTCCCTACATAATTAAGGGTACTTAGTACTTGGAATAATGAAAGTCTTTTACTTTGGATATAAGATCCGATTTTCGATAAGTAACGGGTTTACCTGAAAGTTTATCACTATGTCGTTGTGGATTTCATTACCCTTGATGGCGAATTT
The DNA here is from genome assembly GCA_036435485.1 of Saposhnikovia divaricata. Lineage (NCBI taxonomy): Eukaryota > Viridiplantae > Streptophyta > Magnoliopsida > Apiales > Apiaceae > Saposhnikovia > Saposhnikovia divaricata. The sequence goes on along the minus strand of CM071595.1, from coordinate 73,418,486 downwards.
TACATGTGTTATACGAGAATGTTATCATAAGACGAGCGTGCTAGATAATTCCACGCATGATTCGGACGCTAGAGCATGGTAGTTCAACTTAGAGAACAAATAAGTAGAATTAACAAAGGGACTCAAGAGATGTTGAATATGGTTGCAACGAGCGATACAGTGATCTCATGGTCTACCAAAAGAAAAGACCAGCGGGTCTAGAGTGGGATCCTCTAATAGAGATGTTATCAGGGACTACGTATATATGTATTGTAGACCTCAAAATTTTTGGTATATGTTCACATACACACACCCGCCACTGAACCTATGGACTGCACTGAGATCCCTGAGAGATCTCTTTGATCTGTTCCCAGGGGGAACTCGCCACTTGTGATTCATGTCGGGCATGAAACAGGACCCTATGGACTTAGCAGGTGTCCCCGGAATGATGTGAAGCTTGGTCTTCAAGATAAAGCACGGAAATGACAGATATATTTATGAAACCCCAACTCGATAAATGACTTTAAGATGATGATTGAGAGACACACTAGTTGGTGTCTTGTATTATGAAGACGAGGAGATGGAGTTACCCTCATAATGGTGATAATGAGATGCACGAATGATCATTAACTTATTTTGGTAACTACCGGCAGGTGCACAACTTCATTTTAAACTGTTCACTAACCCTGTTACCTCGATTAGTTTATATCAGGTAACCCTTCTAGCTTTCTACTTCAAACTTGTGGAATAACAACCAGTGAGATACTTTCCCTAAAGCAGGACTTATCCGAAGTAATTTTATTTGATTCATGAACATTCTATTCAAAACTTATGATGATCTTATTCGGCTCAGGCCTATTTACACTTTCTTTCAATTATCCAAGGAATGTTCAACAAATATTTCCTTAATTAATCGACGAATATTACTTAACGAATATTGATATTTGATTGCTTCTTTCATACTTGCACTCTTCAGTTGAGCTCATAAATATTTAACAAATTACTGAGGACATGGATAATCTAATGTCCAGACATCCCTCATGAATTCTTTTCTTCTATTCAAGATGAGATTGTACATCGTACATTGAAATCATAGTAAGGATATCATTTTGATATTGGTATTCTGAATTTAATTCTATTGTAGGATCTGATAAAGCATGTGTACGGAGGCACCCTTGGGTGGACCGTTTCACTGGTAAGTAATATTTGATGAGGGGTTATCGATTGTTCCGATACCTAGAACATTCTCTTCAGATTTTATAGTTTTCTTTTTCAAACTTAATAACTTCTTATTTGCATTCGTTGTCCGAGTAGCCTAAAGTTTCTTCAGTGGCTACGATGTTGAAATTCCGTTCTAGCCAATTGAAACTGGCTAGTCGATATGTCAATATGAATGACTAATTGATTGTTCTAACTAGTCAAAATTGTAATGCTGTGAAGAACATCTAGCTAATTGTCCTAGCTAGTGGTGATGTCTCAAACAGGTGAACTAGCAAATTTTTTCTAGCTAGTTGCTAGTGTTTCTTGAAAAGGACTAGTTAATGTTTCACTGGTCCAACTCCCAATTTAATTCATTTCGCAATGCATTTTGCATGTGGTAAAGTATGATGATGAAAGTTTTGACGAATAACTTGATTGAGACCTAGTGAGGTCGCCCACTCAATTTGAATTCTACCCATCTTCGTATCAGACTTTATGTCACTTGAATATTCTGTTCTTTCATTCATATAATGAAGATTCATTTGAAACCATAGATTACTTGAATGATAAACTGCTTCATTTTTTTTATTGTCATAGAGTAGAATTGCTTTCGATCGATTGACCTTTATCAATGGGACTTTTAGATCCTCTATTTTTGAGGAAAAGTATTCACCAGATGTAAGAATGATATAAAGATCGTCTTTATGACTTTTGTATCCAACAATCATTGCCCTCGTGCAACACTCTCTATGATATCACATTACAAAATTATCAGGACATGAAGGAATAAACCTTGTTGTATTCTTTCTGTCCATCCTTACATCTCCAAAAATCGAGACTCCTAGTATTTGGAACCATCAACATTCTTGGAACATCCAATGTGGAATTCTTATTGAAATTATCAATTGGACCTTGTTCTTTTGAAACCATTCCTTTCAAAAGTGATTACTCTAAGGTGAACAGGAGGTACAATTGTGAACCGTTGCACCAATATGAGATCAAAAAAAAAAACCAAATGTTTTAATTGTGCAGCCAGAGCGTTATGCCGAGTAATTGTTTAAAGTAGGAATAACATGTCGGGGCATACCACAAGGACCTTTAATATTAGTGTGAGGAAGGTTATAAGAAATGATGAGGTGGTTGGGAGTACGCTCCTACCAACCGTTGTCAGGATGTTATATTAATGAATTCTGGAGTTACCAAGCCTTTTCTTGATCCAAGAAATGCAAATCGATTGCGATGTAAGACATATCCTTAGAGGAAACTAACGTGGAAGTGAGATGGACAAGAAAGGAAGAAATATCGTGGCAAGAATGTGAAGCTTTACTTAGCTTAAAGGGATTGATGCACATAGAGAGACATAAAGTTTAAAAGGCCCCTAATAGCAAATGGATGCATGGATATATCCCAACGATCCTTCGAGATTACCACCTTATCAAGTTTATTGGGAATCGCAGCAGCATGCAGGCCTCAGGCTGATTGGCGCCAGTTGTGAAAGAGGACGAGCGTACGACATCTTACATATACCATCGAGAATCGATACCCCTAACCGGAGATGTAGGAATTGTTGACCAGTTAAAACGCGTAGTTGTTTTTCAAAGATAAGGTTGAAAAGCGGGTTTCACCAACTCAAGATCGACCTCTGTACTGTGCCAAATTTAGCATTTCACACTAATATAAACGTTATAAAATTATGGTAGTATCATTTGAGTGGACTTATGAGTCAAAAGCCTTTATGGATTAATGAACAAAGTTTTGGAATGAAATGAGATGTTAGCAACAACCTCGTTGTTAGCTATAATTAATAATTAAAAGAGGTCTTTGAGAGTCACGATGATGCGTCTTTCAAGAGTTTAAGTGGTGTGCTGATGCAGTAGAAAGGGGATGATAGCCTATACTTCTAAACAACATAAAGGTTACGGGATATGATATACTAACCGTGAGTCGGGGATTAGTCATGATAGCGTTCACGCATAAAACTGAGACGTTAACCTTATGAGAAAAGTGTGAAATTTTTCCACAAGTGCCATAAGTATATCTTCATATTAGAACTAAACATAAGAAAGAGAAGGTGACGAAAGGGAGCAGGGAGTATAATGGAGAAATCTGTTATTACCCAGGAAAGGCCAGTGTGGTGGCCGATACCTATAGAATGGATTATTCGAAATTGGAATTCAGTCAGTATTGACCAAGAAAATATAGTATATACAATAAAGAATAATGTTAGAGGAAAATGACTAAATTATGGGGAAGGACAAAGATGTACAGAGAATTAAGAGAATGTTTGGCAAACGGATATGAAGAATGGTATTGGCAAACTATTAAGTACAAACGCAACATGTCAAAAACAAAATGATAGAGATCTAGTGGATTAATTCCGCCTGTAGAAAATCTTGAACGTGGACAGAATTATAATGAACTTCATGAGTAGGTCGCCGAAGACCGAGCCAAGAGATGGCCCTAGTTGATTTATAATTGCTGGACCAACTGATTTACCTACGAGAGACTTTCCATTTAGAAGATTATCGATTTATATACGGAAGAGATGGTGGGGCAATATAAAACTTCTGCAGTGATTACGTCAGATAGAGACTTAAGGATAAACTTCGAATATTGAAGGTGCTTTCAAGTATAATTAATAAAGAGATTGGGTGTATGTACTAATTTGATCTGTGGCTGACGGACAGGGAAGAAGAATTATCCAGACGATCGAATTTATATTTAGTGTCGTGTCTTAGATTTCACGGGGCAGTCGAGAATAAAAACTTATCCATGAAATGAATGTTGTTATCACGATCGTCACCATGCGAACGTAAGGACGTCTCTTGTAAAGCGTACTACGAAAGAAGAAGTTTCGCTTTTCTTGCGTTACGAAGAAGTCAATGAACGAGGGATATAGTAGCTGAACTGGTTCGACGTATACCGAAGACTATACAGTATCCATAGCAAGTGGTAACGGCTGACGGGAGGCAACACATGCGTGCTAATCAAGCCAAGGAATATGAGGAATACCGTGCGTATTGACGTTGTCTCAGATTATAAAACATGACCACAAAGTATTCACGGGCCAACGATACAAGGACTCAACATGGATACTATGAACAAGGTAGAGGAGGAACGTATAAGTAGTGGGATAGAAATTTTCATTCATAGAACAACCGATAAGGAATACAGGTCGAGGAGATTATGCGTTGAGAAACAACATTAAAGCGTTGGTGAGACCAAGGGAGAGAACAATAGGGTTGAAGTGTCAACCTGAGAGTTGGAAAGGGTAAGGTTGGAATTGTATCCACAACTATTATCCTTAGGTTCTTAGGATAGAATCCTTTTAAGGAGAGGAGACTGCATTAACCCTAATTTTCGTGAATATTCGAAACCTGGACGAATAGTAATTTTATGGGTGGATGAGAAATTTTTGCAATCACGATATGTATGAATTATTAAATGAAGATTTCGAATTGATATTACGTCTTTACGATACAGACGAGTGTATGTAAAAGTCATTAGTTTTTTTTATGAAACCCATTATTTCGAATGGTCAAATTTTATGAGATATCAAAGGAGTATGAGGTGGGAGACTTCGTGATGCTAAAGGTATCCCCTGGAAAGGATTGATGAATTTGGAAAGAAAGGGAAGCTAAGTCTGAGGTTTATAGGACCTTTTGAGATTTTGAGGCGTGTTGGAAAGTTAGCCTATGAACTAGCCTTGCCCCCGAGCTTGCAGCAAGTGCATAATGGGTTTCATGTGTCCATGCTACGACCCTACCATACGGACTTTCGGCATGTGATAGAATACGACCAGATAGACCTACATCCAGGTTTTACTTATGAGGAGAAACCAGTGGAAATCATGGATAGAAAAGAACAAGTGCTGAGGAACAAGGTTGTCAAATTAGTGAGAGTTTTGTGGAGGAACCAGAATGTTGAAGAATCAACATGGGAACTAGAGAGCACGATGCGTGAAAAGTACCCCCAACTGTTTTCAACCTGATTCCGGGACGGAATCCTATTAAGGAGGAGAGGCTGTAAGAACCCTAATTTTTGGTAATATTTTTTTTATATATAATATCATATGACATTGTGAATTTGGAACCTTTTGAGTCACCCATGTTGTTTAATGGAATTGATTATCTGAGAAATTTATGTTGTTACATTCACTATGTAAGAAAAAGGGAAGATTGCTGACGGCAAGAGTCATATTACTATTAAGATTTATAAAACTTGGGATTTGAGAGCTACTAGAGTGTTGAAAGATTTTAAGAGACTATGACAAGGAGTTATGGATATTTAAGGAATTTATACAATTTAGCACTTAATGAATTACAAAGGAAATTTCTACGCGACAAAATATTATTACGAGGAGTTTTATTATAGATACGTCAAGAATTAAGGATTATGTAACGAAAATTTGTTGGGTAATGAGACGAGATAATATTCCATGCAAGATGCCATGCAAACCATTATGTTAGAAATGCTAACTAGAAGTACAAAAAGCAAACTAAGTAGCATGGGTTAGTAGTACATCTAGCCATGCTTTAAGTACAAGGGAGACATGGCCTAACTTAGGGCTAGCTAGTATGGTGGAGACATGTGATTACTTATCATCTAATACACCACCAATATATCCATACACCACACAATTATTTGACCAAACAAAAAGAAAAGAAAAGCTTTTTTCCCCCTTACCAAACTGCTCTAATCAGAGCAGAAAAATAAGAGAGGAAGAAAAATCATTTTCTCTACTTCTACTCCTTTATAGTTCACAAGATTAAAACCCAAGCTTCCCCTAGGTGTTGTGAAGGTATGTACTAAGTTTCATAATTTTATTCAAGGTGTAGCATGGTGAGAAAAATGGTGGAAGTTGGAGATGTATAATGACTAACCATAACTTTTGTTTTAGATCTTGAAGTTTAAGGTTCATCTAAGCTAGCTAAGGTGTTCTTAAGGCTACCCAAGCTCGTACAAGGCTTCCCTAGGCTCAAGAAAGGTATAACATCCTCTCACTTTTAGTTTGTGTCAAGATTTGATGGATCTTTTAAGGTTTGAAAGTATTAGTGTAAATCTTGGAGGTTTTGGACTTTTGATGGTTAGATCTTGAGATATTATGCTTGTATCCATGTTGTAAGCCATGTTCTTGAGTTATGTAGTCATATATGTGTTAATGGTAAGGATCTTAATGGCTTTGATGGTTATGGTTAAGTGTACAATGAGATTTGAAAGTGATGTAGTTGTAAAGGTGTTGTTTGGAACTTTTGTAAACTACTCTGTATTGTGAGACAAATTCGGACCTTGAGTTTTGCCCCCCTTGAGACCCACTGACAACGGTTGGAAAGATAATTGAATTTAGTTTCTAGAAATATAAGGTTCATACCCAGGAGATGTGTAGATCTTGAGTTATGGCCGGATTAGTGCAGTGTGGTTCTGGAATTTAGACTGCACTGTGTTGTCCACTTGTGAACTGAGTTAGGACCCCTTAAACTTATGCTAGTGTTATGAAAATTTGAGGGTAGTTATATTATACAGTTGTGAAGGCTGTCCAAAAAGAATTGGAATAAAATTTGTATTTTTCAATTTTATAAAAATGTTAGAGCGAAGTGCGCGCGAGTGAAAAATCACCTAGGAGGTTAGTTTAACGTAGTTTTAAGAGTACTCACTTGTGTTTCAAGTTTGAGGAATGGATTCGAGTCGAATGGGTAACAAATGTGATAAAGTGATGACATGGTCATATGGGAGGGTTAGTGGTCACAAATTGGAGTCTTTAAGTTGGTCTTACATCCTTGAAAACCTTACGATTAAGTAGTGTTGTTAAGGTACTAACGTACGAATATTGATTATGTATAGATCTTCGTTCCACGTCGCGAGCTCGACCACCCCACCCTACCAAGGCAAGTTTACTTTTCAAAACTTATATATAAGGATTTTCACTGTATTGTTTGTGGCTTTCAAACGTATTATATGCTTATGCTTTATGAGGTTATGTTGAAGTTTGAGATATATGCACATATGTGTTTGTACACCCTTGAACTTAGAATGAAAATGTTTTCTTCGGACAACGACTCTAGCAATAGAGGTCGTAGCGGTCCAAATATGCTATTGACCGGGGAGGGGTATATTATTGTATCGTGATTAAATTGCGAAAACCCGAAGGGTCATTCGGGAAGTATCGTATACTTAAGTATTTATTATTTTTACATTATTATAAATACTCAAAAATATCTATCTTGGATTAAAAGCTTATTTTAATTAAATAATTATTTTATTAATTGTTTATATTAAATCTCAAAATATCATTTATTAATTATTGTTAATTATTTTAAAGACAAAACTAATCCAAGATACCTTCATCGTTTTCAAACTCGAACTCTTTCGAACCCAAAACATTTTCGAAAACCCCCGGTCAGGTTTTGCTTCTTGTACACTTTTCAAGAATTATCGGTCGACTGAGGTCGAACTTCAACTACTCGAATTTTCTATCAAAATGATTTTTGACAAGAAAGAAAAAGAAAAAGGGACTCTGGCAGGTGTGGGAATCGTTGACGAACGATTCCCGGGATGTGTAAGCGACCGTGAGCCAGGCGGTCCATCAATTATTATTCCGGCCCAGGTGTTGCCGAAGGATGATTACGGATGTAGTTTTCATCGAGGGTGATTACGGATGTAGATTTCACCCGAGGATAGTTACGGATGTAGTTTCTATCCTTCTACCGGTAGAGAAGACCCGCGGATTATTGGACTCGGATGTGGCGACTGATCATCGTCACTCCCTGTCAGATTTTATGTTTTCTTTAAGTCCCATTCCTCCACTTTGGAAAAATGCTCTGACACTGCTTCTTAGACCTAAGTGCCAAGTTGGCGATAGTGTTCTATCTTGATAAGAAAAATATTGACATCGTGTAGTATCTAGAACTGCAAGATTTTCTATAAAGATTGGCACGTGTTAGTGCACTCTTGCAATTATTTCAAAGAATGAAATGTTTTTGAATGAGAAACCTTCTAAGCTAATGGAAGGAAAGAGGTTTGCAATGATGTATTCCCTGTACAGTATGTTAACCGTAGAGTGTTTTGCCGAAAATGATATACTCATATGTATATATTTTCAAACTTGAGATATATTGAAATGGGAATCTTATAAAGGGTTCATATGTTATTATTAAAGCTCCTTAGTGAGTATAGATGTTTTATTCAAACTCGGACATATATATTGTCCAATTATGTTTTGAAATCTGAGATATATACCCATACAATTGGGAATGTTTTCGAAATAAACCACATTATTATTTTTCAAAATGGTGAACTTGCTGAGCATTATGTAGCTCATTCTTGCTTTATAAAAACTTTTTAGAAAGAGAAGAATTTGGTCGGTTAACTCCGCACCAGCAGAAGAGGGGTAGAAGATTTACCCCGGAGATGATTTAGTTCCTGATAAATACTACAGAGTAAGTCTGATAGGTTTTCAACTGTAATAGTAAGACTTGTCTTCAAGTGTAGTTGTATAAGTGGAAGTGCGTAAGATTCTGGATTGTACAGATGAATTGTAATATTTAGTGTTACTTTTGATTATCGTTTCTGAGGCTCTAACTTGTTTGTGCGTAAGATTGAGGTTTGGATGGATGTATTGTTGAGTTGTAAAGTTAATACAGGTATGATATGGTTGGATGGTGATGTGACGACTTGAATCTTTGACCTCGGATTTGGGGGCGTCACAATAAAGCTAATCGGAGGTTTCTAGGATCTAAAGAAAACTCTTGCCACTTCGCGTCTACTTCTTTCCAAGTTTTTGCATCTGCAGGATGTCGCATTTTGCCATCATTCAATCTCTGTGTGTCATGCTAAGTCAAGTCCTTGGCTATTTTAGGTGAGCTGAACAAATTCCTCAAACGTGGTATTAATGGAAAATACCATAGAACCTTGGCGGGAACCCCTTCTAATTCATCTCCTTTTTATTCAACTTCCATCTATGGGTGTGACATACACGGCAACTCGTCTCATCTTCATCTCTCTTTCCATGATATATTAGAAAATCATTCGGACACACGTGTATTTTTTCATACTCCATTCCTAAAGCACACAAGCTTTTCTTAGCTTCACTGAATGATGTAGGAAAAGTGTTTCCTGACGGAAGCATAGATCCAACCAAGAGAATCATTTTAGAGAAGCAAACATCAGATATTTGATGTTTGGCTTTTAGGTTATACAGCTTTACTAAAGCCTTCATCTTCGTAAATTCTTCACAACCCGGATAAAGGGGTTCATGTTCGGACTGGACATGATTAAATAAATCCGAGGAATCCAGGGAAACCTCATCGTAATCATCATCACTCTCTGTTTTCCTTGGGATTTGATCCACAGTTTGTGAACTGTCTGTCTCATTATTGGCGGACTAACTTTCTTTTATGTTTCCCTCTCCGTGCCAAATCCATATTTTGTAGGTCTGATCAATACCATTTTGGAAAAGATGGTTCCTCACTATGCGAGCTTTCCACGATTTACTATGTGCACATTCTAAACGGGGACAGCTGATTTTGTTTGCATCGTATCTGTTTTCTAATACAAACCACAATAGTTCTTCAACTCCATCTTGGAACTCTTTAGTTCTTCTGTCAGCTATTAACCAAGACCTGTCCATCTTTTAGAATTACATTCAATCAGTACATACTAGTTAATACAAGCATAATCACATGCTAATATAAACACAAGTGTGGAGAGACACTTTAGTACTCTAAGTATGGACAAAATATACTTTATAAAAATCAAAGAAATCTAAATTACATATTACAAGCTCTTTGCTCTAAGCAAAATGGTATTACAGTTAATTATGGCTAGGTCTAGGCAAGATGTCGAATTGAAAGAACTTACAAACAGATAAGTTAACTCTAAGTTAAAATATGAGTTGGTTAAAGTGAAAAAAAACATGTGCAGAGTGGACAAAGGCCTAAAAAATGAGATGGGTTTAGACTAACAAAATTACTCTAAGGATGGACAAAAGCACAAGTACAAGCAACAACAATAAGTATGGACTTTAAAAGTAAAATAACTTAATTATTAACCCTAATTTCAATTTCTCCAAAACAAAGAATCAAAAAATAGCATGAGATGAGTGTGTTGAAATACCTTAAATCATGAAGATGAGTGTGTTGAAAGATGGGAAAATGAAGATGAAGCAGGAAGGGTGAAAATGTAGATGAAGCAGGAAGTTAGATGGGAAAATTTCAATTTGGTTGAGAAGATGAAGATGGGTGTTTGAAAAGATGAATTATATTTTGGGGAGATAAAATTTGGGGGAAGATGAAATTTGTGGAGATGAAATTGGGGGGAGAAGAAACTAGGGGGAGATGAGATTCGGACAAAGATTTAGTGTATTCAAAGTTAAGATAAAGATATGGTCAATGACTTTATTATCCGACAAGTTGTTGTCTTGAAATAGCCGTGGTTAATGAATTGTGGTCAAAGATCCGACAATGATTTTATTCACTAAAATCGTTGTAATGTAAGAATTCAGACAACGGTTTTAATACCCCAAACTTAGAAAGTGATGTGTGAATAAAAATTCTACAATTGTTTATAAGTAAAAACCGTTGTCCAAATTAGACAACGGTTTCATGTTAGAAAACGCTTGTTTAACTAGTATTACTACAACAGTTTTATTCATTAAAGTGTTGTCTCATTTGGACAACGGTTTTAATAGAAAATAGTGTAAATCTTGTTATCTATTCATTTTTTTCGTGGTACGGTATAATGTGATGAATTAACGATTCAAAAGATCGCAAAATTGGTATGAAAGTTGTATTACATCCATTATTTTGGAGTTAAAAATTAAACTAACATAGTATAATAAGTCAACGATTCAAAAGATTATAAAAATTTGCATGGAAAGACTTGTACTGATAGATCGGTTTATTATTAACGGCTTTTTATTTTGGAGTTACGAAATTAAAATAACAAGATATGATATGTTGATCAATTGACAATTCAAAAAGATCGAATAATTCTTGGGATTGTAATATATTTGTTACCATTCGATACATTAAATTACGAACTAAATGCGTAAAACAACAAAAGCTACCAATGTATTCGATTGTATGATTATATGTTTTGGATTCTTGAAACATGTTTACATTACATATATCATATACATCAAATTTCACTGAACAATTTTACGATTCAAATTATTACTCGTAGTTTAGGGTTTAGGGTTAGGGTTTAGGGTTTAGGGGTTAGGGTTTAGGGGTTAGGGTTTAGGGTTAGGGTTTAGGGTTAGGGGTTACGGTTTAGGGTTTAGGATTAGTATTAAAAAATTAGGTTGTTGATATTCATTTTAATCACATTCAATATATGTATTCGGTTTTTTATTGTCACTTCGCCAGATTATGCTGAGGTCATGGGGATTAGAGAAGCATTTTGCTGGATTAAAAATGAACAACTAAGCGATGTCATAGTTGAAACAGACTGTCTTGTGGCGGTTCAAAGCAATACAGGGAAGTGAAATAATGGCATCTTACCTTGGAGTATTGGTTCAGGAGTGCAGAAACCTTTTGAAGGAAGTCAAAAACAAGGGAGTAACACTTAATTTTGTAAAGCGATCTTCGAATAACTTAGCCCATGCTTTTGTAAGCTGTAGTTATTCTGTGGCTGACCGCATCTGGAAGGCAAATGAAGTCTCCCAAGAAATAATTCTTGTACTTGAGAATGATTTGAATTAATGAATGCCTATTTTCCTTTGGCAAAAAAAAATGATTTTCTTGAGGGAATCCATTGTAATATATACATTCAGACAACAATTTTCATATCTCAAACTTAGAAAGCGATGTGTGAATTAATATTCTACAACTGTTTAAAAGTAAAAACCGTTGTCCAAATTAGACAACGGTTTAATGTTAGAAAACACTTGTTTTACTTGTATTATTACAACAGTTGTATTCACTAAACCGTTGTCTCATTTGGACAACGGTTTTAATAGAAAATAATGTAAATCTTGTTTTACAACGATATAATGTGATGAATTAACGATTCAAAAGATTACGTTATTTTTGAATTATTTATTTTTAATTTATATATTCGATTATTTAATCATTTTCAATTTATATATTCGATTATTTATTGTTATCATATATATTAAGATAATATATCGTATTTTTATTTTCGATATGTGAAGTTTATTTAAAAAAAATTAGTTAATTAAAAAATAAAATTTAATGAAATATACATAGAAAATATTACCAAAGGCATTAAATTAGTTTTTGTTCCCCCCAAAACTTGTTAAGTACAAGTCCAATTTTTTCAACCCCTCCCTTTTCCCTCGTTTCTCCCCCCTTTTCCCAGACTTAACTCCACCCCAAATTGAAACTCTCAAATATTAAAACTAATTGAGACTAAATCTCACTCTCAAATATTACTCTCACTCTCGCTAAATCTCTCACTCTCACTAAATCTCTCAGGCGACTAAATCTCTCCCCATCTCCATCTCTCCGATTGTACTCATCTCTCTTGGTACAATCTCTCTCGATCTCTCTCTCTCTCTCCCTATTTAATTTGTTTGAGGTCCAATATTTGGGTTTAATGTTTGTTTGAGGTTTAGTGTTTGTTTGAGGTTTAATGTTTGATTTTCTCTCTCTTTTTTCATATTTGGGTTTGATTTGTATGCATGTCTTGATTTGGGTTAAATTTGATTTAGGTTTAATTTGGGTATATTTCATTCTCTCTCTGTTGTTTTGTTTGGGTTTGATTTTCTGTTTGTATTTGTATTTGTTTAGGTTGATCTATTTGGGTTGATTCATCTAGGGTTGATTTATTTGGGTAATTTGTTTTGCGTGTTGTGTTTGGGTTTGTATGTTGAGCATGCAAACATAATTGAGTCTTTGTGTTTGGGTTTGGGTAATTTGGGTTGATTTATTGTGTTTCTCTGGTTGTGTTTGTGGATAGGTATCTTTTTGGATATACTTGTTTACTTGTTTCATTCTTGATAAAACTGTATGCTTTTACTTGTTTGTTTACTTGTTTCATATTCGTTTACTTGTTTGTTTACCATATATTTCTAATATGTCCATACTTGTTTGTTTAGCTATGGCCCTAATTTGATCTCTATGTTGTGTAGATTAGTTATGGCCCCTTCGAAGAAATCAAAGAAGGCCAATTCTGCTCCAAATAAAACCGCTTCGAACTTGTTGAAGGTTTTAAAAAGGAACAATTCAATTGAGAAAGTGCCAATGAAGAAGAAGGCCGACTCTTGCCCTCTTGATTCTTCCCCTGAATCTGTCAAGAAAAAGCCTATATCTAAGATCCTGAAAAAGGAATTGTGCAAGAAGAGGAAACGAGCCGAGAAACCAGTGCCTTGCAAACAAGAAGGACTTAAACTTTTAAAGCGCGGAGCTGTTACAATGCATAGGATTGTCAAGCGTAAGATGTTGGGCATCAAGTACCCTGTGTTTTTCAATGCAAAGAGCGAGCCGTATGGTACTGCTGCTTCGGAGTTTCAGTCTTATATTGGGGTTCTTGCTAGAACTAAAGCCCCGATATGTTATCCTACATGGAAACATGTTCCAATAGAAAGAAAAAATAAGATATGGGATTGTGTGCAGGTAAAATAAATTCCACCTCAACAATGTAGCTAACATTATTTTATTCAAGTACTTAATATAATAAACATGCTATGTAGATGGCGTTTGAGGTACCGCCAACAGTAAAAAAAATGGTATGGAAGTCTGCGTGCCAGAAGTGGAGGGAGTTCAAATGTCAATTAACAATTGACTATATACTTCCATATAGTGAGCAGCGTGAGTTGCTCGAATTTCCACCAGCTGATTACTCATTTATCGAGAAGGCACACTGGGATATGTTTGTTGCGAGCTGTCTAACTGATGACTTTTCGGTGGGTTCTCACTTATTATCACATAGCATAAATATTAGTTCTTCCATGTATGTTGCTTACGTTTTGATGTTTTTTATGAAGGCGATCCACGATAAACAAAAAAAAAGGGCCTTGAATGAATATCCTCATCGCATTTCTCGCAAAGGATATACAAACCTCGAACAGGAAATGGTTAGTGATATAATGAAACATATTATTTTTTAATTTTCTATGACATTTTCATGCATGATTATGGTCTAGTTTTATTTTTCTCACATGTTTATATACATGCAGACTGAAGGTAATATTGAGGTGGAGGTCGATCGCTCTAGTACCTGGCTTCGTGCACGTCAAGATGCAAATGGGAATTATATTTCGGATGAAGTTGCACAAATTGCTCTGGAGATTGTAAGTTAATCAATTTTGTTGTAATTTCAATTCCTTTTTTTTATGCAGGATGCTGTAGAAGTTGCAGTTGTGTGCAACATACCTGATGATGAAATTGTTAAGGGAAATTTGGAGTGGGAATTGGAAATTGGTTCCCCAACCAATATTGTTGCTTACGCAACTGTTGATACAGTTGTTAAAGCTGTTCATAGGAAACCATTGGGAAAAGAGAATGCACGAGTCTCAATTACTCTTGTAATCCAAAAATCTGCTAAAATTCCTTTCCCAATCGGAGAAGAAGTTGTGACTGTGGAACAAGCTATCGACACATATGTCGCGTGAATGAGAAAGCTTATAATGAAAGTTAAGACAAGCCACGATTCAGCAAGTGAAACTTCGGCGAAGGTTTAAAACTAACTAATCTTCTTCTTTTTTTTGATGTCAAAAGTAAAAGTTTAGTGAACTATGCTCTGTTTATTGAACTGGTCTATTTTTTTTACTGGTTCAGGGAGGCAAGAAACCTAAATATAAGAAGGTGAAAGATTGTGCACGGGAAACAGGGTATGAGATTCATATGGGTGCTGATTACCCCACTGCTTTGAAGCGTTTGTGGTATTAGGCAAAAGATGCGTAGGCGGATGGCCGCATAGTCACTTTTGAGTTATGTGAAGAAGCTTTTGCATCAAAGAGTAAGAAGGTTGTTTTTTTATCAGACGTGTATGCCTTGTGTCGTGGAGGTGAAATATCAGGCTCCATCATTTGCATGTTTGTTAAGTAAGTGTCCTAATTCAAATTTTTTATCTAATTTGTCCACGGTTTAATGAATTTTTGAGTTTGGGTTATAATTAAAAATTGTTTATTTTTTTTACAGTTTATTGGAGGGTTATTTGATAAGGCACAAGATGTCCGATATGGTATCCTTCGTTGATCCTAGCTTAATAGGTACTCTCGGTTGTGGTTCTCCAGCAGCTAGGTCGCGAGCCCTTTCTGTTAGATTTAAGGATGCTAAGCCAGGCCAAATTTTTTTTCTTGCCATATAACCATATGTAAGTAATTTATTTCATATTTTTTAAACCCCCTATATAATTACATCATAATCTGTTAATGCAGAGTGAAAAAAGCAAGTTGGTTTATAGTTAAAGGATTTATACCATAAATAAATATTATCAAACAGGTAGTACAACTTAACTACAATGTACCCTTCATATTAGTACAGTGAACAATCTGTGCCTTGATTACTAATTTAATAAATATATATGATTTACTAGGAATCATTGGGCACTGACCGCCGTGAGTCCAGATTCACAACTTGTTTACCACATGGACCCGCTCAAATGCCGAATTGCAGATGATGAATGGGTTGAAATTGTCGACAAGTGAGTACAAACATAAAAAACTGATTTCATCTGGAATTGCTTTAGGAATACAAAAATCTGTTTTAATGTTCATTTATGTTATATTGTCGTAGTGGCATCAAACTATACAAGGAGAATGCAAAGATGTTTAAAAACAAGAAGATTGTGTGGGAGAATTTGGCGGTAATTTTTTTTTGTTAGTGTAGATATTGTGATCAGTTTCTCTGAAGAGTTGTGTAAATGTAATTATATTTTTTCCTTGTTTTCCAGGGCGTTGGCTCCAGTCTGGGAGCAAGGACTGTGGTTTTTATATCATGCATTATATGAAAGAAATCTCTCTGGACAAGGAATTCAAATTTGCTTCCAAGATAAAAATTGCTTTTTATTTATTTCTTGTGATAAGAAATATCTCTGAGTATGTGAGTTGTGCCACTAACATTTTTTCATTTCCCAGTGGGCTAGCAGGAACAACCAAGCATACAGCATTGGAGATATCAATGAAATCAAGATTGAATTGGCGAAGTACTTCACAAAGAAACATGTTCATGATTAAGTGACTAGGCTTTGTCATTGTCCGTGGGTATTTTTGGTTGAACATTCGTCATCCCGGTAGTTAATTTAGTGCACATATGCTGCTGCACATATCATAACTTCAGAAAAACTTAGTCTATGCCTCTATGGTAATGTTCATCTTGAAATACTGTGCAATCCGTATTTCAAACTGTGTCTCTTTTGTTCTATAGTTGGATTAGTTAATTTTAGCTTCTTCTATGGTTGTATTCTGTTGGAATGGTAAACTTTAGCTGGGTAGGTGGTTTGAATGGTGAATTTTAGCTTGGTTGGATTTGTTGGAATGGTTGGATGTATGAATTATGGTATTTTGTTTTTGGCATGATAATTTTACTGCTTGCACTCATTTTTTCTAACACACAAAACCATTGTCTGACTTGATTATAGCCAGTAATGGTATCATTGTTTTCAATCAAAACAGACAACACTTTTAACCAAAAAATATAATTATTCAAGGAAACCATTGTCAAAGAACACATATGCCTTCTATTCCAACAAGCAAAAAAATATTCAAAGAACAACTTTGTCTCAACTTACTTACTACAACACCATATACCTCTAGCAGCTTTGTCTCAAGTAAACTACAACAGGTGAATGACAACATTGTGCGAAGAAAATATCAACAACAGCAAAAGTTATTAATTGACACCATTGTGTGATATCGAATTTGTAGTATACGTTTTTAAAAACGATTTTAAACTACGAACTAAATGCATAAAACAACGAAAGTTACTAATTGACATATAAGTTGCAAACAAAGTGTATGATTGTATGACTATATGTTTCGGATTCTTGATACATGTTTACATTACATGTGATGTTTGTTAAGAAAAATTAAAAATCTAGTGAATTGTTTTAAATTTAATAAAATTAAATTAGAAAATATTACTCTAAGTAACAAATTTATTAAAAAAATATTAGATTAAAACTCTCATTTATTTAGTAACAAGTTTATTGTACCAGAGGCATTAGATTAGTTTTTGTTCCCCCCAAAACTTGCTAAGTACGAGCCCAAATATTTCACATTTCCCCCCATTTCATTTTTCCCCCCATTTCCCAGACTAAAATTCTCACCCCAAATTGAAACTCTCACTTAATTAAAACTCTCTCACTCTCACTAAATCTCTCAGGCGACTAAATCTCTCACTCTCACTAAATCTCTCAGGTGACTAAATCTCTCCCCATCTCTCGTTTTACTCATCTCTCTCGGTACAATCTCTTTCCATCTCTCTCTCTCCCTATTTAATTTGTTTGAGGTCCAATATTTGGGTTTAATGTTTGTTTGAGGTTTAATGTTTGTTTGAGGTTTAATGTTTGATTTTCTCTCTCTTTTTTCATGGGTTTGATTTGTATGCATGTCTTGATTTGGGTTAAACTTGATTTAGGTTTAATTTGGGTATATTTGCTTCTCTCTCTGTTTTTTTGTTTGGGTTTGATTTTCTCTCTGTATATTTGTTTGTATTTGTATTTGTTTAGGTTGATTTATTTGGGTAATTTGGTTTGTATGTTGTGTTTGGGTTATGTTGAGCATGCTAACATAATATTATCTTTGAGTTTGTTTATATTTGTATTTGGGTTGGTTTATTTGTGTTTCTCTGGCTGTGTTTGTGGTTGGGTTTCTCTGGTTGCGTTTGTTTTCATCAAATGGTTGTGTTTGTTTTTATTTCTTTTTGGTTCTGTTTCGTAAGTTTGAGGGTTTTGTATGCGTTTATGTATCTCTGTTGTGGTGTTTGTGGTGTGTTTTTGTTTCTGTTGGGTGGTACAGAGGACACAAATACAAGGTATAGCTTTAGTTATATCTGTTAGGAGATATTATTCATGACATGTTTACTTGTTAATATCTTAATGTTTTGATTAAATACTTGGATTCTGTTTTGATTTCTTTTGGTTCTGTTTTGTAAGATGTTCCGGTTCTGTTTTGATCAAATACTTTGATGCTTTCAACTTTTAAAGCGCGGAGCTGTTACAATGCATAGGTTTGTCAGGCGTAAGATGTTGGTCATCAAGCACCCTGTGTTTTCCAATGCAAAGGGTGAGCCGTATGGTACTACTGCTTCGGAGATGCAGTCTTATATTAGGGTTCTTGCTAGAACTAAAGCCCCAATATGTTATCCTACATGGAAAAATGTTCCAATCGAAAGAAAAAATAAGATATGGGATTGTGTGAAGGTAAAATAAATTCCATCTCAACAAAGTAGCTGAGATTTTTTTATTTAAGTAAGTACTTAATTTATTAAACATGCTATGTAGATGGCGTTTGAGGTACCGCCAACAGCAAAAAAGATGGTATGGGAGTCCGCTGGCCAGAAGTGAAAGGAGTTCAAATGCTAATTAACAATCGATTATATCCTTCCACATAGGGAGCAGCGTGAGTTGCTCGAATTTCCACCAGCTGATTACTCATTTATCGAGAAGGCACACTGGGACCTGTTTGTTGCTAGCTGTCTAACTGATGACTTTTCTGTGGGTTTTCTCACTTACCTTGTTTTTTTAGTATGATCACATAGCATAAATATTAGTTCTTCCATGTATATTGCTTACGTTTTGATGTTTTTTATGAAACCCATCCACATTAAATAGAAAAAAATAAAGGCCTTGATTGAATATCCTCATCGCATTTCTCGCAAAGGATATGCAAACCTCGAACAGGAAATGGTTTGTGATATAATAAAACATATTATTTTTTCATTTTCTATGACATTTGTATGCATGATTTTGGTCTAGTTTTTATTTTTCTCACATGTTTATACACATGCAGACTCAAGGTGATCCTGAGGTGGAGATCGATCGATCTAGTACCTGGCTTCATGCACGTCAAGATGCAGATGGTAATTATAAGTCGGAGGAACTTGCAAAAATTGAAGATATCAATGAAATCAAGCCTGAATTGTCGAAGTACTTCACAAAGAACTACGTTCGTGATTAAGTATTTCAAACTATGTTCTCTTTTGTTCCAAACTGTCTTCTCTTTTGTTCTATGTTTGGATTGGTTGGATTAGTTAATTTTAACTTGTTTTATGGTTGTATTTTGTTGGAATGGTAAATTTTAGTTGGGTAGGTGGTGTGAATGGTGAATTTTAGCTTGGTTGGAATGGTTTGGTGTTGGATGTATGTATTGGATATGAACTATGGTATTGGATATGAATTATGGTATTTTGTTTTTGGCATGATCATGTAACTACTTGCTCTCATTTTTTACAACTCACAAAACATTGTCTGACATGATTATAGCCAGTAATGGCATCATTGTAGTCAAGCAAAACAGACAACACTTTTAAGCAAAAAAATTAATATTTAAGGAAACCATTGTCAAAAAACACCATATGCTTCCTATTTCAACAACACAAGCAAAAAATATTCAAAGAGAAGCTTCGTCTGAATGGAACTACTACAACAGGTGAAGGACAAAAATATGTTGTCTAAATATATTTAAATTGTGTAATACATTACAAAGATTGTTGTGTGACTAAAAATTGAACAACACATTGTGCCTTCTCAATGATTGCTTATAGAACACCCATACAACAGTAAGAACTCAAACAAGTGTTGTATGAATAAATATAGAGTAACGGAAACAATTTAAAAACTGATGTGTTCCTTAGAATACAACAACACCTTAACATTTCCTTCTTGTTGTTTATATACCACCAGGACAACAGTTAGAGAATGACAAAGTGTTGTCAAATTGGACTCAATAATGTGGCACACTATAAAAACTGATGTGTGCTCAGATATCCAACAACACTTTTGAGCAGGAATGACAATGTCTAGTTCCTTTATTTACAACAAATATAGAACTGTAAACTGTTGTCTGTTTAAGGTTAAATTGTTGCGTATAATATAAACACCGTTGTGTTAAATGTACTATAACAATGATAAAGAAATCCATATACCGTTGTGGGAACTGTATATTAACGACAGAACTTTACAACGTAATGCTCAACCAAATGTATTTCCAACAATGGTAACTGGGCATAATAGTGTTGTTGTTTCTGGTATATACACAACTATTTCCAACAATGGTAACTGGGCATAATAGTGTTGTTGTTTCTGGTATATACACAACTGGGATTAAGTGCTTAATTGTTGTCTTACGCTGAATTGTTGTTTGATGCGCGTATCAGACGGCTGCACAATAGACAACGGAAAAAATCGATTCAGACGACTGATTAAAACCGTCATCTGATAGCAGATTTCTTGTAGTGTTTGTTATCTCATATTCCTCCGTTAACATATACCAAATTAGAATAATAAGTATAATCGTTTTACATTGAGTCGTTATAGTATGTGCCCAAGGTACATTCTAACAATACCCCTGTCCACGGAGGTTAAGAAAAAGTGTAAAGTAATGAAGAAAAGTAAAAAATGTGAGTAAAGTGGTGGGATTGATCAATATTTTATATAATAAAGTGAGTTTTGTGGAGAAAAGTGATGGGTGTTGTTACTTTTTATATTATAAAACTTTACTATTGTGGTTAAGTTTTGGAATTAAAAAATTGAGAACGATATCCAAAAAAGAAAATGTAAAGAAATGAGAGGGACAGAGAGATTACTTTTTAATGAATTAATTAATTTTTATTAATTGAAATTTTTGTGCATCCAAAAATCATTATAATAAATGAAAATAAATCAATCAAAAGATGATCACTAAGCTCTTATTATAGATCGTTGAACAGACATTAAAAAAACCCTTTTACATTTTGTGTTGAAGTTGCTCTACAGTTTAATAGAAGATCTTAAGTTATTCATATTTTGCGAGTGGTACGTAGTGAAGTAAAGGGCCTGAAAATTTGGGTAAGCGAAATTGTTTTTAGTTACCTACTAGGAGCGTACAATGTTAATTGGTGCAACTGTCATATATAAAATAATTAATAATCATACATACGTACAATATACACTTCCTTGTTTTTATTTCACTTACTCTTGGCGTCCATCTAATTTTTGTCGGCCTGTTTATAGTTTCGTCCTGTGATAAATGTCTATTTACTTGCATTAATTTTGCAAATTGTTGGGTATTTCGAATTCCAGCTGACTTCATTATTTGTAGGTTATTCACACTTCTGCACGTAACTTAGAGCATCTCCAATGGGAGAGACCCCTTAGGTAAATTTTAAAATTAATTACCATAAATAAGAATTATAAAGAATGTGTAAAAAAAATTACACTCCAATGGGACAAAACTGTTATCTATAATTATAGATAATCTCTTGATGTTGGCTATATTTGTCGAACCTCTAGAGACCTGTAAGAAGATTACACATCATCTATTACCATAATAAAATAATACATTCTATTTATAACAACTTGAAATAATAATAACATACCATTTTTAAAAAATAGCCAATCATTATAGCCAATACCATCGCGCCTTACAGGTTCAGTAAATTTTACATAATCAATATTATATATCATTTTAGCCAACCAATTTAATTAACACCATTGGAAATTTAACCAACACCATTGGAGATGCTCTTACAATATTTTTATTGTATTTTTACAACTGATGTTTCCGAAATTGCTTTCTTTTTCTGAATCAGATGGAATGACTGACTGTAAATTTTTTTTTGCTAAATCTGACCGTAATTTTTACCTACTACTACGTATGCGTGTGTACTAACAGTATATACCTCCTCTTTAAAAGACTGAAGTTTATTCTCATACTAGGAGCCCATCTATATATATTATAATGACAGGAGATCGGAAGTTACCAGAAGCGTTCAAGATAGTTTTCTTGAATTTTCGTTTTTTTGATTTTTTTATTAAAATTATATTTTTGCATTAAATAGCTTTTAATGACATATTAATTAGTCATTAATTATACCTAATAAATATGTATTAAATTTATGTTATTTTATTTATTTAAAAAATAATAAAACTTTATTTGAGTATTATAATTATTATTATTTCAATATTAAATATTAATTACATTTATAATTAAGTTTAATTTTAGGTAAAATGACGACTAAAAATTGTTTACATTGTGTCCTTTTTTATTCCCTATCGAATAACACTTCGATTTCTTTTCGAACAATTGTAGTGGAGACGACCCTTAATTTCTCAAGTAATTTTTATTATTATCGATTATGGAAATCGTTATAAATTAGAGAAGTATATAAATCTTCACTTAACATCCATAATAAAAATAATATAAGTACTATTTTATATTTATACATTAATACATTACACATGGATTATGACCAAAGCGATTAAATTGTAAAAACCCAATTTTATCGATAGATTAAATCGATAAAAAAGTTGTACACCCGTTGTTCAATATATTGTGTTGAAATAAATTAATATTCTAATTAAATAAATTCTTACACTATTATTGAACATGTATGTTATAAGAGGGGCGTCGGCTTTAAAAAGTGTTATTATATATAATATTTATAACTTTTGATTGTAAAATCTACATTTATATTATAATTGCTACTGTTTATATTTATGATATTTTTGAGATTATGAAAATCTTAGATATGTGTTGTGGAATAAAAACGAGGGTTTGTATGTATTAAATACAAGGGATGGTGAGCTTCGAGCTTTAATGGTTGTTCTTGCGTTCGAGACTGATCGGTCCTCACAAGATGCCTACGTATCTCTGTATTGCTAGAGAATCAAGCCAACGTAGTTCTGAGAATGAGGGGTCAGGCCCTTTATATAGGCTGAGAAGCCTTAGAATTAAGGTAGGAGTTGGAGACTTAATAGATAAGTCACCTCCTTGAGGAAAGTTCTAGACTCCTTCCTTGTAGGAGTCTGTTGCCATATCGATTTGGATGCCTTGGAGGCTAAGTCTTGTAGAGATAATGTCCTTATCTGACACTTATTGCTGAGCTATTTATTACCCCTAATATTAATTCCGAAATTAATATTAAAGATAGGACTTTGGACCCTGTTGGTGGGCCCCACGTTCGGACCATACCGGGTCTAATTAATGCAACACTAAATGTGTCTTTAGGGCTTATTTTTAGCCCATATCATTTGCCCCCCAACTTCTAAGAAAACTGATCAGGTTTTCCTTGAAGTTTTAAAGGTCCTTTCCAAGACTCGGGTCAGGGTTCATCTTTATACACTAGTGTTTCACGAGTATTCTCTTTATGTAAAGCGTGGAGCGACCGACGCGTTTACGACAATGTTAATTCGATGCTAATCGGCACTAATCAGCCTTAACGATATTTAAACAATGTTTAAACGATGTTGAACGGCATAAAACTGCACTAAACGGTACTAACTAGCCTTAAACGACACTTAAACAACGTTTAAGTGACGCCAACCGGCATTAAACGACACTGAACGGTGCTTATCGGCACCAACGGTGCTAATCGGCACTTAATCGGTGCTTATCGGCACTAACGGTGCTATCGGCACTTAATCGGTGCTATCGGCACTAACGGTGCTAATCGGCACTTAATCGGTGCTTATCGGCACTAACAAGCCTTGAACGACACTTAAACAATGTTAAGCGATTCTAAACGGCGCTAAACGGTGCTAAAGGGCACTAGCAGGGGTCCGGGGGCGGCAGCCCCCGGGCGGGGTCCAAGGGGCGGCAGCCCCTGGCGGGGTCCAAGGGGCAGAGCCCCTGGCTGGGGTCGAGCTGCCAGGTCAGTACTATTCAAGGGCTAGTACTATTCAGAAATTATCATTTCGACTCAAATTTCTGAATTTTAATCACAAAATTCGAGCTCAATTTCGAGCTCAAACTGCCTCCAGATCGCAGCCATTTTTCTTGTTTCCTAAGTCATTTTCGACCTGGAAATTTCGAAGAGAAATCAGTGTATTTTCGAGCTCAATTTCGAGCTCAAACGGGGGCCAAGTCGTGGCTATTTTATAGGTTTTTTAGTTCATTTTCGAACTAATTCATACGACCTCATTCGGTATGGAAACGACCTCGAGTTTTCACCCAGGTCGTGACCTTCTCCCCGGCTTTTCTAGTCATTTTCGACCTCGTGCTGGCGACCTCAAACCAAGGGGAAACGACCTCAAAGTGGTTCCAGGTCGCACAGATTTTTCACACTTTCTAGTATAATTACGACCAGAATTTACCAATCTCATTGTAGTATAAATCCGACCTCAACACAACACATAAACGACCTCAAGTTAGGCCTAGGTCGTGTGGGTTTTTCATATTTTTCAATTCAAATTCGAGCTGGAGTTTGCGATCTCAAACCACGCCTCAAATGGACATGTTTTAGTTGATTTTCTGGTTATGTGAATGAGCTCGAAATCCTATTGCAAAGCGAGGTCGTAGGTGCCGACCTCATACCACCTTGTTGGAATGTTGATTCAGTTACTCATTCTTGAGTTGTTCACGAATCTCTTGATCCAAGGTTGGGATCTGATAGCTTTGTTGGCCTTCTAAGGCTTCAACTTAGTTCCTTAGCCCTTGATTTATAACACAAGGCCTGGATTCTAAGGTTGATGTTGGTGTTCTGGATCACCAACACGAGGTTTCAGGTCAATAGGAGGTGTTTGTTATGCCTTAAATGGTTTCGTGAACCTTGACTTGTGACCTTCCGGGCCTTAACTTATTTGCTGAGACCTTGGTTTTAAGGTTATTATCAACCCTTGATTCCCTTGATTCTCATTCTAAGATGTAGGAATGATGAAGTCCCTTAGTTCTTGCCCCCCTTGCTTCATATAGTGGAGGTCTTGCTTCTCGGTTGATCGCTCAAGAAGTTCACTTGCCACTAAGCACTCAACTTTAAGTCTGGTGTGCCTTGGCTGGTTGCCAATCCTCTATCTTACTTCTAGGTTTCCAACCTTCTTCTTATACTTGTAGAACCTTGACTAGGTTTTAAGTAGCCTGATGCCTCTTGTCAGGTTCGTTTGGAGGCAGATAACCTTGTTGGCCATCAAGGCTTGAATTTTTAGATTTGAAGTTCAAGACCTCAAGTGTGGAACTGTAAAGGACCTCTTATCTCAACACTCTCATTAACAGTTTCTGTACCTTCAAGGCATTATCAAGGGGCCAACCAGTCTCAAGATGAGCTTTAGGGTCTATCCTTCAGCTTACATCAACTGGTGCTACCAATTTCAAATTGATGGTGGGGGTCTTCAGGACTTGGAAGTAGACGCTCCCAGAATGGGTCTCGACCCTTGAATTGAGATAAGGCATCGACCTTTGTATTCTCCTCCCTTGGGATATACCTGGCACTCATCTAACTGGGGTATCGCAGCTTTCACAATCCTCAAGTATTTGGCCATATTCTTTTCTCTAACCTCAAACTCTTCATTGACTTGTGAGACTACCAACTTTGAGTCTCCACAGACTTTCAGGTTCTTGACCCTCAGGGCTCTTGTCAGTCTAGGTCGGCTATCAGAGCTTCATACTCCGCCTCGTTGTAGGTTATTTGGAAGTCCAACTTCAAGGCATACTCGAGTGTGAACCCATCGGGGCTTTGCAGAACTTAACCTGCACCACTGGTTTTTGTTTTAGATGCCCCATGAAAATAGAGCTTTTTGTTTTTGATGCCCCATCAAAATAGAGCATCCAATATTCCTTCTTCTCTTCCAGGGGTTTCTCACCTTGCTGACTTTCCTGGTCTATTACCTCCTGCCCCCCGACTTCTTGGTTGTCAATGGTATATTCAACCACGAAGTCAGTTAACGCCTTATCCTCAATGGCTGTCCGAGGCTTCTGTGTGACTTCCATGTCTTCAACCGGAAGGACCTGCCCCCCGACTCCATCAGGCCTTAACGAGGCTACATAACAGCTTCATGCCATCTTCTGATCACCTTTATGTTCTCCAACACCATTCCTGGTAGGGAACTTGATCTTCACATGATAGGTTGAGGCAACAGCCTTGAATGCATGAAGTCCAGTCCTTCCAAGGATAGCGTTGTACGTTGAATCCGCCTTGATTACCAGGAAGTTCAACATCTGAGTGGCCTCCTTGGGCTCTTGCCCGATAGTTACAGGCAGCTGAATAGTCCCTTCAACTTTGGATTTTACTCCATTAAATCCGTATATAGGCATGTTATTGGGGGTCAACTGAGAATCAGTGTATCCCATCTTCACAAACGCATCATGAAACAGAATGTCAACGGAAGCTCCATTGTCTATCAAGACTCGCTTCACCTCCGAGTTTCCAATCACAGGAGTTATGACCAACGGGTCGTCATGGGGGAACTTTACCCCTTCCAAGTCTGAGTCATCAAAACTAATCGCTACCTCAGTTTTTGCAAGCTTCGGGGCCTCTCCCACGATGTGCAACACCTCTCGGGCATAAGCCTTTCGAGAGTTCCTAGTTGTCCCGGCCGCAGTTGGGCCTCCTGAGATCATGTTGATTACTGGCCCTCGGGGCTGTGGGTTGCGATCTTGATCGTCATCCCTTCTATTATAGTCCTTTCTCTGATTAGCACGGTCTTCACCCTTAGTGAAGTGCCTCAGCTTCCCTCTACGGATCAAAAACTCAATCTCATCTTTGAGTTGCTTACAATCGTCAGTGTGATGCCCCACGTCTCTATGGAATCTGCAATACTGATTCTGGTTTCTCTTTGCGGGATCACCCCTGAGTGGCTTCGGCCATCTGAAATCCTTATCATTCTCAATGTCCAACAAGATTCGACTCTTAGGAGTACTCAACCTTGCATACTCAGTGAACCTTGACCCTTGGTTCTTCTTAGGGGCAGAGTCGGAGTCCTCGCTAGTTCGGGGATACTTGTCCCTAGCATCATACTCTTGATCATCATAGTCCTGGTCTTGCTTTCGCTTCTTGGAGTCATTGTTACCTCCTCCTCCACCTACGGTGGTTTCTTTCTTCAAGCTATCCTCAGCTTTAATATACTTATCAGCCCTTCGTTGGAGCTCAGCCATATTTTCTGGGGGATGCTTCGCTAATGACCTTTTAAAGAAGAGGTCAGTGGTTCCGTGCTCCAGGGCTACCATGGCCACCTTATTCTCCAAGTCAGTGATATTTAGAGTGTCCTTAGTGAATCGCTTAAGGTAATCCCTTAGATTTTCATTCTTTCCTTGTACCACATACATAAGAGACGCAGAGCTCTTCTCATGAACTCTTCCACTAATGAATTGGCTGATAAAAGCAGTGCTCAATTCCTTAAAAGATCCAATCGAATTTGCAGGCAAACGGCTGTACCACCTTTGAGCCATACCCGACAGGGTTTGAGGGAACGCCCTACACTTGAGAGCGTCACTAGCAGGCTGCAACAGCAGTGCGTTCGAGAATGTTCTCACATGGTTTGCGGGATCACCCGTTCCATCATAAGCCTTTATTGTAGGCATCTTAAACTTCCTAGAGATGTGAGCATTCATCACTTCCTCGGTGAACGGGGGTGTTGGATCATCAGGATCTCCGAGAGGCATCAGATCTTTGGGGTTTCCCTTGGGAATTTCCATCCTTGTGGTTGTTCTTCCGAATGAGGCATCAGCCCTTCTTCATCTCCTTGAAGACCTCTCCAAATCAATGATGGGAATCGTTCCTGAGGTTGGAAGAGGTCGAGTTTGATTCTGTCTTGCTTGCTCCATTGCTATGTCATCCTTCAGCCTTTGGATCCCAGCCTCGTGAGCCTTAATCCTCTCCTCAGCCATTGGTGGAGGTCCATCATGGATCCCTTGAGTCCTTCCTTGAGGCTCTCTTCTAGCACGTTGCCTCCTCGGGGCTTCATCACGATCATCATCCTCAGACGATGAATCATCAGTATAAGGGCCGGAGTAGTCATCATAATCTCGGTCCCGGATTTGTAAGGCATGACCACTTGGTCCTGAGCCTTGAGTCATCGGGGGATAGTTGGGCAGACCGTGCCTGGGATTAGTGTACAAGGGGAGATCCGTAGTATGGATCTGTACCCCTGGTGGCGGGTTGTTCGGATCAACAATCTGGAGAAAGTTGGTCGCTTGTCCTTCCTGATTGGACAGAGGCAACGTACTCTCAGCATGGGGGATCACCCCTGGTTGCTGAGAAACTTGAGAGTGGATAATGACAGCTGATGCTGGGGGAGCCTGTTGAATGATCGTCCCTGATGCTGGGGGAGTTTGCTCGGTGAGAGGTGGGGCAGAGCTAATTGGCACGGCCTCAGTTACAACTGGTGTTGTTCTTCGTGTTTGAACCATGGTTGATGTTGTCTTCCCACAGACGGCGCCAAATGTTGTGGAATAAAAACGAGGGTTTGTATGTATTAAATACAAGGGATGGTGAGCTTCGAGCTTTAATGGCTGTTCTTGCGTTCGAGACTGATCGGTCCTCACAAGATGCCTACGTATCTCTGTATTGCTAGAGAATCAAGCCAACGTAGTTCTGAGAATGAGGGGTCAGGCCCTTTATATAGGCTGAGAAGCCTTAGAATTAAGGTAGGAGTTGGAGACTTAATAGATAAGTCACCTCCTTGAGGAAAGTTCTAGACTCCTTCCTTGTAGGAGTCTGTTGCCATATCGATTTGGATGCCTTGGAGGCTAAGTCTTGTAGAGATAATGTCCTTATCTGACACTTATTGCTGAGCTGTTTATTACCCCTAATATTAATTACGAAATTAATATTAAAGATAGGACTTTGGACCCTGTTGGTGGGCCCCACATTCGGACCATACCGGGTCTAATTAATGCAACACTAAATGTGTCTTTAGGGCTTATTTTTAGCCCATATCAATATGTATAGAGAGTATCTTCAAACATATAATTTAGGCAAATTGTTTTGAATCAATTTTTAAAAATTTTGTAAGAAACCAATCAATTTTTAAAAATAATAAAAAATAATTCATACATATTTTCAATAATTTAGAATGAAAATTTATGAACCGCGCTTCGCGCGGATAAGTTGCCTAGTTTGGGTTAATTTATAAAATATTACGTGTAACCCACTCGCTTTAACTTCATTTTAATCGAAAAGTAATAATTTTAACTTTAAGTTAGGTGTATTCTGGTTAATTTTATTTAAAATAAATTAATTTTAAAAAAACTGACTAAAAAAATAAAAAATTGTATTTTTTAAAAGTAATTTAAAAAAATAAAATACCAATATGCAAATAATATAATACGAGTTAAAACTTGACTAAAAAAAATGATATAAGAATTAAAAAAAGTTGAAAAAAAGTAGGTCAATAATACATAAATTTTTTAAACTAAAACTAATTTTATATTAAAAATTTAAGTGTACACAACAACATTAATTAGTAACTTAAAGTTAGATTTACCTCATAAAGTCTCTGTGTCTATTCGTTTAAAAAACATTGTTTATTCAAACATATAAACTAAATATAATATTGATGTGGAACAAAAATGAGGGTTATCAAATTGCGGTTAGGGTTTGAATGTATTTAATGCAAAGGGGTTGTTGAGCTTCGAGATTTAGTGGTTGTTTCCGTGTTCGAGACTAATCGGTCCTCACAGAGTGCCTACGTATCTCGTTATTGAGAATCAAGCCAAGACGTAGTTTTGAGAATGAGGGGTCAGGCCCTTTATATAGGCTGCGGGAGCCTTATAATTATGGTAGGATTCGGAGACTTGGTGGGCAAGTCACCTCCTTGAGGAAGGTTCTAGACTCCTTCCTTGTAGGAATCAGTTTCCATGTTGAATTGGGTACCTTGGAGGCTACTCCTAGTGATATCGTTTCCTTGCTTGACTCTTATTGCTGAGCTGTTTATCACCCTTAATATTAATTACGAAATTAATATTTAATTAGGCTTTTGGGCCTCGTAAATGGGCCCCACGTTCGGACCATATCGGGTCTAATTAATGCTGCATTAAATGTGTCTTTAGGGCTTACTTTTAGCCCATATCATTTCCCCCCCAACTTCTAGGAAAACTGATCAGGTTTTCCTTGAAGATTTAACTGCCTTTCTCGAGACTCGGGTCAGGGTTTATCGTTTGTACACTAGTGTTTCACGAGTATCGTCTTTTGATGTAAAGCATGGAGCGAATGACGTGTTTATGACGAAATTTTAAACGATGCTAAACGGCACTAAATAGCACTAATCGGTGCTAACTAGCCTTAAACAACGTCTAAACGGCGCTGCATGGCGTAAGACGGCGCTAAACGGTGCTAATCGGCACTAAACGGCGTTAATCGGCACTAAACAACGCTAATCGGTGCTAATCAGAAAGTTGTTAAACGGCTACCGACTGAAAGAGGGTCACCATAAAAACTTCCTGACACAACTGCTTCAGCTGGAGGACTCCCCGGGAGCCTCTCGACTGATGGGTCTCGGCCAGGGCCCTCCCCTGGGTGGGTCTCGGCTGCTGCCTCTCGGCCAGAGCCCTTCTCGGGTGTGTCTCGGCCAGAGGGTCTCGGCTGGGGCTGCCCTCGGGTGTGTCTCGGCTAGTGACTCTAGGCTGGGGCCTTTTCCGGGCGTGTCTCGGCCAGTTGGTGTCGGCCTAGGCTCCTTTGGGATGCCTCTCGATCGATGCCTGTCGGCTGAGGGCTCTCCCAGGTGCCTTTCGGCTGGTAGGTGTTGGCCAGGGGCTTCCTATGGGTGCCTCTCGGCTGATGCCTTCCCTACGGAAGGTTGTCGTCTTCCGATCATTAGCTACGAACACTTAAACGTCGATGAATCAAACGTTCTTAACTCTCTTTTTAAAGTTTTGGCTAATCTCCTGATTAACGTCCCTAATCCTCTTTTAAGGATTAAACTCTTGATTAAGATTAATTAGCTTGTGTCATCCAACCAGCTATTTTATTCCAGCTCCGTGCCGAATATTCATCGCTTCTTTTCCAGAATTATACGAGATATAACGATCTTTTTGTCAATTTTCTGCCATTTCTGAGATTTTAAATGATAAATGACCTGTAAACATGAACCGGCCTGAATTCTAACCTGTTCTAGCACGTCACCACATTTCTATAAAAGATGGAGAGAATTCTTCATTTCTCCTTAATTCTTCATTTCTCAAACTTTCTCTCAAGTTCTCTACTCTCTACTTCTTACGCTTTGAAGCTCAAGTTCAAGTTCTCAAGATGGCAGACAGCAATCAAGCATCCCAAGCTCCTCAAGCACCCTCAGTGTCCATGTCGGAGGCAATGGCCAAAAGGAGCAAAGCTCGATCTCTGAAAGGTAGGAATGAAATTTGGTCTCCCTTATATATTGATCGTCGTTTTACTTCGTTGCTAGACTTGTTTAGCACTATAGCGGATATATTTCCCAACAACTCAGAGCTAGACCCCTACCAGAGTGCATGCAAACTGAAGGAACATTATGTTGAGAAGATAAGGAATTTATATGTCTTCCCGGAAGCAATCAAGGTTCGAATGCCCGGCCTAGGCGACAGAACTTGCAACTGGCATCCGGAGAAGCTTTGTGTTTACAGAGGTGCTTTGGAAACGGGGTTTAGGTTTCCCGTGCATCCCTTCATCATAAGGTTATTAGCTGAACTTCAGGTTCACCTTTGTCAATTGTATCCCAACTCCTAGAGGATTCTTATTATCTTCATTCTAAGATGTCGTGATCTGGAAATCCCTCTAAGTACCACCATGTTTCGAAGTATCTTCTTAGTTATAAATTCTGCAAGTACCAAGAAAGGATGGATTAGGTTTCAGCATCGGAGTTTAGTTCCTCACATGGTGAACACGAAGTCCTTCCTGGATTCCCATCATTTCTGGTCGAGGGAGTTCGTTGTTCTTTATTGGAAAGGCGGTGATTGGGGCCAGTTCTTTGTAAAGAATTTTGGTAGTGTGGAAGATAGTTCACACTTCATTCTGGATCTCGAAACTCACGAGCTTCTCGATCGGGACAGACTTTTAGAGGACAACGGTCGTTCCCACTATCGAACATTTTTAATAGAGAAAAGGCTTGTTGAAGCAGGTCTTAGCATACTTCCCTTCGAGGGTAATTATACTTTCAGTTATACATCTTGAACTATGTTTGTTCTTATTCCGATGTTCTTTCCTTGTATGTTTCAGTTGCTGCGGAACTGGATGCTAGGCCAGAGATGGCGGAGGTCCCTACTGGAAGAATGGTAAAGCAAGCAGATAAGGCTAAGAGGCCAACTATTCCCAAGTGCCCAACTTTCTTGGAGCGATGTACTCAGGGTAAGGGCTCTCGAAATGCCGATGGGAGCACTAGGTCTCCTTTCATTCCGGCTTGGGGTATTTGTGAACAGGACTCCATCCTCGGGTGCTCTGCCCTAGCCCTGGACTGGTGCAAATGCTCTATTACCCCTTCTGATCATCTAACTGTGTCCTCCTGGGATAAAATTGAGGAGTCCGAGCATCTCGGGGCTCAAGCCCTCTATCAGGTATGCTATTTATTTTTCTGAATTCAATGTCCTTGGAAAATTCAATGTACAAATGCCTTAACGAACTTCATATTTACAGGCAAATGCCTACTTTCAATCCGCTGCCAGCCAAGGTCGGGCTTTTCGGGATGAAAACGTGGCATTGAAGAAAGAGAGGAGTATGTTTGAAGATGAACGCAGAATTTTGGAATCTAAAGCCCTCGATGCTGAGAGGGAAGCAAGCTCTTATCAAAGACAGCTCAGTTCCCTGGCTAGGAAGAAATCCTCAGAATTTGAGAAAGTGATCAAAGCTTACCATAAGTCAGAAGATTTCCTGAAGCTTATAGATGATCATGACGATGAGATACGCCCCTACAACATGTCTGTACGCTGGAACAAAGCCATTAACATTGTTAGCAACAAATATCCGACCGTTGTTGATCCGTTGAACTTTCCGTGCCCTGACTGGGATATTAGCAGTGGAGGCTTTGCTGACTATGCTTCCAGTTCAGGAGTCAAGGTTGTGCATCAAACATCGAGCTTTGGCTCTCGAGGAGGCCCTCGACACTCCAGCTCCAACTCCAAAAGATCCGCCATAGCTATTAGCCAGGATTCATCATCCTCGAGCTCTCGCGGGAAGAAGCCCATGCCAGCGAGGAGGGTTGGGATGATTCGTCAGCCGATCTCGGGCAAGAGGAGGCTTCGAAATGAAGCAAGCCCTACTTCTAGCTCTTCATCTGACGCAGAACAGGTAGAGAGGACTGGGGCGCAGGTGGCAGCCGAAGATGGTAGCGGCTCTGACGAGGATGATTCAGATGAGGAGGAGTCTGGCGAGGAGGAATCTGGCGTGGAAGAAAGTTCTGATGAAGCTCCACATGAGTAGGTGGCCTTCCATGGCCTTGTTAGCCGCTTGTGGCTGTGTTTATTTTCATTCGGGGTCCTTCATGGACTTAGACTTTTATTTGATAATGTCTGTAACTTAAACCTTGGCCCTCCGGGGCATCTTATCTATGCAGTTGTTTTCTTTTACTCATATGTTCTTTATTTTCGGTACTTGGTCATTCTAGACTTACACTCGACAGGTGCTTGGTACATAATTAAAATCACATAATCATAGAATGGAAAACAACTTGCATTAATATTGGAAAGGGATTCAACCCTTACATAGATTACTACCGTCCTACTCGGGGCAATAAGCCCTGGAATGGTTTCATTGAAACTTATTTCTACTTCTCCTAATAGATAGATAAAAAGCTAAGTCTTTACAAGAATAGCTTAAACATAATAAACCTTCTGGTTCAAAGCATGCCAGGTGCGAGGCACCTCGTTTCCATCCAAGGTTTCCAGCTTGTAGGATCCTTGTCCTAGTGTCTTCCTGACTCGATACGGCCCTTCCCAGTTGGGGGCTAGCTTTCCCTTCTGGCCAACTCCGGAGGCCTCTATCTTTCTGAGAACCAAGTTGCCTTGTCAAAAGAACCTCTCCTTAACCCTTTGGTTATAGTGGAAGGATGCCCTTTTCTGATGCTCTGCATTCCTGGCATTTGCCTCATCCCTAACCTCATCAATCAGATCAAAGGCGAGCCTCATGCCTTATTCGTTAGCCTCAGGTTCATATGCTTCCACTCGTGGGGATGCATGTGTAATCTCCAAGGGCACAACTGCCTCGGCTCCATAAGCCAACAAGAACGGGGTTGCTCCAGTTGTCACTTTATAGGTGGTGCGGTATGCCAAGAGTATATGCAACAACTCATCCACCCAAGTGTTTCTTGAGCGCTCGACCCTCTTCTTGAGTCCATCAAGGATAATCCGGTTTGCCACCTCTACTTGTCCATTAGCTTGAGGATGAGCCACTGAAGTAAAGCGAAGCTCAATAGCATTCTCCTCATAATATTTCTTGAACTCTTCATTGTTGAACTTTGTCCCATTATCCGTCACAAGGATTCGAGGGATACCATACCTACAGATTATGCTTTCCCAAAAGAACTGAGCGACTTGCTTGGAGGTTATCTTGGCTAAAGGTCTAGCCTCAATCCACTTAGTGAAGTAATCAATGGCCACTATCAAGAACTTCCTTTGTACTGAAGCTACGGGGAAAGGTCCAAGTATGTCCATTCCCCACATTGCGAATGGGATAGGAGAGTTAATCGAGGTTAACATCTCAGGCGGCTGCCTTACAATCGGAGCGTGATTCTGGCACCTGCCACACCTTTTGACATAATTCTACGCATCGGCCAATATTTCTGGCCAATAGAATCCTAAACGAGTGATCTTATGAGCTAGGGCTCTGGCCCCCAAGTGTTGCCTACAGATTCCTCCATGAACTTCCTCTAGTGCATCCTTTGCCTCCTGGGGCCTTAAACATCGCAAGTATGGAATGACGAAAGATTTCTTGTAAAGGATGCCTTCGATCAAGGCATATCTCAATGCTCTCACTGACAGCTTTCGTGCCTCCTAGCATCGTCAGCGAGCCACCCAGTTTCTAAATGAGCTTTGATTGGATCTATCCAACAACTCCCTACATCGATTGGTGCCACCAATTTCGAATTGATGGTCGGGGCCTTCAAGACCTGGAAGTAAACACTCCCTGCATAATTCTATATTTCTAAAGAAGCGAACTTGGACAGGGCATCAGCCTTAACGTTCTCTTCTCTCGGAATGTGCTCCACATAGCACTCATCAAACTGAGTCATAATAGCTTTCACAACTCTCAAATATTTTGCCATAGTTTCATCCTAGGCTTCAA
Source organism: Saposhnikovia divaricata (assembly GCA_036435485.1). NCBI lineage: Eukaryota > Viridiplantae > Streptophyta > Magnoliopsida > Apiales > Apiaceae > Saposhnikovia > Saposhnikovia divaricata. Next base: position 73,383,249 of record CM071595.1, on the reverse strand, counting down.
CCATTTACTTGCGAGATTACCAGTCTTGAGTCTCCACAAATTTTAAGGTTCTTGACCCTCATGATTCTGGACAAGCCCAATCCGGCTATCAAGGGTTCATACTCATCTTCGTTGTTGGTTGTTGGGAAGTCCAACTTCAAAGCATACTCAACCGTGAACCCATCAGGGCTTTGCAAAACCATTCCTGCACCACTAGATTTTGTTTTTGATGCCCCCATCAAAATAAAGCACCCAATATTCCTTCTGATCTGGTAATAGCTCTTCATCTTTATCCTTAACTTCAGGGGTGGGTACTATCTCCTACCCCCCGACTTCTTGGTTGCCAATGGTACATTCAACTACGAAGTCAGCCAATGCCTGAGCCTTGATCGCTGTCCGAGGCTTTTATGTGATATCAAATTCTCCAAGTTCGATTGCCCACTTGATTAGCCTTCCACTGGCCTTCGGGCTATTAAAATATTTCTCAATTATTGGTCCGTCAGGACTTCCATCTTGTGTGACTGGAAGTATGGTCGAAGCTTTCTTGAAGCTGTTATTAACGCCAAAGCAAACTTCTCGATAGGAGAGTAATTCAATTAGGCTCCGTGCAACACCTTGCTCACATAGTAGATAGGTTTTTGAACCTTGCTCTCTTCTCGGATGAGAACAGCACTTAGGGCTCGTTCAGAGACAGCCAGATACAGATACAAAGTCTTGCCGGGACTAGGTTTGGCCAACAAAGGGGCTTCAGTCATGTATTTCATCAACTGTTCAAAGGCCTCTTGGCTCTCAGAAGTCCACTCAAAATTTTTCACCTTCTTTAATGCTTTGAAGAAAGGCAAGCACTTGTCGCCAGACTTAGAGATAAATCTCCCCAGAGCTGCTACTCTACCCATCAGCTTCTGTACATCTCGTATAGAACGGGGGGGTTCCACGTCTAAAATCGCCTTGATCTTATCGGGGTTGACTTCTATGCCTCGCTTTGAAACCATCAAACCCAAAAATTTTCTTGATCCAATGCTAGAGGCACATTTGGCTGGATTCAACATCATCTTATGGTGCCTCAGCACTTCAAATGCCTCTCTGAGGTGCTTAATATGGTCTACCTTGATTAGGTTTTTGACCAACATGTCATCAATATAGACCTCCATGGTTTTCCCAATCAGATGGGCGAATATCTTATTCACCAATCGCTGATAAGTGGCTCCTGCATTCTTTAGACCAAAAGCCATAACAAGATAACAGAAAACACCAAAGTCAGTTATGAAAGATACCTTTGGGATGTCATCCTTATGCATCTTAATCTGATTGTAGCCGCTGAAACCATCCATGAAACTCAACATCTCATGCCCAGAAGTGGCATCTATCAGCGTGTCAATCCTTGGTAGAGAGAAACAATCCTTAGGACATGCATCATTCAGATCAGTGAAGTCTATGAACATCCTCCACTTTCCATTCACCTTCTTGACCATCACAGGGTTAGCCAACAACTCGGGGAACTGAATTTCTTCAATGAACCCAGCTTCTAAGAGCTTGTCAACTTCTTGCTTAATGGCTTCTTGCCTTTCAGGAGTGAAATTTCTCTCTTCTGCTTTATTGTCTTCCGCTTTGGATCGACATTCAACTTGTGATTTATGAGTTGGGGAGCAATTCCTGGCATGTCGGCCGCTGTCCAAGCAAACACACCACTATTTTCTTGTAAGAAAGTCATCAATCTACCCTTCAAGGGTTCCTTCAGAGAAGCTCCAATATACGTAACCTTTTCGGGGTCTCCAAGATCTAGAGGTATAGGAACCAAATCTTCTGCCGGCTTCCCTCGGTGTTCATCATCACCTCGGACATCCATGTCTTCAATCGGAAGGACCTGCCCCCCGACTTCATCGGCTCTCAAAGCAGCTACATAGCAACTTCTAGCCATTTTCTGATCTCCTCTCTGTTCTCCAACACCATTATGGGTTGGAAATTTAATCTTCATGTGATAGTTAGAGGCCACAACCTTAAACGTATGAAGCCCAGTCCTTCCCAGGATTGCATTATATGTTGAGGTTGCCTTGATTACTAAGAAATTCAGCATCTGAGTAGCCTCCTTAGGTTCCTGCCCAATAGTAACAGGCAGCTGAATGGTTCCTTCAACCTTGGATACAACTCCATTAAATCCATAGATAGGCATGTTGGTGAGGGTTAACTGAAACTCATTATATCCCATCTTTATAAACGTATCATGAAACAGAATATCAACACAAGCTCCATTGTCTATCAGGGCTCGTTTTACTTCTGAGTTTCCAATCACAGGAGTTATGACCAACAGGTCATCATGGGGGAACTTTACCCCTTCCAAGTCTGAATCATCAAAACCAATCACTATTGATAATCGGCCCTCGGGGCTATTGGTTACGATCACGGTCATTATCCCTTCGATCATTGTTCTTCCTGTCATATTCTCTTCTTTGATTTCCACAATCTTCACCTTTCGTGAACTGGCTTGGTTTCCCTCTTCGGATCAAGAATTCAATCTCGTCCTTTAGCTGTCGACAATTGTCGGTGTCGTGTCCCACATCCTTGTGAAACCTACAATACTGATCCTTATTTCACTTTGAGGGGTCACCCCTGAGTGGCTTCGGCCATCGAAAGTCCTTATTCTTCTCGATCTCTAACAAGATCTAACTCCTAGGAGTGTTTAACCTTACATATTCAGAAAATCTTGGGCCCAGACTCTTCTTAGATGTGGATTCAGAGTCTTTGCTAGTTCGGGGATATTTGTCCCTAGCGTCGTACTCTTGCTCTTGCTTCCGTTTTCTAGAGTCGTTGTTCCCTCCATTACCTACTGTAGCCTCCTTCTTCATGTTGTCTTCAGGTTTGATATACTTATCAGCCCTTCATTGTAGCTCAACCAAATTCTCAGGGGGATGCTTTGCCAACGACCTCTTAAAGAAGGGTCAGTAGTTCCGTGCTCCAGGGCTACCATGGCCACCTTATTTTCCAGGTCAATGATGTTTAGTGTCTCCTTGGTGAATCGCTTGAGGTAATTCCTCAGGTTCTCATTCTTTCCTTGTACCACATACATAAGAGATGCAGATCTTTTCTCATGAGTTCTTCCGCTAATGAATTGGCTGACAAAAGCGGCACTCAACTCCTTAAAGGAGTCGATCAAATTTTCAGGCAACCGACTATACTATCTTTCAGCCATGCCCGATAGGGTTTGAGGAAATGCCCTACACTTTAGAGCGTCACTTGCAGGCTACAGCAGCAGTGCGTTTGAGAATGTCCTGAGTGTCACTCGTCTGGATCTCCAAGAGGCATCTGATCTTTGGGGTTTCCCTTGGGGATTTCCATCCTTGTTGTTCTTCCAGTTGGGGCATCAGCCCTTCTTTGCCTCCTTGAAGGCCTTTCCAAATCAATAAGGGGAATCCCTCCTGTAGTCGGAGGATGTCGATTTTTATTTTGTCTCGCCTGCTCTCTTGCCATGTCGTCCTTCAGCTTTAGGATCTAGGCCTCATGAGCCCTTATCCTCTCAGCAGTTGTCAAAGGGGGTCCATCATGGATACTTCGTGTCCTCCTTAGAGGTTCTTTGCTAGCACGTCGCCTCCTCGGGGCTTCATCACGATCATCGTCCTCAGATGATGAGTCGTCAGTGTAGGGGCCAGAGTAGTCATCATATTCCTGATCACGGACCAACCCCCTATTATAAAGAGACTCCTGATTCAGCAGGGCATGGCCGCTTGTTCCAACACCTCGAGCAGCAAGAGGGTAGTTAGGCAGACCATACATCATGTTGGTATTTACGGGGAGTTCCGTAGTATGGATACGTACTCCTGGGGGTAGCGTGCAATTGGCACTACAAAGAGAGGAAACCACCATCTGAAGAGGGTTGGTTTCTTGGCTTTGATGGACAACCACCGGTAGAGTCCCCTCAACGTGGGGAATCATCCCAGGGGGTTGAGAGACAAGAGGTTGAATGATAGCCCTTGTTGACGGGGGTAATTGCCCTTCTTCAGTAGAGATAGGCGGATCAGAAGTGGCAGGTGGAGTAGAGCTAAGGGGTATGGACTCGGTCGAGGCTGATGTTATTCTTCGTGTTTGAACCATGGTTGATGTTGTCTTCCCACAGATGGTGCCAAATGATGTGGAATAAAAACGAGGGTTATCAAATTGCGGCTAGGATTTGTATGTATTTAATGCAAAGGGGTTGTTGAGCTTCGAGCTTTAATGGTTGTTTCCGTGTTCGAGACTAATCGGTCCTCATAGAGTGCCTACGTACCTCGTTATTGAGAATCAATCCAAGACGTAGTTCTGAGAATGAGGGGTCAGGCCCTTTATATAGGCTGCGGGAGCCTTAGAATTATGGTAGGATTCGGAGACTTGGTGGGCAAGTCACCTCCTTGAGGAAGGTTCTAGACTCCTTCCTTGTAGAAATCAGTTTTCATGTTGAATTGGGTGCCTTGGAGGCTACTCCTAATGAAATCGTTTCCTTGTTTGACTCTTATTTCTAAGTTGTTTATCACCCTTAATATTAATTATGAAATTAATATTTAATTTGGGTTTTGGGCCTCGTAAATGGGCCCCACATTCGGACCATATCGGGTGTAATTAATGCTGCATTAAATGTGTCTTTAGGGCTTACTTTTAGCCCATATCAAATATCATTACAAATGTACATGATTGGTTTTATATTTGCTAATTAATTGTATATACTTTTTTTTGACGAACAAGCAAGTTTTATTAACTTAACAAATCACTTGACAATACATTCTTGACTTCAATGTAACCCAGCCAGGACAAACTCCCAAACTGTCAAATACAACCTGATCGAGAAACAAAAACGAGATAAAACAAATAGCCGTTTTGTTTTCAGATCGCTTAACAGATAGAATATCGAAATTCTTTAATCTAAAAAGTATTACAATGACATCTCGATCAATCAAACTTACACTAGTAGCATCGCAACTGACCTTCACATAAGCACCATCTGTAGCCCAATGTTCAAAACTATAAGTTACATCAACTGATTTTGGAGCAACAAATGCCCCTAAAATATGAATAATTTTTTGTTGTGAAAGGTGAGATCTTGCGGTATCCACCATCGTCCCAGATTCGATTCAACCCATATAGATCTCCCAAAATATCATATAAATCCTTCTCAGAAAACCTACCGAAACCCGTATCAAGACACACAAAAACATCAAAAATAATACACTAACATCCCAAAAAGATGGGAACGACTAACAACCTTGATAATAAGGTACTCAACAAGATCTCACCCAAAAAGGATTAGATCTCGATTTTATTGAAAAACTGGTAAATAGAATAGAGGAAGGGGGAGCGAAGGAGCTTAATCGGTGAAGGGGGATGAAGGTGGTGAAGGGAGTGAAGGTTTGGAAGGTGGAGAAGTGGTGGATAGAACCCTAGTCATAGGAGTTGACTCTCAAATCGCTTTATGTGTTGTGGGCTATTAATTGTATATACTTTTTTTTTGACGAACAAGAAGATTTTATTAATACTAAAACATTGGAACCCAGCCGGAACAAACCCCCGAACTGTCAATTACAACCTGATTGTGAAACAAAAAATGAGCTAAACAAAGAGCCGTTTTGTTTTCAGATCGCTTAACACATAGAATATAAATATTTTTTAGAGTTAATTGCATATTGCATCCTCTTAGTTTTGGCCAACTGCAATATTTACTCAAACTTCATATAATTTCAGTTTGCATCCCACAACATATTTTGGCGGTTCACTGTAGATCCCTTTCATCCTCTTCCATTAAATTAGTCACGTTAACGTTAAAAAGACAAGGGTAAAATCGTCCTTTAACTTCTTTCCACCACTCTCCCACTGCAGGTGGTGTGGGAATTGATTGTTGGCGGCGTCAGTGGTGAAGGGAGAGGAAAAGAGCGTGGTGAGGTCGGCACTGGTAGTGGAGGTAGGCTGAGAGAAGTCTGGGCGAAGGGGAAGAAGAGGAGTGTTGGAGAAGGTGGATTTTGAATGAGAGGTAGTGATTGCAGCGGTGGGAATTGATGGATGAAGATGGGGACTGTGGGGGGGAGTTCGGTGGAGATGAGTTGCGAGGGGGGAGAGGAGTTGGTGGCGGTCTTTTAGTTGGTGTTGCAAGAGGAGGAGTATGATGAAAAAGGAGGTGAGAAGGTTGCTTGTGCGGGCGGCGAGTGAGCTGTGGGTGAAGGAAAGGGGAGGTGGTGATTGGCTGTAGAGGTGGGTCAAATTAAGGGGAGAGTGATATGGAGAGGAGAAAAGGTTGTGGTGGTTGCAGAAGGGGAGGGAGGAACGGTGGTGAAAGGAGAAGGAAGGAGGAGATAGATGGCTGCGTTGGTGGTTGATGGTGATGTCGCGAGTTAAAGGAGGCGGGTGGCAGATGGTGGTGAGAAGGTGAAGAACAGAGCAGTTGGTCGGAGGAAAACACAATATATGATCAAAATGGTAAAATGGGAGGGAATGGGTAATTGGGAGGGAAAATTGTAAAATGTGTCATACTTCAAGGATCAAAATGTAATTATGTATTATTAATTCCGAAATTACCCCTGCCATTTTTAATGGGAACAGTCAAAATAGACGGAAGGGGTGCAAAGTGCCGCGCCAAAATTATTAAAGGGATGCATAGTGCAATTATGCAAAGTATGGGTAAAAATTGCAGTTGGTCGAAACCAAAGGGATGTGAACTGGAATTAACTCGTTAAATAAAAATGATTACAAAGGTTTCTCGAGCAATCCAATTGACACCAACATTCCTGAAAATAGTAGCATCACAATTGATCTGCGCACATAAAAAACCGGTAATAGTCCAGTGTTCATACCCAACTGAGCTTGGGGGTACAGATACCCCCATATATTGAACAATGTTTCGTTGAGCAAGGTGAGCTCTCGCGATAATCACCACCGTTCTAGATTCGAAGCGAGCTTCCCAGATCTCCCAATACACCATAGAAATCATTCTTAAAACAACACGAGAACAAATCAAAACGCAACAAAAACACTCCAAAAGGAGAGAGACAAACCACTCCAAAAGAAGAGACATAAAACACCCAAAAAATGGATGTAAGAATCAAAAATCTCATCGAAAGATGAAGATTATTGAAAATTATTGAAGGAAAAATAAAAAGGAAAACAAGAGAAGGAGAAAATAGGTACGATGACTATAGTTATTTAGATTACCGGTGGATGAGGAGAGAGATGGGAGAGAGAGGGGAGTCGATTTTCTTGATTAGTTGATTAATTGTATATACTTAGTCGATCGTGGAATGATTTATATAGATTCTTTAGTAAATGTGTGTTATTTATGTTCTTTTTAATAAACATGTGTCACTCTATTTTCAGATGACATGTTAGCCTCCCGTTTAACTTTTAAGTTCTAAACAAAACATTGTATAAATGTTAACATTGTGTTATATGAGATTAAGGTCCATTTATTTTTATTGAGTTTTTAACACATCTAAATATGGATCTATTTGACCGATTCTTAGCCTCCACATTTTTTGATCAACTATTCCTCAATTGATCTGTTATACCCAAAAATAGCCTCCCTCTATTCATGGGCCTCGTCCTACAGATCTCGCCCAAGGGTTCAATATAGAGATCTCGCCCTCTTTGTTTAGCTAAGCCCGGTACTCTGATAACTCGCCCCATGATGAGTAAATTATAGGTTCTGAAGACTATGGACTTTCAAATTGAGTCCTGGGATTATTATAATTACTGAGAGGGCTAGGTCTCACCCTTAAAGGCAGATCTCGCCCTATTGCAAATGATGTCGCCCTCTTCCAGTTCTCAGAACTGCCCAATAAGCTATTTTATCTCCGTGGCCCAAGGTGAGCGTTGACCACGATAATCTCGGGTCAATAGCTTAGCCATTAAGCTCCGAGATATTAGCTGGGCTTTAGGGTTCGTAATAATTGTCAAAGGCGGTGGCCTCGATCCAATGGGCTTCCTAAATAAGGAAAACCTAGCCCATTACGATTACTTGTCCTCCAAGAACTACGTTTGGCTTGATCCCTATAAATAAGGGTACGTAGGCACATTGTATGGCACGATGCAAACCCTAGCACAAAAGAAAGAATTCAATATTCGATCTTAATTGCTACACACATCTCAGCATACAATCTCAGCCATCCCCAAATCATAAACCCTAACCCTAAACACCCTACGCTGTTCGCCGCCATCAACAACCACCACAATTCCAGCAACCCTCCCCGAATTTGTTTTCCCAAATTCCTCCGTTAACAAGTGGCACTAGAAGGAGGGGCCTTTGACATCTCAGGAGGAAGGATGTCGCAGTCAAACCAAGAGCGTGTTGATGATCGTCGAGGAGAGGATACTAGGACCACGGAGAATTTCCCTCCGCCGCCACCAAGAAATTCTGCCATAAGGAATTCGATGCTGAGAAACCTTGATCGCTCACTTCCAAGAGACTCGCGCCGAAGATCTACTACACCCAGGGTTCCTAATGGACAGTCGATGCCACGGATAGGAGGAGATCCCCCTGTCTTGATGAGTAATACTGAGCTCTTGAATCAGATCACTTATATGGGAAATACTATTACCCGTATGGGTGCGAGGATGGACGCGATGGAAAGAGAGAGGCAATTTTTTGAAGGATCCCGCCTGAACCGCGATGGGCGACGCCCACTAGATGGGAGAGGAGAGAATATGGGGGCGACTCACCATGATTGGGAAAGAAATTATCGCACACCGGGTGGAGATCAACGTGTTGGTAGGGAATCTGCTATTAATCACCAACGCGTTTCGCATATGGAAATCCCTTTGGAGAGAGAAGTTCAAATTGTTGGGGAGACTAGGACTGACCAGCGGTTCCGAGCTATTACACCAAGGGCCTTGACCTACGGAGAGCCGTATGTTGAGTTCCCACCAGACAGAGCGATGCCTCGACGGCCAGGTCAAGCACAACCACAGGATGAAAGGACTGACAGGGGGCGAGAGCTTTAGAGGGAGGAAGTTTGGATTGGCGGCCAAAGGACTGTGGACCAGGAGAGAATAATGGAAGGCACCGTTTCAATCACGAGAATGAGATGTTAGGAGACTCCGATGTGATTCCTCTCACAATGGCTCAAGTTGGTGACCCAAATCATCAGAGGAGGACCCCGAACCACTATAGTTTGGGCTACGGGGAAAGAAGATCTTATGCCAACCTCCTCAACCAGGCAGAAAGAGGTCAAAGGGGACCTTTAGAATCTAATTTGGAGGGGAATCTCATGGCTGCTCGCAGATATCATTTACCTCATCTGGAGAACGCTGTCGGGGATCGGTATAGGTTTGAAGAGTTAATGAATCAGCAGAAACAGGAGGAAGCATCTCGCAGGGTAGCCGGTTTTGAGGATCTAGACTTGAATAGGGTTGTTCATCTCAGTGGAAGTTGAGAAGTAGGAAAGAAAATTTTAAGTCAAGTTAATAATTATCATCTTTTGACAATTAATTATCAAGGGACACCTTGGATTAAAATTGATCAGATTCCAAGGCGTGATTTCCAAAGGAAGGATAACCAGAAGGATTCTGGTATACAACAAGTAAGTGGTGCTATATCACCATGGAGTTGTCCACTATTGTAGAAAAGTGGAAGTTTGAAATAATATCATTGGCAGGGCTTCAGAAACTTGAAGGTATAATGACAGCCTCTGGCATAGTTAAAACCATATACGAGTGAACACAATTATGACAAATTAACTCGGAAGAGAGAATATATTCTTTATCCAAAATCTCGCTTGGAGAGATATCCAATAATTCATAGATTAGGGGAGGAAATCAAAATAGTTTTCAAATGGAGAGGGTATTGCCAAGGTCTCATAGACGTCTCTTATATCGGTTCCTCTAATGGATAAGCGTTCGATTCTAAAATTCTTCTTTTCCGTGCACACCCTAAGGTGCTCGATAATTTACGCCATCGTCGACTTCTCAGTAATCGCTAAAGATTCAACCATCGACCTTTATAATCGCAGGGAGTTTTATCCAACTCAGCACGAGTTCCTCATGCAAGCGTTCTATTCGCCAAGAAGACTTTGATTCTGGTGTCACCCCTAATCAACGACGAATTCCACCTATCGAATGGGCAGTACTCCGGGGGATCATGAAAATAAATGCTTCTTAATACCATACTTTCCTTTTTCTCGCGTCAATCCCGCGTGCTACTCAAGCTTAACACTCTCGGCATAACAGCCTTCTTATTTACGTCTTTCTCAAACTTTCTCATTCCATCTCGATTCGTAAAATATATTTTGTCTATATCGACCAACCTCAACTTCACCATTAATCTATGTAATCATTTGAGATGATCAGTGTCTGTTCACCAATCCCTTCATAATATTACCTCAAACTCTCTTATGCTCGAGAAAATTTAGTTACCCACAACTTCGACTAATGATCTTGCATAGTGATCTTATTTTATTTCCCTCTTTGGAATTTAAACAATACGAGTTCAGTCTCAGCATATCACTGCCACAATACTAAATGTCAACCTTTTATTCTCTATAATCATTTTGAAATTCCCTATAGATCGGGGAATACTTAGCTGCCTATATGAATCCCTTAAAGTCATAAATTCATATCTCGGGCGATCTATGCCCCCTTGAACCAATACTTGTCTTTGTGGATCCTTTAACAAATATCCACAACCATCCCAAAAATTGAGTTCTATCTCAACAGATCCTTCAACACAACATTCCAACCGAAACTTAACCATTGGTACTATATCCGATAGCCCATCACAAACTCTATATGAGTTCTGACGTTCTCACATAACTATACCCACTCCTACTCACTCTCGTTTCTAGTTTACTATAACCTCAGCTCTGATACCATTTCTGTAACACCCCAAATCCGGGGTCAGGGATTTGGTCGTCACGCGGAAATCCTCAATAACAAATCACCTGTTTATCAATATTAAACCATTTGTAGTCACTTACTAACAGAAATACAACAATTGAGACCCCAACTACCAAGCATCTTTTGGGTTATAGGGCTAGAAACAAGAACTAAAATCCTAACATTACTCGATTCATTACAGCCATTCAATTACATCACATCGTGTATTACAAATCCTATAATACTAGTATAGCTTCGATGAGAAGTATACCAGCAACTAGTGCTATCCTGTACAAAGTAATATAATTATTACACATCAATATGATTACATATAACTTACTCCAGCTATAGATTTGCTGGATCATATCGTCTTCATAAGGGCATACTACCTGCTTCTTCCGAGCTATGCATATAAGCATCATCCGCCTACCTTTCTCTGAAAGGTTAATATTTAAAACAAACAAGTATGAGCGGAAGAATTGCCCAGCAAGTATTAATAGAGTTTAACAATATATAATCCAATATACGTAGGGGTTCTAAAATCCAGCAATACTTAACATCATTTCCGAAACATTTATAACTATGAAACTTCAATAAGGAAAATATGACGTTTAACGCAACATCCAATGAACAGATAAGTTTATAATAACCATAGTAATCCTCATATCTTAGCGAAATAGTATACACTACAGTATTGCTAATCTTTTAGAAAGCTTTTCAAAATACGCAGTTCAATATGCTGCTAAGACAGTTGTTTATCATCGTATACAAACCAAACCATTAGACGGTTTCATTTTTAGTATTTCTCAAATCTGAAAGTATATACATATAAGTATGTCATTTCCATCAAACACCTTACAGATCAACATCATGTACCGGGTATAAGTTCTTTAACCACTTGATAAATCTAAACTCAGAAATAACTGATAGGAAGCGAGTCAAAGCTCTTGAAGCAAAACATTCGAGACTTGACATCAATAACCGATGAACCATCTTTCATCTTTTGAGTAATTGCAAAAGTGCACAAACACGTGCCATTATTGTTAGAATATTCTTGCAGTTCTAGATACTGCATGAATTCATCATCATCTTTCATAATTGAAAACAACACTATCGGCTACTTGGCACTTCGGCCTAAGAAGCAGTTTTTGAGTATTTTTCCAAAGTGGAGGATGGGACTTAAAGAAAACATAAAAACCTGACAAGGATTGACGATGATCAGTCGCCACATCCAAGTCCAATAATCCGCGGGTCTTCTCTACCGGTAGAAGGATAGAAACTACATCCGTAACTACCCCCGGGTGAAAACTACATCCGTAATCACCCTCGATGAAAACTACATCCGTAATCATCCTTCGGCAACACCTGGGCCGGAATAATAATTGATGGACCGCCTGGCTCACGACCGCTTACACATCCCGGGAATCGTTCGTCAACGATTCCCACACCTGCCAGAGTCCCCTTCTTCTTTTTCTTTCAAAACTTGTTTTGATTGAAAATCGAGTAGTTGAGGTCCGACATCAGTCGACCGATGATTCTTGAAAAATGTGCAAGGAAGTAAAACCAGACCGGGGGTTTTCGAAAATATTTTGAGTTCGAAAGAGTTCGAGTATAGGTATACACTTATACCTATATCAATCCCGACACAGGGTTTTGTGTTCACATATGGAAAATGGTACGCATAAAGCTTGTAACACAACAGGGTAATTCCATATATATATAAGTTCTTGAAAAGTAACTTACCTAGATAGAATCAAAATATAATATTTTAAATGACTATGAAAGTCCTTAGACATCCTTTGAATAGTGTTTTATAATCTTCAGAACACTCAAAGTATTTAATAAATATTTGACTAATATGTAACAAATAATAAATATTCAATAATCCCTTTTTAAAAGAATACTCAAAATAATATTCATTTATTAAATAATATTCAAATAATATTTACTATTAATACTGAAATATTTAATAACCTCAAAACACCCAAATACAACTCTTGGAATGTTTCTAATAAAAATCAAGACACAATCTCTCCGGCAGTCTCCAAACTTTAACCACTTTATCAAATAACTACTACTGACTCTCGGTCAGTAAGAAATAATTAATAAGCCTGAAAATCCTTTTTCTCTTTCTCCCTTTTTGTTAATGAATATTATAGTTAATATTCATCAATTTAAGTAATCATTCAAATAACATATATCGATATCAATCTAGCTGTTTTAAGCTGAAAATAACCAATTTATAACCATTGGAATATCTTTAATCCGTATTGAAAATAAACTATCTCCGATAAATAATATACTAGATAGAATCACTCCATTAAATTATTTGATTATTTCTCCGGACAAAGTGATTTTAAGACAGCGTTTTGAAAACGATATTCATATAATTAAATAAATTTAATTAGGCGAATGTGGTTTATTTAATTAGTGAATGCTTTCAGAAGCATCTATTAATTAAATAAACATTGGTTTATTGGTGATGTTGCCTTTAGGTTAATTATTGCGAAATTCTTTTTTTTTAAAGCTTTGCCCGGGTTTTCGAAAACATACGATACAAAATAGCCCCGACACGCGGCTAAGTTCTAAAACTCAATACATGCTCTACCCTCTGAGCCTCTCTTATCCCGATACATAAATACATACCTCATAACATATAGTCCACTACCATAGTACGAAAAGTTTATAGATATATATATACCGTATAAATCAAGATATAGAGCCATAAAAATATCACTGCCCGTCAACAGTATTATAAGCCATGGGGTTTTGGTTATTACACGAGCAGAATTTAATATTGTTGGCAAAGCCAGGAATACAATGATTTGGAAGAAGAAGTACAAGGTTGGAAAACTCGCGAATACGGATTGAAAACTTATTTAACACATTTCATATATTTAAAATAAATATAATCTAAACAATAGAGTATGCATAGTAAACTTGCCTCTGGTCCTTAGCAGAAAATAGAAACCGCGGACAAATCCTTCGCACCTCGTCCAAGCAATTCAATGGACCTTACCTGACGTCTCGATCTTCCTTTTTGGATGCACGTCGCTCCAATTTGATTACGCCCTAATAGTACTGAAATGGTTACGAGTACGTGTCAGTCCTCCCTCGTATCTCGAGTAGTCCCGACTCAGAGTTACTACTAAGTCACTTAAAAAAAACTATAGGCGTCTTCCCCATAGTTAACTATTTTAATACCACTTAATGCACATAACACATTTATATCCATTTAATAGACTTAAACCAATTTAATATATAATTAATCCTCAAAGCATCATTGATCCTCAATACCATTTTTAATACTTAACTTAGCACATATATCCTCGAGACAACAATTAATCCTCAAATAAACCACTTAACACATATACACATAATCAGTTAACATCCACTTCATGCCTCTAGACCACGGAAATTTAATAAATTAAATATAATTAATCGCAGGGGATTTTCAGAAAATTTTGGCATGAAGTATTCGTTTATCGGACTATGGGCACAGCCCCTCAAATACAATACAACCCTGTTTTAGCAAAAATAAAGCTGCCTCAACTTGCAGCAACATAAAATAAACACATAAGAAAGTATCCGCCCTGACATGCGGCATATGGCACATAATGATTTATATTACACTACTACTTACGCTACACCAATGATCGTATTTCTCACGTATTTTAATGATACACGTGACAATCAATCATTGATGTTCGTAAGCCCTAGGGAACAACCCCTAGCACTAACTATTACTTACGCTATATCGATGATCACACCACTCAAGTATGTTAATTATACCCGTGATAGCTAATCATGGATATTCGTAAGCCCTAGGGATTAGTCGAAAAGAATTACACAAGTCCTTTAAATATTGACATTTAAAAACTTGTGATCTTCTCATAACCCCTAGCACAGTTCTAATTATTATAAAATTCTAACATTTAACATATAACATTCATAATTAGTAAAGCCATCAAATACCACGACTCGACTTAATACACTTAGCACGTAAACATTTATTGGTGACCATATATTACAAGTAAGTCACATAAACCTTAATTATCGACTCGATTAAATCTAATTCTCGCATATAAGACATTTATCAAATACTATGGTCAAACTCGATTGTTGACTAACTCGATTATCATTTAATCAATTAAGCATAGCAATTCCATATAACCACTTAATCATTTTATTCATTTAAAACGAATCATAATAATCTTTAAATCTACCATCCACTCCGACTATTAAACTCGAATATTAACGAGACCACAATTAATCTCACAATTTCAATTAGCAACTAACAATTTAACAACTAACAATTATTAACTCGAACATTTAATCGGACTCCTAATTAAACTCAACAATTATAATTACCAACACACTTTCCGAATTAAATTACGAAAATTAAACCAAAGATCGTAATTTAATCTAATTAAATCACAACAATATCCTCAAAATTCAATATAATCTAATTATAAAAGTCAACACATAAATCTCACAATTGGCAACTAATTAAATTACCACAATTAACTAATTAAATTACTACCATTCAACAACATATAGCAATTTACATCTAATCACAAAAATTAGCAAATAATCCCGCAATTTAAAATCAATTAAATTACATCAATTAGTAATATTAATCTAATTTACAACCAATTAAGTACGAAAATTAAATAACTAAAATACGAGATTATACCATCTTGGTTTCGACTCGACTTGTCGGAGGACCCATCTCAGCAGCCCCCCCCCCTCTCTCTCTCTCTCTCTCTCTCTCTCTCTCTCTCTCTCTCTCTCTCTCTCTCTTCTCCACTATTGCGCGTGCCTGACGCCACCTCCATGTCTCTATCCCCTCGTCGCCGACGCGTTCTCCGGAGCCGCCACCTGCCGCCGCCCTAACGCCGACCTCTGCCCTCTCCTTCCTCTCTTCCATCACAGTACCCACGAATTACTTACACACACACACACGTTTATATATATATATGTATATGTATACACACATCTCTCTCAATTCCATCCCCAATCTCTCTTCTTCTTCTTCCCCTCTTTCTTTTTCTCTCTCCCCGTTTCTATTTCTGTGTGTGTATATGTGTGGCTGCGTGTGTATTTTGTGTGTATAAGCTGTGTTTTACCCTAATGGGCTTAGGCCCAATAACATTTAAAACACTTACAACTAATTATAACACACTATAAATAATATTTGGAGTAAATAAATCTAATTTGTAAAAATAAAGTTTCTAGCATAATTAAATACTAGAATACTTTTAAAGATTTTCGGAGAAAGAAGTAGAAATTAATCTAAATTTTCTAATTTGATATACATTTTACAAGTCAATAATAATTTATAAAAACAAATCATAAAAATAATAATTGTGATTCATAAATCACAATTTACCGGGCTTTATAAAAATACTACAAACACTAATGATTTAGTAAAACCTTGAATTCTCGATTATATATATTAATCGAGTAATTTCTGCAATTCCTCAAATAATTAAAATAATCATTTTCTAATGATTTTAAAACCTCCAAATTATTCAGTAATTTAAAACAAAATCTTTACTAATTAAATTCACACTTCAAAATTAAACTTTTGCCCAGATAAACTATTGACTCGAGATATACACTCGATCAGTAAAAATATTTAAAAGGGATCCGGTTCCACTTAACTGAAAAACTTGAACAATGAAAAAAAATTAAATAATAAAAATTTCCTCCTCATTTTAGGAAAACATTAATATTATCAAAATAATAATAAAATCATTCCCTAAAAATCCGGGTTATTACAGTCTACCCTCCTTAAAAGGATTCCGTCCTCGGAATCAGCTAAGGCCACCACTGGAATTTCTTATCTCTTCCATCATCAACACTTATTCTGCAAAACCAGATATAGTGTCACTTCCTAAACACTTCTCCATAATCTCCATTCACTAGGGAGTTTCTGTTTATTACCGTTATCACGAGAGTTCCACGACACATCGCTATTTTGGTCACATATATATCTTGACCCACTTTTCATTATCCTATTATCCTTGAGAGAGAGTTCACTGATTCTATTCACATAACATCCTTGAGAGAGAGAGAGAGTAAACTAACTCTATCGATACATCGCTGATATTCTATTCGTATTGGGACCCGCTCTTGCTCTTAGCGATTCCGTTGCGAATCTAGTTTCTATCAGCGAATTGTTGACTTATTCGACCTGGTTGGCATCCCCTTGAAATTCATTAGAGATAACAAGAATTATGGAGCTTTGAAAAGATAGCTGCCATACCAAGACAAATGTCACAAACTGGTGATCCTAGGATTATGAATTTTGAAGTAACCCTTATTTGAGATAAGAGAATTTACTGAGAGATCAATATGATCATAAGAACTCACATTGCGTGTCTCAATTAAGACATACTAAAGGTAATTAGCCTTCTTGTATTTCACAACTCACAAGTGACGGCGTCCCGTCAGACTTCTATCACACAGACAGATAGTCCTTGTGGCCCCTATCAGTATAGGGTTGTTCATCTCAGTGGAAGTTGAGAAGTAGGAAAGCAAATTTGAAGTCAAGTTAATAATTATCATCTTTTGGCAATTAATTATCAAGGGACACCTTGGATTAAAATTGATCAGATTCCAAGGCGTGATTTTCAAAGGAAGGATAACCAGAAGGATTCTGGTATACAACAAGTAAGTGGTGCTATATCACCATGGAGTTGTCCACTATTGTAGAAAAGTGGAAGTTTGAAATAATATCATTGGCAGGGCTTCAGAAACTTGAAGGTATAATGACAGCCTCTGGCACAGTTAAAACCATATACGAGTGAACACAATTATGACAAATTAACTCGGAAGAGAGAATATATTCTTTATCCAAAATCTCGCTTGGAGAGATATCCAATAATTCATAGATTAGGGGAGGAAATCAAAATAGTTTGCAAATGGAGAGGGTATTGCCAAGGTCTCATAGACGCCTCTTATATCGGTTCCTCTGATGGATAAGCGTTCGATTCTAAAATTCTTCTTTTCCGTGCACACCCTAAGGTGCTCGATAATTTACGCCATCGTCGACTTCTCAGTAATCGCTAAAGATTCAACCATCGACCTTTATAATCGCAGGGAGTTTTATCCAACTCAGCACGAGTTCCTCAAGCAAGCGTTCTATTCGCCAAGAAGACTTTGATTCCGGTGTCACCCCTAATCAACGACGAATTCCACCTGTCGAATGGGCAGTACTCCGGGGGATCATGAAAATAAATGATTCTTAATACAATACTTTCCTTTTTCTCGCGTCAATCCCGCGTGCTACTCAAGCTTAACACTCTCGGCATAACAGCCTTCTTATTTACGTCTTTCTCAAACTTTCTCATTCCGTCTCGATTCGTAAAATATATTTTGTCTATATCGACCAACCTCAACTTCACCATTAATCTATGTAATCATTTGAGATGATCAGTGTCTGTTCACCAATCCCTTCATAATATTACCTCAAACTCTCTTATGCTCGAGAAAATTTAGTTACCCACAACTTCGACTAATGATCTTGCATAGTGATCTTATTCTATTTCCCTCTTTGGAATTTAAACAATACCAGTTCAATCTCAGCATATCACTGCCACAATACTAAATGTCAACCTTTTATTCTCTATAATCATTTTGAAATTCCCTATAGATCGGGGAATACTTAGCTGCCTATATGAATCCCTTAAAGTCATAAATTCATATCTCGGGCGATCTATGCCCCCTTGAACCGATACTTGTCTTTGTGGATCCTTTAACAGATATCCACAACCATCCCAAAAATTGAGTTCTATCTCAACAGATCCTTCAACACAACATTCCAACCGAAACTTAACCATTGGTACTATATCCGATAGCCCATCACAAACTCTATATGAGTTCTGACGTTCTCACATAACTATACCCACTCCTACTCACTCTCGTTTCTAGTTTACTATAACCTCAGCTCTGATACCATTTCTGTAACACCCCAAATCCGGGGTCAAGGATTTGGTCGTCACGCGGAAATCCTCAATAACAAATCACCTGTTTATCAATATTAAACCATTTGTAGTCACTTACTAACAGAAATACAACAATTGAGACCCCAACTACCAAGCATCTTTTGGGTTATAGGGCTAGAAACAAGAACTAAAATCCTTACATTACTCGATTCATTACAGCCATTCAATTACATCATATCGTGTATTACAAATCCTATACTACTAGTATAGCTTCGCTGAGAAGTATACCAGCAACTAGTGCTATCATGTACAAAGTAATATAATTATTACACATCAATATGATTACATATAACTTACTCCAGCTATAGATTTTCTGGATCATATCGTCTTCATAAGGGCATACTACCTGCTTCTTCCGAGCTATGCATATAAGCATCATCCGCCTACCTTTCTCTGAAAGGTTAATATTTAAAACAAACAAGTATGAGCGGAAGAATTTCCCAGCAAGTATTAATAGAGTTTAAAAATATATAATCCAATATACGTAGGGGTTTTAAAATCCAACAATACTTAACATCATTTCCGAAACATTTATAACTATGAAACTTCAATAAAAAAATATGACGTTTAACGCAACATCCAATGAACAGATAAGTTTATAATAACCATAGTAATCCTCATATCTTAGCGAAATAGTATACACTACCGTATTGCTAATCTTTTAGAAAGCTTTTCAAAATACGCAGTTCAATATGCTGCTAAGACAGTTGTTTATCATCGTATACAAACCAAACCATTAGAAGGTTTTATTTTTAGTATTTCTCAAATCTGAAAGTATATACATATAAGTATGTCATTTCCATCAAACACCTTACAGATCAACATCATGTACCGGGTATAAGTTCTTTAACCACTTGATAAATCTAAACTCAGAAATAACTGATAGGAAGCGAGTCAAAGCTCTTGAAGCAAAACATTCGAGACTTGACATCAATAACCGATGAACCATCTTTCATCTTTTGAGTAATTGCAAAAGTGCACAAACACGTGCCATTATTGTTAGAATATTCTTGCAGTTCTAGATACTGCATGAATTCATCATCATCTTTCATAATTGAAAACAACACTATCGGCTACTTGGCACTTCGGCCTAAGAAGCAGTTTTTGAGTATTTTTCCAAAGTGGAGGATGGGACTTAAAGAAAACATAAAAACCTGACAAGGATTGACGATGATCAGTCGCCACATCCAAGTCCAATAATCCGCGGGTCTTCTCTACCGGTAGAAGGATAGAAACTACATCCGTAACTACCCCCGGGTGAAAACTACATCCGTAATCACCCTCGATGAAAACTACATCCGTAATCATCCTTCGGCAACACCTGGGCCGGAATAATAATTGATGGACCGCCTGGCTCACGGTCGCTTACACATCCCGGGAATCGTTCGTCAACGATTCCCACACCTGCCAGAGTCCCCTTTTTCTTTTTCTTTCAAAACTTGTTTTGATTGAAAATCGAGTAGTTGAGGTCCGACATCAGTCGATCGATGATTCTTGAAAAATGTGCAAGGAAGTAAAACCAGACCGGGGGTTTTCGAAAATATTTTGAGTTCGAAAGAGTTCGAGTATAGGTATACACTTATACCTATATCAATCCCGACACAGGGTTTTGTGTTCACATATGGAAAATGGTACGCATAAAGCTTGTAACACAACAGGGTAATTCCATATATATATATAAGTTCTTGAAAAGTAACTTACCTAGATAGAATCAAAATATAATATTTTAAATGACTATGAAAGTCCTTAGACATCCTTTGAATAGTGTTTTATAATCTTCAGAACACTCAAAGTATTTAATAAATATTTGACTAATATGTAACAAATAATAAATATTCAATAATCCCTTTTTAAAAGAATACTCAAAATAATATTCATTTATTAAATAATATTCAAATAATATTTACTATTAATACTGAAATATTTAATAACCTCAAAACACCCAAATACAACTCTTGGAATGTTTCTAATAAAAATCAAGACACAATCTCTCCGGCAGTCTCCAAACATTAGCCACTTTATCAAATAACTACTACTGACTCTCGGTCAGTAAGAAATAATTAATAAGCCTGAAAATCCTTTTTCTCTTTCTCCCTTTTTGTTAATGAATATTATAGTTAATATTCATCAATTTAAGTAATCATTCAAATAACATATATCGATATCAATCTAGCTGTTTTAAGCTGAAAATAACCAATTTATAACCATTGGAATATCTTTAATCCGTATTGAAAATAAACTATCTCCGATAAATAATATACTAGATAGAATCACTCCATTAAATTATTTGATTATTTCTCCGGGACAAAGTGATTTTAAGACAGCGTTTTGAAAACGATATTCATCTAATTAAATAAATTTAATTAGGCGAATGAGGTTTATTTAATTAGTGAATGCTTTCAGATGCATATATTAATTAAATAAACACTGGTTTATTGGTGATGTTGCCTTTAGGTTTAATTATTGCGAAATTCTTTTTTTTTAAAAGCTTTGCCCGGGTTTTCGAAAACATACGATAGAAAATAGCCCCGACACGCGGCTAAGTTCTAAAACTCAATACATGTTCTACCCTCTGAGCCTCTCTTATTCCGATACATAAATACATACCTCATAACATATAGTCCACTACCATAGTACGAAAAGTTTATAGATATATATATATACCGTATAAATCAAGATATAGAGCCATAAAAATATCACTGCCCGTCAACAGTATTATAAGCCATGGGGTTTTGGTTATTACACGAGCAGAATTTAATATTGTTGGCAAAGCCAGGAATACAATGATTTGGAAGAAGAAGTACAAGGTTGGAAAACTCGCGAATACGGATTGAAAACTTATTTAACACATTTCATATATTTAAAATAAATATACTCTGAACAATAGAGTATGCATAGTAAACTTGCCTCTGGTCCTTAGCAGAAAAAAGAAACCGCGGACAAATCCTTCGCACCTCGTCCAAGCAATTCCATGGACCTTACCTGACGTCTCGATCTTACTTTTTGGATGCACTTCGCTCCAATTTGATTACGCCCTAATAGTACTGAAATGGTTATGAGTACGTGTCAGTCCTCCCTCGTATCTCGAGTAGTCCCGACTCAGAGTTACTACTAAGTCACTTAAAGAAAAACTATAGGCGTCTTCCCCATAGTTAACTATTCTAATACCACTTAATGCACATAACACATTTATATCCATTTAATTTATTTAAACCAATTTAATATATAATTAATCCTCAAAGCATCATTGATCCTCAATACCATTTTTAATACTTAACTTAGCACATAAATCCTCGAGACAACAATTAATCCTCAAATCAACCACTTAACACATATACACATAATCAGTTAACATCCACTTCATGCCTCTAGACCACGGAAATTTAATAAATTAAATATAATTAATCGCAGGGGATTTTCAGAAAATTTCGGCATGAAGTATTCGTTTATCGGACTATGGGCACAACCCCTCAAATACAATACAACCCTGTTTTAGCAAAAATAAAGCTGCCTCAACTTGCAGCAACATAAAATAAACACATAAGAAAGTATCCGCCCTGACATGCGGCATATAACACATAATGATTTATATTACACTACTACTTACGCTACACCAATGATCGTATTTCTCACGTATTTTAATGATACACGTGACAATCAATCATTGATGTTCGTAAGCCCTAGGGAACAACCCCTAGCACTAAGTATTACTTACGCTATATCGATGATCACACCACTCAAGTATATTAATTATACCCGTGATAGCTAATCATGGATATTCGTAAGCCCTAGGGATTAGTCGAAAAGAATTACACAAGTCCTTTAAATATTGACATTTAAAAACTTGTGATCTTCTCATAACCCCTAGCACAGTTCTAATTATTATAAAATTCTAACATTTACATATAACATTCATAATTAGTAAAGCCATCAAATACCACGACTCGACTTATAGCACTTAGCACGTAAACATTTATTGATGACCATATATTACAAGTAAGTCACATAAACCTTAATTATCAACTCGATTAAATCTAATTCTCGCATATAAGACATTTATCAAATACTATGGTCAAACTCGATTGTTGACTAACTCGATTATCATTTAATCAATTAAGCATAGCAATTCCATATAACCACTTAATCATTTTATTCATTTAAAACGAATCATAATAATCTTTAAATCTACCATCCACTCCGACTATTAAACTCGAATATTAACGAGACCACAATTAATCTCACAATTTCAATTAGCAACTAACAATTTAACAACTAACAATTATTAACTCGAACATTTAATCGGACTCCTAATTAAACTCAACAATTATAATTACCAACACACTTTTCGAATTAAATTACGAAAATTAAACCAAAGATCGTAATTTAATCTAATTAAATCACAACAATATCCTCAAAATTCAATATAATCTAATTATAAAAGTCAACACATAAATCTCACAATTGGCAACTAATTAAATTACCACAATTAACTAATTAAATTACTACCATTCAACAACATATAGCAATTTACATCTAATCACGAAAATTAGCAAATAATCCCGCAATTTAAAATCAATTAAATTACATCAATTAGTAATATTAATCTAATTTACAACCAATTAAGTACGAAAATTAAATAACTAAAATACGAGATTATACCATCTTGGTTTCGACTCGACTTGTCGGAGGACCAATCTCAGCAGCCCCCCCCCCTCTCTCTCTCTCTCTCTCTCTCTCTCTCTCTCTCTCTCTCTCTCTCTTTCTCTCTCTCTCTACCACTGCTTCCCCCTCTTCTCCACTGTTGCGCGCGCCTGACGCCACCACCATGTCTCTGTCCCCTCGTCGCCGACGCGTTTTCCGGAGCCGCCACCTGCCGCCGCCCCGACGCCGACCTCTGCCCTCTCCTTCCTCTCTTCCATCACAGTACCCACGAATTACTTACACACACACACGTGTTTATATATATATATATATGTATATGTATACACACATCTCTCTCAATTCCATCCCCAATCTCTCTTCTTCTTCTTCCCCTCTTTCTTTTTCTCTCTCCCCGTTTCTATTTCTGTATGTGTATATGTGTGGCTGCGTGTGTATTTTTTGTGTATGAGCTGTGTTTTACCCTAATGGGCTTAGGCCCAATAACATTTAAAACACTTACAACTAATTATAACACACTATAAATAATATTTGGAGTAAATAAATCTAATTTGTAAAAATAAAGTTTCTAGCATAATTAAATACTAGAATACTTTTAAAGATTTTCGGAGAAAGAAGTAGAATTAAATCTAAATTTTCTAATTTGATATACATTTTACAAGTCAATAATAATTTATAAAAACAAATCATAAAAATAATAATTGTGATTCATAAATCACAATTTACCGGGCTTTATAAAAATACTTCAAACACTAATGATTTATTAAAACCTTGAATTCTCGATTATATATATTAATCGAGTAATTTCTGCAATTCCTCAAATAATTAAAATAATCATTTTCTAAGGATTTTAAAACCTCCAAATTATTCATTAATTTAAAACAAAATCTTTACTAATTAAATCCACACTTCAAAATTAAACTTTTGCCCAGATAAACTATTGACTCGAGATATACACTCGATTAGTAAAAATATTTAAAAGGGATCCGGTTCCACTTAACTGAAAAACTTGAACAATGAAAAAAAATTTAAATAATAAAAATTTCCTCCTCATTTTAGGAAAACATTAATATTATCAAAATAATAATAAAATCATTCCCTAAAAATCCGGGTTATTACAGGGTTGTTGAAGATATCACTGACGAGGAGGAACAAAGAAGTCTTAGGGCGAAAATGGGAAAATTTGTTGCAGATTATGGGGATATCCCCATGGTTGAATTTCCGGATGATTCGACTTTAAGAGAGGGATCTCGACCGTTGAGGGCCGAGGTTGTTTCTGTACGAGAAGTGGGTGAGTCCAGTGGAACGAAGGAAGTAGAGTTTGACTTAGACCCTCGATTGCCTGAATCCAAGAAGAATGTGGGACCGGCAGAGGATACTGTGCCAATTCTTGTGGAAGAAAAGGACTCGTCCCGGGTGCTACATATTGGGGCGAGATTAGAGTCAGGCTTGTGAGAGAGGCTAGTTATCTTTTTAAAGAATAATCTGGATGTTTTCGCCTGGAGTCATGCGGACATGGTAGGAATTGATCCCGAAGTAATGTTTCATCACCTCAACATAGACCCTTCTAGGAAGGGCGTTCGGTAAAAGCGACGGGCGGTCAGTGGTGAACGAGCTACCGCCTTGAAAGAAGAGGTTGATCGGCTGCTAAATGTCGGGTTAGTTAAAGAGTCCTTTTACCCGGATTGGCTTGCGAATCCGGTTTTGGTAAAGAAATCCAATGGGAAGTGGAGAGTCTGTGTTTATTATACCGACCTGAACAAAGCCTGCAAGAAAGATAGTTTTCCTTTGCCTAGGATCGATCAGTTGGTAGATGCTACTACGGGGCATGCCCTGCTTAGTTTCATGGACGCTTACTCCGGATATAATCAAATCCCGATGTTTGGGCCAGATCAGGAAAACACCTCCTTCATCACGGATCGGGGATTATATTGCTATATTGGGATGCCTTTCGGATTGATCAATGCAGGGGCGACTTATCAGAGATTAGTCAATATGATGTTTAAGGAGCAGATTGGGAAGACTATGGAAGTTTATGTGGATGACATGCTTGTAAAATCCAAGGAAGCAAAGGAACACATTCAACATTTGGATGAGATGTTTCATATCCTCAGAAAATACCGCATGAAGCTTAATCCTCAAAAATGTGTGTTCGGAGTAGAATCTGGAAAGTTTTTGGGTTTCATGGTAAATCATAGGGGGATAGAGGCGAATCCTGCAAAGATAAAAGCTCTTCTCGATATGAAGTCCCCCCGAACAGTGAAGGAGGTGCAAAGCCTGACTGGGAGAGTTGCCGCTCTGAACCGTTTTGTGCCAAGGTCATCTGACAAATGCAAGGAATTCTTCAGGGCAATTAAAGGTGTTGGGAAGAAATTCGAATGGACATTGGAGTGTGAAGAAGCTTTTCAGGCGATAAAGAGTCATCTGGGATCTCCCCCACTCTTGTCTAAGCCGCGTGAGGGAGAGACTCTTATCCTATATCTTGCTGTTTCAGAATATTCTGTTAGAGGAGTACTTGTACGAGAAGAAGGTGACATTCAGTACCCTATATACTACGTTAGCAAAAGGTTGTTGGATGCAGAGACAAGGTATTCAAATATGGAGAAGTTAGTGTACGCCTCGATTTTGGCCTCCAGAAAGTTGCGACCCTACTTTTAGGCGCATAAGGTAGAGGTCCGAACATCGTATCCTTTGAGGCAGATACTGCATAAACCAGAAACTTCTGGACGGATGTTGAAATGGGTAGTGGAATTAGGACAATTTGATGTGGAGTATAAACCTAGAAGTGCTATAAAGGGGCAGGCTCTCGCTGATTTTATTTTGGAATTTCCTCTAGATCAAGAGGGTGATTTTCTGGCTGTCATACCTACCCCTCCACCAGAGCTGAGTCAGGAATGTTCTACTCTAGCACCTTGGTGGACTTTATATGTGGATGGTGCATCGAACAATGAAGGTGCAGGTGCGGGAATTGTTTTGGTTAGCCCGGAGGGACACCGCCTTCGAAGTGCAATCCACTTTACTTTTCATGCTACAAATAATGATGCTGAGTACGAGGCTTTGATTTCGGGTTTGAAGCTCGCCCTTGAGATGAAGATGGAAAATATAAACATCATGAGTGATTCAATGCTGGTTGTCTATCACATCAATGGAGGGTTCCAAGCTCATGGGCCTCGAACTGAATTATATATGAGGTGTACGCGAAGATTAATGGGCCAATTCCGGGAGGCGAGGTTGGAACAACTTCCTAGAGACAGCAATGAGGAAGCCGATGCCCTGGCCAAGTTGGGGTCTCAAGGGGAGGCCAATCTTTTAGGTGTCAGTCCCTTGGAAATCCAGAAGCAACCTAGCGTTCCGGAAGTAGAATTGATGCAGGTTGATGTTCCAATGCAAGATACTTGGATGACTCCTATCTGGAGGTATTTGAAGGAAGGAATTCTACCAGATGATAGGATTGAGGCCAGGAAGCTGAGGTACAAGGCAGCTCGCTACGTTGATTTTGGGGGATCCCTTTATAGACGGGGTTTTAATCAACCGTTGCTGAAGTGTATAGATGGGGAGGAATGTACTTATGTTCTTCGGGAAGTTCATGAAGGAATTTGTGGAAACCACTCGGGGGGTGGTTCACTTGCGCAGAAAATATTACGTCAAGGGTATTATTGGCCTACTCTTCGGGAAGATTCAATGGTTTTTGCTAGGTCTTGTGACAAGTGTCAGCAATATGCGAACTATGTGAACAGTCCCGCAGCTCCTCTTACTTCATTGACTAGTCCTTGGCCCTTTTCTATGTGGGGAATTGACTTGATAGGGGAACTCCCTAAGGGAAAAGGAGGGGTGAAGTATGCCGTTGTAGCAGTGGATTACTTTACTAAGTGGGCAGAGGCAGAGCCTTTGGCGTCAATCACAGCAAAAAAGTTGGTGGACTTTGTGTATCGATCCATCATTTGTCGCTTTGGGATACCGTACAAACTAATATCTGACAATGGGAAGCAATTTGATAGTAAGGAGATGAGACAGCTGTACGATAATTTGGGAATTATTAAAAGTTTCTCTGCTGTTAGTCATCCTCAGACTAACGGTCAGACTGAGGTAGTGAACAAGATAATCAAACATACGCTTAAGGTGAAGTTAGATGACATTAAGGGGAATTGGCCGGAAGAGTTGTCTAATGTCTTGTGGATCTATAACACGACACCTAGGACTACCACGGGGGAAACCCCTTTTTCTTTGACATATGGATGTGAGGCCATGGTTCCAGTTGAGTTGGGGGCAGGCTCTTTCAGAAGGGAGAACTATCAGCCAGAAGTAAATGAGGTTAACCATCGTCTTTACCTGGATATGGTGGAGGAGTTCAGAACGACTTCTCAGGCAAGGTTAGTATCTTACCAGCAAAGAGTGGCCAGGTTTTACAACTCAAAGGTAAGGGCAAGGCCTTTAAAAGTGGGCGATTACGTTCTTCGACGAGTGATGCCCAACATGAAAGTCCAGAATCACGGAGTATTTGGTGCAAATTGGGAAGGTCCGTACAGGGTTAGAGCTATTTTGTGGGTAGGAACTTATTATTTGGCGGATATAGAGGGGAAGCACATCCCGCGTGCTTGGAACATGGAACATTTGAAGAAATATTATCAGTAATGTATTTCTACTTTTGATATACTTTCCTTTAATTATTATTTTCATGAAAGTCTAGGGGGGTAGTGCATGTACTCTTCCTTAGCCAGGTTTTACTATTTATGAATAAAACATGCTTGTTTTTTCTTCAAATTTTGTTGCATTTCTATTATAGATGATCTCCTGTGAGGAGAGTTACTAAAAAAAATAACTTCGGGAAATCCACCTCCTGTGAGGAGGGATATTTCTGGAATGGAGAACGACCTCCTTTGAGGAGGGCATCTCGAATTATTAAATCCTTGCAAAAACTGTACTTCCGGGGGGGATGTCCGTACTTCCGGCGCCTCATCAAGGTTCGAGTTTCGGAAAATCCACCTCCTGTGAGGAGGGTATTTCTGAACAAAAAGACTGATCTCCA
Organism: Saposhnikovia divaricata; assembly: GCA_036435485.1. Classification (NCBI taxonomy): domain Eukaryota; kingdom Viridiplantae; phylum Streptophyta; class Magnoliopsida; order Apiales; family Apiaceae; genus Saposhnikovia; species Saposhnikovia divaricata. Next base: position 73,354,755 of record CM071595.1, on the reverse strand, counting down.
TTTGAGGAGAGTACCATAAATATATATCCTTGTAAAAACCGTACTTCCGGGGGGGATGTCCGTACTTCCGGCGCCTCATCAAGGTTCGAGTTTTGGAAAATCCACCTCCTGTGAGGAGGGTATTTCTGAACTAAGAGGCGACCTCCCTTTGAGGAGGATATCTTAAAAAATTATAAATTCTGAGGAAAATGACCCTCTTTGAGGAGGATACCCTCCAGAAGACATGGTAAGGATAACCTTAAAGTTGGAAGATATTTACAAGTTAAAAGAAGGGCGAGATGTCGATGGAAGGACGAGCCTCCCACATAAGGACGAGATTTCGGGTTAAACGGATACTTGTAAAATGCAAATATAAGCAGATATTTAAAACATGAATATGGAAGGCGAATAGTCAAAGTTAATACAAAGGCGATGCCATTAAAAGGAGGGCGCGCACTCTAAAAGTTTAAAATAAAATCCATAAATTTTACAACAGGCGAGGCCATTACAGGAGGGCCCGCACTCCGATAGTGTTCGCAATAATAAAGAGTTCATGTAGTCAGTTGGCAGTATTTTGAGTGGGCGAAACTGTTGCGGCATCCTTGTCATGGGCAGTTTCTTTCTTTCTCGCCTCCTCTTCAGCCAAAACTTTCTTTTCCGATTCGATCTTCAGTCGAAGCTCTTCTTTAGCGGCATCAATAAGTTCAGCATTATCGACCTGGAATTTGAGCATGTAGGCAGGGGTAGAAGGTGCAAAGTGCGCAGACCAGTCGTAGCCAGGGTCGCCCGCTAGAAAGTTGCGGAGATAATCCAAGAATCCAGCACTGTATGCTTCGCTTTGACCCTTCCTCATTCCGTTAGAAAGCATATCATTCTCGCCCTTTAGCCTAGCAATCTCGTCCTCGTATGATTTGGTTGCCTGATCGAGATCAAATTTTGCTTTGTCAAGAGAGAGTTGCAGCTTGTCAACATCATTCTTTCTCGCTTTGGTTTCAGTATCAAGTTTCTTTTGAATCTCACCCAGCTTAGAGTTAAAGGAAGAAGCCTCGCCCCTAAGCATCTTCAGAGATTTCTCTTGATCTTTGATGGTTGAATTTTTCAGGGCTAGAACCTTCAAGCCATGATAGAAGGTGTCACCAAGCCCTGCCTTGAAACTAAACTCTGCTTCTTCATCAGTGCGATTTCTAAGGAGTTTGGCATCAGTGTCAGAAAAGTTTTCCACAGCAACAGAGCCGAAAGTGGAGGCCACGGAATCAAAAGGCGATTCCTCAGTTCCAACCGTTTTGAGTTTTTTGTTTTGCGGGTTCTTAGTTATTTCATCCGGCTTCCTGCCCCTATCCTGCTTTTCACCAATGTTGATAGGGATAGGTGGGCGAGACTCATTAAGAAGAACTGAAGGGGAAGGGCGAGATTGATTAGCTACAGATGAGGCTGAAGGTGCAGCGTCAGCAAAGGGGTTTCGCCCGAATGGAAGCCTCGACATTTGACCTGGAGACGAGAACACATATAAGTTAAGACATATATTGAAGACTAAATAAAAAAAAAGAGAGAACATGTTTGGAAATAGGGGGCGAGATTTGTACAGAAGGCGAGGTACCTTTACCAGTAAGTCGCCCTTCGACTAGTTTTCTACGGGTATTTCTTTTAATTCCTCTCTTGAATTTAATGTGTGGAATTTTCCCATAACCCTCGTTATAGAAACCATGGGCACGGAGATTTTCGGGTGTCGCCAAAACGTCGAGGTCTTTCTTTGACCTAGGGAGTTCAGAAATAACAAGGGCCCTAGAAGCAGCCTCGCCCGTTAATTTCGTCAGGGCGGGTTTATCTAGAGGAAAATAAATATGAATGTTAAAAGGAGACGGATAAAGGACGAGATCTAAGAACAAAAGGCAGGATACTTACAAGGGTGTAGGTTAAATTGAGTTCTGATTCTTGGAACGTCAAACATATAAAAAAGTCTTCCTTCCATATCTTCATATTGCTGGGGTTACCCGTAATGAAGCCCTTCTTGTTATGACTTGACCAATAGGCGAGGTAATAGAATCCCACGTCCTTTCCGCATCGCCTCAGAGAAAAGAAATGACTAAATTCGGCTGTGGTCGGGGCGTCATATCCCTCATTCTTGTACATCATGTATAGGCCAATAGCCGCCCTATAACTATTTGGCGATAGTTGAATTTGGGCAATATTAAAATAGGTAATAATTTGGTGAAGAAAAGGATGCATTGGTGTTCCAAAGCCGAGTTCCACCAGCTTATTGGTGAGGACCATTCTTGGTGTTGGTAGTCCAATAACGTCGAAGACATGCATCCTCATGAATGAACGAGGTCGCAACCATTTCCCTTCCAAGTTGTAGTATTCGATTAAGAACATAATTTCCTTAGAAGAGATTGAAGAGGGAAGTCCTGCACAGGAGATAACGCCTTGATCGAATCTATGTTTCATTCTGAGAGGTTCATCGACATCGTCTTCGAATTCTAGATCAACATCGCAGGGGCGGACGGGTTGCATGTATGGGTTATTTGGAGGAGAGGGCATTTCCATTGCATAACGCACAGGCGAGATAGATAAAACTTCATCTTCGTTCTCGGCATCAGCATCATCATAGTCGATATTTTCCTCGTCTTGATTGGAGCTCTCGTCCTCTTCTACGTTCTCGTCCTCATCAATGACTCCTTTATCTTTTGCTTCGTCGAGCATTTTCTTAAAATCTCGTCAGATCTTTGCCACGGTTTCTCCTTAATTTAGAGGGACCAGGTTCTTGGGGGACATCCTCTCCCTCACCCGTGTCGCCTAAATCTTGAGCGTGATAGACGCTCGCCAAATCATCAGCATCATCGCCCACTTGAAAGTCATCAGAGAGAATTTCATCCTCGTGAAAAGAATCCGAGGTAGAGGGCGACGATGACCCATGGTCAGAAGAAGAGTCCTCTCTGGACATCTGTAAGAAAGGGCGAGGTCCATGTTAAGATTTTTTCTTAGAATACTTTTTGTTATTAACGAATGGGTCCTCGCCCCCATATCAAAAATGGTCCTAAAGGGAAACTAACGAGAAAACAGACCTATCTTAGGCGAGTTGTATCTATGTCGTCAGTTATTTATGAATGAAACGAGAAACAATAAGGGTGATAAGGTAAAGAGTGATACCTTTGGGGAGGATGAGTCGCCTTGGAAAAAGAAGGGTCGCCCGAAAGATTGGAAGCCTCGCTACAATTCAGGATATCTCGCCTGCTTTATAAATTCTTTGGTAGCAATTTAGTTGGAGTTTTTGAAGGTAAAAGTAAAATGAGAGAAAAGTTAGGGGTTTATATAGTAGTTGAAGAGAGAGAAAGTCAGTCCACGTGGCAAATTTTGGTTGGACATTGGTGCAAAAATCGAGATATGGCTGTTCGGCGGGAAAGTTTTTCTTTTGTTATTCCCGGGGGTTTCTAGAAAGCTCGCCCTTTTTGGGGAAAATCTTTGGAATTTAGCTTCTTTTATGAATAAATCATTGCAAGAAACTGGGGGGTAGTTGTTATACCCAAAAATAGCCTCCCTCTATTCATGGGCCTCGTCCTACAGATCTCGCCCATGGGTTCACTATAGAGATCTCACCCTCTTTGTTTAGCTAAGCCCGGTACTCTGATAACTCGCCCCATGATGAGTAAATTATAGGTTCTGAAGACTATGGACTTTCAAATTGAGTCCTGGGATTATTATAATTACTGAGAGGGCTAGGTCTCACCCTTAAAGGCAGATCTCGCCCTATTGCAAATGATGTCGCCCTCTTCCAGTTCTCAGAATTGCCCAATAAGCTATTTTATCTCCGTGGCCCAAGGTGAGCGTTGACCACGATAATCTCGGGTCAATAGCTTAGCCATTAAGCTCCGAGAAATTAGCTGGGCTTTAGGGTTCGTAATAATTGTCAAAGGCGGTGGCCTCGATCCAATGGGCTTCCTAAATAAGGAAAACCTAGCCCATTACGATTACTTGTCCTCCAAGAACTACGTTTGAATTGATCCCTATAAATAAGGGTACGTAGGCACATTGTATGGCACGATGCAAACCCTAGCACAAAAGAAAGAATTCAATATTCGATCTTAATTGCTACACACATCTCAGCATACAATCTCAGCCATCCCCAAATCATAAACCCTAACCCTAAACACCCTACGCTGTTCGCCGCCATCAACAACCACCACAATTCCAGCAACCCTCCCCGAATTTGTTTTCCGAAATTCCTCCGTTAACATGATCCAATCTTGAAATCCTAAATGCTTCATAGTTCATACTTGAAATCCTGTTTGAACTCATTCAAATTAATATTCCTTCCATCCCTCTCAATTGTTTACACTTTTCGAGGAATGTTCGGTACGAATTTTAAGATGTATTTTAAGGATAGTTTCATAATTTATTTTTAAAATTTTCTTTTCTTGTATAAAAAAATAAAGATTTAAAAATAATTTATGGAATTATTCTTAAAATGCACCTTAAAATGCGTGTTGAATAGCCCTTTAAAAGTGTAAACAATTGAATAGGCTGAATGGAGTATATATTATGTGAAAACCTAAGCTTCCGTTAAAAAAATGAGAAAAATAACTCTTCTTTAATAATATTAAACAAAAATAATAAATTTTATTGACCAATTATAGCCGTTTCGATTCATGTGTCCTGAATGCATATTTTGTGCATTTAGAGCAAGTTCAACGGTTTTTCTATTTGAGTTCCTAAACTAAAATTTAGGGAATTTAGCTCAAAGTACTATTCCAATAGTGTCCTAATAGTTCCCTAAAATACTAGGAACCATTAGTCATTTCCTAATTTTGAGAAATATCAAGCATTCCTAACTCCATTTTTTTCAATTAAAAATTCACTTTCCTCCAATTTTGTACTTCTATTTTCTCTCTTACACTTATATTTACTATTTTAATAATAATAAAAAATGGATATAGAAATGATTGTTGGAGTTCATAGATAAAAGTTCTTCTCTAAATTACTAGAAATTATTATTTTGTTATATTTATGAAGAACAAACTAAAGATGTGTTGAGCTTGCTCCTAACAGGTATTTTCCGTGTCAAGTTCACTGCTATTTCAAAGAAATATACAAAATTTTTAGATATGATCAGACCACGTGGTCGGTACAGTCTTTTTTCTTTTATAATATCCGCTGAAGTTGAAGATGAACCCAGAACAAATCGGTGATGATAAGGATACGCATAATGTTTATTAGGTTTATATATATATATATTACTCCAATATCATGTACTTCTCTCGTCCCCTCATTTGTTTATATTGAAGGAGAATACGGAGACCAAGACAACGTATAAAAAATAAGTAAAGTTAGATGAAAAGTGGGTAAAGTGGTGGGATCTATCAATATTTAATAATAGATTTGAGATAGTGGAGGAAAGTAAAGGGTGTAATAGTGTTTTTTATTATTAAATATGAGGTAATAGTGAGATAAACTTACTATTTAGGATAATGTAAAGAAATGAGAGGGACGACCTAAATAATAATTGTAAAAGAATGAGAGAAACGGAGGGAATATTATTCTATTTCAAAATGCGTATTTCATAAATTATATTGATCACATTTTAAAAACTGACTAACTTTGTAAATCTTATCTAGTTATCAGAAAGAGAAAACTGATTTTGAGTACAACCTCAGGAATGTCTCCTAAGATTATAAGTGATTTATACTTGTAAAGTAAGGGGCTCCGCATGAGCATTTATGTAAATATAAACCTTTTTCAATGATTTTACATAAAAATCCTTAAATTTGTATTAAAAATGTTTTAACCTCAGGTATAACTCTGAGGTCATCCTCAAGCACATGAAACCCTATCAGAAAAATGGGTTATATTTGTTTATCACCTCCTAACATAGGTAGCTGTCATGAAAATACATATATTAATTAACTAATAAAATAAAATATTGTTAGGTGATATGGGTTAAAAATAAGCCCTAAAGACACATTTAATGTTACATTAATTAGACCCGGTATGGTCCAAACGTGGGGCCAATTAGTGGGACCCAAATCCTTAATTTCAATATTAAATTCGTAATTAATATTGAAGGAGATAAACAACTCAGCAATAAGAGTCAAACAAGGAAACATTATCATTATGAGTAGCCTCCAAGGCACCCAATTCAACATGGAAACTAATTCCTACAAGGAAGGAGTCTAGAGCAATCCTCAAGGAGGTGGCTTGCCCACCAAGTCTCTGAATACTACCATAATTCTAAGGCTCCCGCAGCCTATATAAGGGCCCGACCCCTCATTCTCAGAACTACGTTTTTGCCTTGATTCTCAATAACGAGATACGTAGGCACTCTGTGAGGACCGATTTGTCTCGAACACGGAAACAACCATTAAAGCACGAAGCTCACGAACCCTAACATTAAATACATTTTGATAACCTCGTTTTTATTCCATAACATTTGGCATCGTTTGTGGGAAGACAACATCAACCATGGTTCAAACACGAAGAACAACATCAGCCTCGACCGAGGCCATACCCCTTAGCTCTGCTCCACCTGCCACTTCTGATCCTCCTATCACTACTGAAGAAGGACAATTACCCCCATCAACAGGGGCGATCATTAAACTTTTAGTCTCTCAACCCCCAGGGACGATTCCCCATGTTGAGGGGACTCTACCGGTGGTCGTCCATCAAAGCCATGAACCTGAACCTCTTCAGATGGTGGCTTCTCCTCTTGATAACGTGAATCGCACGCTACCCCCAGGGGTACGGATCCATACCCAGGGTGGTCTGCCTAACTACCCTCCTGCTACTCGAGGCGTTGGAACAAGCAGTCATGCCTTGCTAATTCGGGAGCCTCCTTATAATAGGGGGTTGGGCCGAGATCAAGAATATGATGACTACTCTGGCCCCTATACTGACGACTCATCATCTGAGGACGATGATCATGATGAAGCCCCAAGGAGGCGACGCGCTAGCAGAGAATCTCAAAGGAGGACGCAAACTATCCATGATGGACCCCCTTTGACAACTGCTTAGAGGATAAGGGCCCATGAGGCCGAGATCTTAAAGCTGAAGGACGACATGGCCAGAGAACAAGCGAGACAGAATCAGAATCGACCTCCTCCGACTTCAGGAGGGATTCCCTTTGTTGATTTGGAGAGGTCTTCAAGGAGGCAACGAAGGGCTAATGCCCCAACTGGAAGAACAACAAGGGTGGAAACACCTAGGGGAAATACCAAGGATCTGATGCCACTTGTAGATCCTGACGATCCCACACCCCCGTTTACTGAGGAAGTGATGAATGCTCGTATCTTTAGAAAGTTTAAGATGCCAACAATTAAGGCTTACGATGGAACGGGCGATCCCACAAACCACGTGAGAATGTTCTCGAACGCACAACTGTTCCAGCCTGCAAGTGACGCTCTAAAGTGTAGGGCATTTTCTCAAACCCTGTCGGGCATGGCTCAAAGATGGTATAGCCGGTTGCCTGCAAATTCGATTGGCTCTTTTAAAGAGTTGAGAGCGGAAGAGTTCATGAGAAAAGCTCTACATCTCTAATGTATGTGGTACAAGGAAAAAATGAAAACCTGAGGGATTACCTCAAGCGATTCACTAAGGAGACACTAAATATCACTGACTTAGAAAATAAGGTGGCCATGGTAGCCCTGGAGCACGGAACCACTGACCTCTTCTTTAAGAGGTCATTGGCGAAGCATCCCCCTGAGAATATGGATGAGCTACAACGAAGGGCTGATAACTATATTAAAGCTGAGGATATCATGAAGAAAGAGGCCACAGTAGGTAATGGAGGGAGTAACAACGACTCTAGGAAGCGAAAGCAAGACCGGGAATATGATGACCAAGAGTATAATGCTAGGGACAAGTATCCCCAAACTAGCGAGGACTTCGACTTTGCCCCTAAGAAAAACCAAGGACCAAGGTTCACTGAGTATGCAAGGTTGAATACTCCTAGGAGTCGAATCTTGTTGGACATTGAGAAGGATAAAGATTTTCGATGGCCAAAGCCACTTAGGGGTGATCCCGCAAAGAGAAACAAGAATCAGTATTGCAGATTCCATAGAGATGTGGGGCATGAGACTAATGATTGCAAACAACTCAAAGATGAGATCGAGTTCTTGATCCGTAGAGGGAAGCTGAGCCACTTCACAAAGGGTGAAGATCGTGGTAATCAAAGAAGAGATTATAATAGAAGGGATGATGATGAAGATCGCAACCCACAGCCCCGGGGGCTAGTAATCAACAGGATCTGGGAAGGCCCAACAGCGGCCGGTACCACAAGGAATTCTCGGAAGGCTTACGTCAGAGAGGTGATGCACATCGTGGGGGAGGCCCCGAAGCGTGCGAGAACTGAATTAGTGATTGGATTTGATGATTCAGACTTGGTAGGGGTGAAGTTCCCCCATGATGACCCGTTGGTCATAACTCCTGTGATTGGAAACTCAGAAGTAAAACGAGTTTTGATATACAATGGAGCTTCTGTTGATATTTTGTTTCATGATGCGTTCGTAAAGATGGGGTATAATGAGTCTCAGTTAACCCCCACCAACATGCCTATCTATGGATTTAATGGAGTTGAATCCAAGGCTGAAGGAACCATTCAGCTGCCTGTGACTATTGGGAAAGAACCTAAGGAGGTTACTCAGATGCTGAACTTTTTGGTAATCAATGCAGCCTCAACATATAATGCAATCCTGGGAAGGACCGGTATTCACGCGTTCAAGGCTGTAGCCTCTACTTATCATATGAAGGTCAAGTTTTCGACTAGAAGTGGTGTTGGAGAACAGAGAGGAGATCAGAAAATGGCTAGGAGCTGTTATGTAGCCGCGTTAAGGCCTGACGGAGTCGGGGGGCAGGTCCTTCCGATTGAAGACATGGATATCCGCAGTGATAAGGAACACCAAGAAAGGCCAGCAGAGGACATCACACATAAGCCTCAGACAACCATTAAGGCTAAGGCGTCAACTGAGTTCGTGATTGAATGTACCATTGGCAACCAAGAAGTCGGGGGGCAGGAGATAGTACCCCAAGCAGGAAGTGAACTTCAGAATAAGAATAAGAAGACCAAAAGGAGTAGTGGCTGCTCTATTTTTATGGAGCATCAAAAACAAAATCAAGTGGTGTAGGCCTAGTCTTGAAAAGCCCCGATGGGCTAAAATTATCCTAGTAGGACTTAGCTTCGTACTTATCTTGTAGAAGTAGAAATAAGGTTCGATGAAACCATCGCAGAGCATGTTGCTCCGAGTAGGACAGTAGTACCCTATGTGAGGTTCAAGTTATTAATGCAAGTTTGTTTTCCATTCGTTGATTATGTGATTTTATTTATGTACCAAGCACTCGATGTGTGTAAGTCAAAGATGACCAAGCACCGAAAATAAAAGAACATATGAATGAAAACAAGCACACGCGTAGAAAAGGTCCCGAAAGATCAACAGTTGGATTACAATATAATCAAAATTCAAGTCCATAAAGGACCATGGATAGAAGATAAGATGAACAATTACACCACATGTGGCCGCTTAAGCCATGCAAGGCTAACAACAGACCTTGAATCTTAACCAAGGATCAGGGAATCCAAGGGCATCCTTGATCAAGACCAGGGAGTCCAAGAAAACCAAGAAGGTCCAAAAACTAACTTTGAAACTTGTATTCATATCCCTGAGCAAGGCACGATGCCCTTGTTCCCATGAAGAGCTAAGCCAAAGTGCCTTTAACTCTCTTATCAAACTACTCCACTGTTGAAAGGTTAAATATATTGGAGCTTCTTTGAAGGAACCCTTGAAGGGCAGGTTGATAGCATTCTTACAAGAGAACAGTGATGTATTTTCTTGGACAGCAGCTGATACATCAGGGATTGATCCCCAGCTCATAACTCACAAGTTGAATGTCGATCCTGATCGGAAGAAAATAAAACAGAAGAAGAGGAATTTTGCTCCTGAAAGGCAAAAAGACATTAAGCAAGAGGTGGATAAGCTCTTAGAAGCTAGTTTCATTGAGGAAATACAGTTCCCTGAATGGTTGGCTAACCCAGTGATGGTCAAGAAGGCAAATGGAAAGTGGATGATGTGTATAGTCTTCACTGATCTGAATGATGCATGTCCCAAGGATTGTTTCCCTCTACCAAGGATTGACACGCTGATAGATGCCACTGCTGGGCATGAGATGTTGAGTTTCATGGATGGTTTCAGTGGCTACAATCAGATTAAGATGCATAAGGATGACATCCCAAAGGTATCTTTCATAACTCACTTTGGTGTTTTCTGTTATCTTGTTATTGCTTTTGGACAAAAGAATGCAGGAGCTACTTACCAACGATTGGTGAATAAGATATTCGCTCATCTAATTGGGAAAACCATGGAGGTCTATATTGATGACATGTTAGTCAAGAGCCTAATCAAGGCAGACCATATTAAGCACCTCAGAGAGGTATTTGAAGTGCTGAGGCACCATAAGATGATGTTGAATCCAGCCAAGTGTGCCTTTGGCATTGGATCTGGAAAATTTTTGGGTCTGATGGTTTCAAAAAGAGACATAGAAGCCAACCCTGATAAGATCAGAGCGATTTTGGATATGGAACCACCCCGCTCTATACGAGGCGACGAGGCGTACAGAAGTTGATAGGCCGAGTTGCAGCCTTAGGGAGATTTATCTCCAAATATGGTGATAAGTGCTTACCTTGCTTTCAAGCATTGAAGAAGATGAATAACTTTGAGTGGACTCCCGAGAGCCAAGAGGCCTTTGAACAATTAAAAAAATACATGACTGAAGCCCCGTTGTTGGCCAAACCTAGTCCCAGGGAGACTCTTTACCTATATTTGGCGGTGTCTGAACAAACACTGAGTGCCGTCCTCGTTCGAGAAGAGAACAAAGTTCAGAAACCTATCTACTACGCGAGCAGCATGGAGCTAAAATTGAATTACTCTCCCGTCAAGAAGTTTGCTTTGGTATTGGTAACAGCCTCGAGAAAGCTACGATCGTACTTTCAGGCACATAAGATTGAAGTCCTGGTGGACCAGCCTTTGAGGAACATACTCCATGGCCCAAAAACCATTGGTAGGCTCATCAAGTGGTCAATCAAGTTAGGGGAATTTGATATCAACGTTCCAAGACTGATGTTCAATCCTTGGCCAACTGAAGACGGCCAACCGTCATTAACAGACCGTCGTCGGCCGACTGAGGTGCCACGGGAACGTCAGCCGACCCCCGTTGGCCGACCAAGCTCCACGGAAGGCGTCAGCCGACCGCGAACGACCGATCGAGCCACGCAAGGAGCCCCAGTCGATCGCGAACAACCGACCGAGGCTCCAAGGAAGCATCAGCCGACCGCGAACGGCCGACCAAGCAACCACGGAAGCCCAAGCCGACCGTGAACGGCCGACCGAGCTACCACGGGCACTCCAACCGATCGCGAACGGCCGACCAAGGTCCCCTCGGCCCGTCAGCTGACCAAGACTGATTTTCAGTCTTCGTCCTCGAGCTTTTCAGCCGACTGATTTTCAGTCCGAGTCCTCGAGTTGGTGCTAATCTTTAATTTCGGCTTCGAACTGATTTTCACATTCAACACGTTGGGATTCGAACATCTCCAACTAGGGGCTCTGCCCCTTTGACCCCGCCAGGGGCTGCCGCCCCTTGGACCCCGCCAAGGGGCTGCCTCCCCTTGAACCCCGCCCGGGGGCGCTTTCCCCGGACCCCCGTTAAACACCGTTTAGCGCCGTTTAACACCATTTAGTGCCGTTAAGCATCGTTTAATGCCGTTTAACGCCGTTTAGCGTCGTTTAATCGTCGTTTAAGGCTAGTTAGCACCGTTCAGTGTTGCTTAGTTCCGTGTAGCATCGTTTAAAATATCGTCATAAATGCGTCGATCGCTCTACGCTTTACATAAAAAGACAATACTCGTGAAACACTAGTGTACAACGATAAACCCTGACCCAAATCTCGAAAAAGGCAGTTAAAACTTCAAGGAAAACCTGATCAGTTTCCCTAAAAGTTGGGGGGCAAATGATATGGACTAAAAGTAAGCCCTAAAGACACATTTAATATTGCATTAATTAGACCCGGTATGGTCCAAACGTGGGGCTTCAACTTCTTTATATTAATTAAAAGTAAGAACTTATTTTTCAATATGATAATTAGATGAAAGGATTTAAACTTCTTTATATTTATTCGTCATTATTTATATTATTTAGACATCATTATAAAAATTTTGTCAAAAAATTTTATTCAATTAGATGGTGAAAATTGAAAGAAAATGGCATTCAGATAATATAATAAAATTTTATTTATTAATTTATATTATTCTATCATAATTCAAATTTTTTTATTTATTTAAATCAATAAAAAATATTAATCATTCTGAGTTGCTAAATGATCCCAAATATTTGATTTTTAACCAATACATAAATTTGAGAAAAGGATGTATTCCTTAAAAATTGATGTCATAATATGCAGATATTTGTGAGACTCGGGTGCTATGCCTAAATTTATCCCGCTAATCAAAAGGTTGGTATTTAGAAAAGAAAAAGAAAAAGAAAAAGAAAAAGAAAGAAAGAAAATTGTGTACCGATATTTGATGCGGTAGCAGTTTGTATTGTTCATGTGTTATTGTATTTGTATTTGGGACTCAACAAATTTATCAAACATGAAATAAGACGAGTACTAATATTATGAAAGTAGGTGAAATCATTTAACCTCGAACCATATTTTACACTAATTTATAACCCAAGTTTGTGGATGTGACCGTAATGGGTGGGGTGGGTCAGAGACAACCCCTTTTTCATGTATGTTCACCACATGGTCTCTTTACTCATTGCTGGCCTTCTACATTAGTTCGTAACCACTGCGATATCTACACGGTGTCAACCTATAATCCAACAAAATACCAAATTTGAGCTGTATAAACAGTAGCATCTAGCATGTACACAGTACATATAATAATACAGAATACATATTTACCTTTTTTAACAAATTTTTTAATTTTGATCTTCATTTTTTATAAATATTAACTTATCATTTAACTGAATCAGGGTATATCATCAATATCTTTTTTTTGCTAAGCGTGTACATGATCAATTTCTGTATGAATTTACTATTTTTAAATGTATGGACGAATATAGTGGCGCATTTACTGTGCGTATTTATGTATTTGTAACTGACTTGTTAAAAGTTGAAGATAGATCATTTTATTATATATATAAAGGAAAAATCCCAGAAGTTCTAGAATCGGTCAAATTTTATTTATCTATTTTTCTAGAGTTCCTTTATTTTAAATAATTAAAATCAAAACTTCCTTTTTTATGTCCTATTTTTTAGAAAAGAAATCAGAACTTTCTTTTTTAACATTATTATTAACATCTTCAAAATAGAAAAGGTTTTCGAATTTGTAGGGAAGAAAAAGTCAAATTTATATATTCGATATAAAAAAGAAATTTAAAATTTTAAAATTTTCTTTTTTAACATTAACATTTTCGAAATTATATTCTTATATATATACAATCATTACTTTCAACGATCAAATTTTATCACCGTGTTTGTAACCTTTTTTTCTTTCTTCTTTTTGCATTTGTCATCGTTTATTTTTTTAGTTTTTTTATTCATTCTTATTTTATTTAATTTTCAAAATACATGGGTATGTTTGTGCTCTACTGATTTTTTAGGATTTTCAGGTTGATTTTTTGTTGATTTTTAAGGTTTGAATTTTGATTTAACATTTGCTTTTTTCGATTTAATTTTAAATTTATAATTTGTAATGATTTTAGTTATAATTATGGATTACTAGTTCTTTACTTTGGATTTTGAATTTTTTTTGTTAGTTATCTTCTCTATTTCATAAGTGGAACAGTTGAGAAACTTGGCACAAATGTTTGAACTTTTATCATTTCCTCTTTATTTTTTTATTGTTAATTGTCATTTTGTCATTATTATCTTCTCATTGTTCTTGATCATAATATTCCACGTATTCTTTTAATTAATTCAATCAAATCTGCTTTTTTATCAATATATATTTATTACAACGGGTGCTGGTCTAAGAAAACGTGACACAAAATTAACTTAAAAAATAAGTATATGGTTTATTTTGTTGTCTATATATATTAAAATTTGTACAATATTGTGTTCACTAATTTATTTATAGATTTAGCAAAAAAAAAAATTATTGTTAGATTTGTTGTAGATTTCTTTCTTAAATAGTCTATATTTTGAAAATATTTTAAAAAAATAATACATGATCGTCGAGAAATGTGTCCTATATGTACCTAAGAAAACATGATACAAATCAACATAAAAAATAAGTATATAATTTATTTAGTTGTCTATATATATTAAAATTTGTAAAACATTGTGTTCATTATTTTATTTATGCATATTTTCCTTTCGATTTATTTCTTAAATTTATAATTTGAATTTTTTTAAAAATATATTAAAATGCAGCCACGAAACGCGACTTAGTCAACTAGTTAATTATATATGAATACTAATTTTATACATATAGTCATACATATAGTCATATATGAATACTAATTTTATATTATTTTTAGGGTCTAAATCATAAAACATATTTAAAATATAATCTATCCTAACTTATAACATGTGTGATGCACGGGTTTCTTTTCATATGAAATAAATTTTATTTTATGTTACAATTATATATTTATATAATTATTATTTTTAATAATTATTTTAATTTATATTTCAATAATTTATATAAAAATTTAATTAATGGCATGCATGGTTTAAAACTTATATTTTTAAATTTTAAATTAATATGCCATTGATGAAATTCGAATCTTGAGTATTTTGTAAAGTAACTTAGTCATATAAAATATTTAATCATTAGATTTAACGATTCTGAATATTCTAACGGTATTTATATAATTATTATTTTCAATAATTATTTTAATTTATATTTCAATAATTTATATAAAAATTTAATTAATGGTATGCATGATTTAAAACTTATATTATGAAATTTTAAATTAATATGTCATTGACGAAATTCGAATCTTCTGTAAAGTAACTTAGTCATATAAAATATTTAATCATTAGATTTAACGATTCTGAATATTTCTAAAATTCTAACGGTAATTATTCATTGTATACGGATTTCTAGACTATATTTTTATTAGTGATTGACAGATAAGGTGTGATATTTTTGGGTATATAGTAATGATTGCAAGATTATATTTTAAATTAAAAGGTAACATGTTTTAATTAGAAAATAAATATTATTGATTGGAATATTATGATTGCAAAATTATGTTTTAAATTAAAAGGTAACGTGTTTTCATTAGAAAACAAAAATGATTTGAAAATACGACATTTTAGGTGTTTATAATGGTTAATATATTAAATGATTTTGATTAATAGTTATAGTTAGTTTTTTAATAAATTTCAATAATTTTATATAGAAAAACTAGCAAGTAGACATGCTTTGGGCCACATGATAATAAGTTTAATAGAACGTTTAATTTTTGAAAATTCTTAATTACTTAAGCCGTATAATATGCTTAATAAAATAATTTATTTTTTAAAACATTTAATCACTCGTTCAATACCATTTTATGGTTTAATCCCGATTGAATTTCTGCTCATATTGTTGTTTAAAACACTATTATTTAGAAAATTTGATTGTATATGTATTAAAAATATGATATCGGATTTTATATTCCAAGTAATTCTTCGATTTTCATATAAACAATAATGGGATCTTGATATATTTATATATTAGTTTTAAGAACTTCAACAATAGCTTTGGTATTTAAATCATAATAAAAGCATACATATTTATTTAAATCATTAAAAGTTCTATAAATGCTAAAATAAATTCTATTTAAACAATTTAAACAAATTAATAATTGAGAAAAATGTTCCTATTAACTTTAGCAGAACCTTTAAAATAATAATGTGATTGTTACCTTTTATTTATAATGACCTTGCAAGGGCATTAATGATGTGTTACTTAGGAAAGATGTGTTTTGATTTGAATGGTTAACTTTAGGAAATTCTCTTATAGTTAATTATAGGATCATTAAACTCTTAATAATTTTAATACATAAATATTTTTGTTGTTATTAAGTTAATAAATGCATTGAAAAGAATCGTGTTTTGCACGAGTTTTAAACAAGCATGTAATATTAAAAAGGGATTTAACTTTTAGTAGAATTATTATTTTTAAATATTAAAAAAGTATTTTAATAATTTAAAATAAATATAAATAGATTTCTAAATTAAATAGAATTCTAAATAAAAAAATTATAACTTTCTTTTCTCTTTAGTTTTCAACTAATTACAGTTAAATAATATTTAAATCATAAATAAATTAAAGATATTGTTTCGTTAATTTTATGTGGACTGTAAAATTGTACAAATCCGATATCTAGATTTCAAGATGGAGCGAAAACAGTAAAAATGAGGGTTAAACTCTATAAATAATTGTTTTTAATATTTTCAACTTTGGAAGTTATTTGCACTAATAAAATATTAAAATTAATGTAATTAAAATCAAAATACAAAATATAAATAATATGAGAATAAAATTTTGTGAATCATATATAAATTTTAAAATTATATTCTAATAGGTAAATTATTTCTTCATAATACTAGAAATATATTAAAAATGAATATTTGTATTATTGAAATAAAAATATTAAAATATCTAAAGAATAAAAATAAGGCTGAGAAAAATTCATAAAATTAATATAATTATAAATTTTAAAAACCGTTGCACTGATTTTAAATCAATTAATAATAATAATTACTTTCTTAATGCTAAATCAATTAATAATAATTACTTTCATAATGCTTTATCACCGCAATTTGTGTGATATATCATGTTTACTAGACAAGTTAGGACCATAACGTTTTCATGTCCAAGTGCATGTATTAGACATGCAGATATTTAGGTTTATATTTCTTTGAGAATACGTATTCTACAGAGTACTATGAACAATGTATACATTAATAATCTCAAAATATCCCTAAACAATTCTATTGATAATTACAAGACATTTTATTTGTTATTACATACTGATATATATTTATTTTTCTAATTATAAGTCAAAAGATTGTAATAATTCAAACATAGGTTAATATATAAGTTAGCTAGTACTTACTATCATTAAGTTTAAATAATAAAGAAAAGAGAATTTCAGAAAGCTGGAGTAATAATTTTAATAATTCTTTTAGGCTATTGGTTGAATCTTTGACAAATATAGTGTGCGTGTGTTCCTTTTTTATGTTGCTAGATTAGGGTAAACAATTGTAGTGTAATACTCTGTGAATGTTCTATTTGAACCCCCAATCCTTGATAAAAACGAAAAGCAACTATTCCTTGTATAAAATATATATATATATATATATAAAAAAATCTAATCTAAATCTTGTTGATGATGATGGAATTAAAGGATATATGCTGCTGATCGGGAGTGACAATGATTAAGATGTTTTAATCAAAGGTAACACATCCATGCAAAATGTCATCTTTTTGCATTTAAGACCGCATATACTATCATTTAGATTTCCCTAATCCTACAATATATCATCACTTTCAATTTGACAAAAGAACAGAATAACATACATTAAATTATTTCAATGGTGTTGATAGATAAAAATGGGTTAAGATGCTCTTATTTATTTGTTTTGATAATTAAATAAAGATTATTTTTTATCATCCACGTGACTCCTGCAAGATATATAGTACTTTTACAGAATTTTATTTAATTTCGAAATTCTTTTCTATTCCCCGTGCAAGTACATACAAATAGCCAAATGGGATAATTTGTAATTATAAACACAGGTTCATTTGTGAATGAGTAATGGTCAGAAATATATATACTGTACAGACGAAAGTAGGAGCAGAGACAGGGGTGCGGCAGTTGAAGCGGGGATGCGAGCATAGTAGTTGTTTTTGTATATTCTAAGAAAATTCGGAATGAGCTAGAGTTGAATCCAGATCCTGTTGTCATAAGTTCTTACCACTTACGCTGTCCATGCTCAGCATAGTAGTTAATAATATGGAAATATATATAAACTTTTTAACCCAGGTAATTAACTTGTTTTTGCTATGCAGCTGACCCTGAGTAAGTGATTAACGTACGTTATACAAGTTTTACAGATTACAATTAATTATGAGAGTGTGAGATGAAAAATGTGTTCCAGCAGAAACAAATAATTAAGTTAGCTTAAAACCATGGAAGGACGTAGCTTGAGCTGTAAACAATACATTGTGGTCCACATCTAGTTATGTAGTCGCCATTTATGTAATATAAGTAGCTATGGTGGTAGGAGAAGCCATTAAATACAGACACCCACTTCACCTTGTCATCATATATAAAAACCCCCAGTCTGCCAATGCATTCATCACTCCACCAGAGGGACAGATACATACTAAAACAATTAAGCAGTGAAATCAGTGATTCGATTCTCTCAGCTGCTAGCTAGCTGTCATGGAAAATTCATCAGTCAATCTGTCTTCCAGGGCACTCCTCATCTTTCTTGTACTTTGGCTTGCAGGAGTCTTAATCGCTCCCCGTCAAGCACACGCAGCTAGGGCATTCTTCGTTTTCGGAGATTCCCTGGTGGACAATGGCAACAATGATTACCTAGCCACCACTGCTCGAGCTGACTCACCACCTTATGGCATTGATTATCCTACTCACCGTCCTACTGGACGTTTTTCTAATGGCCTTAACATCCCGGATCTCATTAGTACGTTTATTACCTATATCTATCCTACCTCCCTCAACATATTAATTATATTTGTTTTCACTAAACTATACATCATGTTCAAAATTATTATGTACTAATTAAAAGCCTAGCTACAATTTTTCATCAGTTCGTTATGCCCGAACGATCTATAATAATGGTATATTATCTAACTTAATAAATAAATAAAATTTGACATTTACTACGTCGTACTACTGCAGGTGAGGCACTTGGAGCAGAATCCACGTTGCCATACTTGAGCCCACAACTCGCAGGAGAGCGACTCCTAGTTGGTGCCAACTTTGCCTCAGCTGGAATTGGAATCCTCAATGACACTGGAATTCAATTTGTATAATTTAATTTAGCAGCTTCTTCCTTCATATCTACCTATCCATCGTTTATTTAATTAATGTTCAATGCAATATTACGACGTATGACTTAGTAATTATTTCTGAATGTTTTAAATTAATATGTTTGGTAATTATAAGTTACTGCAGATGTATATTCTGATGTATAATTACTACTGTTAATTACTTCTTGTTGCATGGCAGCTGAATATAATCAGAATAACGAAGCAGTTGGAGTACTTTGAACAGTACCAAACCCGACTGAGTAGCATAATTGGTGTGGAGCAAACGCAAGCCCTTGTAAACCAAGCACTTGTGTTGATCACTCTTGGAGGCAATGACTTTGTAAACAACTACTATTTGGTTCCATTCTCTGCAAGATCTCGCCAGTTTTCGCTCCCGGATTATGTTGTGTATATCATTTCAGAGTACAAGAAAGTCCTAAGGGTATATATTCTTCTTCATCCATTCACTTGACTCCTCCTAAACTACTTAATTGTATATTCCATTTAACATTTTTAGGATCCATTTTGTGTTATGTTTCGCATATATGTGTGTAATCAATGAGCCATTACGAGGGTGCACTAAAATGGTCCCAAGGGTAGATTATATCATTTATGAATTATGATACACAATAATTGACATATATACAAGATAGTGTATCTCTCTTTATCATGTTATTATGCCAATATATAGCACCCTTAATTCTACCATGGACTATAATTAGTTGTTACCCTTTATCTCTTGCCCTATATATATACCTAATTGTTGTACTATACTCTGAATACAAATATGTGTAGTATAGATATATATTAATTAGGTGAAAAAAGGTGTACTCATTTAATTTGGAAAAATAATAACAAAACATTTGATGCATGCAGAGATTGTATGAACTGGGATCTCGAAGAGTTCTGGTGACAGGAACCGGACCAATGGGATGTGTACCAGCAGAATTGGCGCAACGAAGCAGAACCGGGGAATGTGCAGTAGAACTGAATAGAGCAGCAAACATATTTAACCCTCAGCTCATTCAAATGATAAACCAATTGAACAGTGAAATTGGAACTACTATTTTCGTAGCTGTTAATGCTGTTCAAATGCACATGGACTTTATCCACGACCCTCAAGCCTATGGTAATTTTTTCAACTTATTTTTCCTTTTTAACCCAGAACACTCTTATATAACAAAAAATAAAGAACACTATAAAATCATTTATTTCAATAGATCCATTGGCCCCACCAGGGACACCCAATATAAAAAGTTCTTATTTTTTTATCTTCTATCCATTCAGCAAAAAAAAAAATTAAAAAAAAAAGTTTTTGAAAAAAATCACTATTCATGATGACGTCACTGCTGATGTCATCATGAACAGTGATTTTTTCATTTTTTTTTTTTTGCTAAATGGATAGAAGATAAAAAAATAAGAACTTTTTGTATTGGGTGTCATGACGGAACTCTTATATTGAATTAAATATGAGGTGTTCTTTATTGTTCTTTATATAAGGTGTTCTTCATGCTGCAATTCTATATTTATATATATATATATATATATATATATATATATATATATATATATATATATGTATATATATGTATATATATTTTGTGAAAATGACATGATATATACTTAGTACTATGCTTCAATTATGATGCATGTCTTTTTCATATGGTTGTAATGAAATAAATGTTGATGAGCAGATTCATTAGTTAATTAATTGTATAAATATTACTCCATTTTACTTGAGCAGGGTTTGTGACATCAAAAATAGCATGTTGCGGACAAGGTCCATACAACGGACTGGGACTGTGCACACCATTGTCGAACTTGTGCCCCAACCGAGACTTGTATGCATTTTGGGATGCATTTCACCCTTCTGAAAGGGCAAACAGGATCATTGTGCGACAAATTCTCACCGGAACTACTGAATACATGCATCCAATGAATCTTAGTACCATTCTGGCTATGGACGCCAAGGTTTAATTCCTGGAGACCCGGCCCCCAAAGCAATAATTTCTTGTAGTTTGTTTGTTATATCATATTTTTTATTGTCGTACGTACGTGTCAACTTGTCATTCTCTACTCTTCGATCTTTTCATGTTATTTATCAGGTATTGGAGTGCTTCATGTACTATTTTACATATATTGAACTTTATATAAAGATTGGGTGATGTATTTTGTGTCTTCAGATTCATGTTCGGACTACTACGAGTGAGTAGGCATCCCATAATTAATTGTAATAAGTTTATCATATATAAAGCTAATAACCTGATCGATCAGAGGAAACTTTGTGTTCAGCTTCTGTATGTCCGCACACACATATACATATAAATGCTCTGCATCCAACGGGAACCTATATTATAGTTAAGGTAAATTCTCTTTGGCACCATTGTATTTTTGATTTTTGTCCATGATACATTTTCTCATTAATATCCTTCATTATTCAACTAATAAGGGTACCATTGAGAATTTCAGATACTAACAATTTGGTTGATGGAGCAGCATTTTATGGAAAAATCAAAAGTATAAGGATACCATGGGTAGAAGTCAATAATGTTATGGTATTATTGACAAAAGCCAATTATATAAGGATAACAAAAGAAAAATTCCCCTATAATTAAAGAGCTTTCAGTAGATCCAGCGACCCTTTCCTTTGTAATAAAGGATCCTACTTTTGTCTAAATAAAATAAAATAAAGGATCCTACTTTAACAACATTAATATAAAACTGATCATTTCGCTAGCAGGCAACCATTGACAAAAACATTCTAAAATATCTTAACAACTTCTGCTCAATATTTTCATTTTTCAATCACATCTAAAAATAAGAATAGGATTACGCATAGGGTTAACATGTAGGAATTAATAAATATGTCACAAGATGTTTGTGCGGAAACACATCAAATATCAATCAGCTGGGACTGGAAGATAGGTTCAAACATTTTAGGGAACATACATGAAAAATAAGAGACAGCAACTTGATCCGATAATAATAATGGAAGACTGCAGACCATTAATTCCCAACTAAACTCTAGAATCCATTGCGATGATCATGCTGAGATTCATAGGATGCATATACTTTTGGGGGCCAATCATCATTTGTTGAACAATTAGCTTATTTGCTTTCTCTGAAGGATGAAATGGATCCCAAAATGCATACAAATCTCTGTTCTGGCACAAGTTTGACAATCGAGTACACAATCCGATTCCATTGTATCTTCCTTGTCCACAACAAGCTATCTTTGATGTTACAAATCCTGCCAATCCGAAACACGCGCGTACAGATATAATTAATCAATCATTCATCATCAGTAATTAAACCTTTAATTACTAGGCCAGAAATGAAACATACCATATTGCTGGGGATTGTTGATAAAATCAAGATTCATGTCATTAGTATTGACTGCAATAAAGACATGATCTCCAACTTGAGAATTGAGTTGCGTGAGAAGCTCAACCAGTTGTGGGTTGAATAAAGCGGAAGCCTGTTGGAGTGGAGCTGCACATTCTCCATTAACACTACGTCGGGCTAGTTCTGCTGGAACGCAACCTAATGGTCCGGTTCCTGTCACAAGAACTCTGCGAGCACCTAGTTCGTATAGCCTCTGCACACCATGCATTTCGGTAATTACGACTCATGATGACAGTAAATGCGATGCATGTGGCTATTAATCATCATTCTGTATTATATCCATACTGTATATAGAAATAGATCAAGTACAGTATTAATGTTGTTTTTGCATTACATATTCATCATATTAGAGAAACATGATTATTGTATTCATGGGGTAAAGCAATCAGCACGTCGTAGAGCTAGCATTCAAGAGTATATTCTTTAATTTTATTATTTTTCCTTTATTTTAATGTTAGCTTAAAATACATTTAGTGATTTCATTTAAGTGGTACTACTCCAATATATATATATATATAGTACTCGTAAGATTCTTGGTGTTTTTGAATTTAATATAAAGATCTACGTAAAAGAAGACCACTATATAGCGGCCAAGGCACTAAAGAAATCGATGGCATTAAATGAAAATGAAAAGTAGTAGGTGAAACCGGTGCAAAATTAATTAGTTTCATATTGATGATTGGGGCTTAAAAATGTACTCGTATTGGCTCTCTTCACTTTGTACTAAAAGAAATATCAAGGCATCAATTCTAGTGTCTGATGCATAATAGTAATATGCATGTCTTTGAAACAGAATGTGAGAGGACGTACGTTGAATTATTGAAAGGAGAAATTAAGAAGAAATATAAATAAACAAACATTGGTGAATTACCATTAAAATATTGCGGTATTCGGAGACGATGAAGGTGACATAATCGGGGAGATTGTACTGGCGAGACCTAGGAGAAAATGGTACCAAGAAATAGTTGTTGACAAAATCATTGCCTCCCAATGTTATGAGAACAAGTGATTCCCGTACAAGTCTCTTTGCCTGCTCTTCTCCAACCAAACCACTCACTCTTTGCTGGTACTGTTCAAAGTACCTCAACTGTAAGGGCATCCGAATCATGTCCACCTGCAAATTATGTGATTAATATTATTGCAAGTCAAGGCCCCCTATTTCATTTCTTCGATTCCATATATATCAGTACCTAGCTACTCTTTGTTCACATTTTCCGATTCTTAACTAGACTTTTGCTTGAATCAAGCAAGTACTAATTATGACACACTAGCATGCATATATGGGTACGTATACTACTTACTAGTCGAGTATCATATAGTTTTGAAATTTGGAATGAATTGAATGAATACCAACCTACTTTCAACAATATATATATAATTGTTTTAATTTAAATTTTTTGGAGTAATTCGTACGTACACAAGGATTAATACATTAAAAATCAAAGAAATATATAATTATATATATAGGGCACATTAGTTAGTAGTATATCATTTAAAAGTTTAACATATAAATGGAGTATTCAAGTAGTTACAAATTGGACTCCAGTGTCGTTAAGTATTCCAATTCCCGCAGAAGCGAAATTAGCTCCAACCAGTAGCTTTTCACCTTGGAGCTCAGGACTCAGATACGGCAATGTAGCTTCCGAACCAATTCTCTCACCTGAAATATATATATATATATATATATATAGATGCATTTTAAGAATGAATTAAGTAACTAGCTAGCTAGCCTAGCTAGGTTCACTGTACAAGGAGTGTCATACCTTGCTTCGTAATTACCTACACTTTACTCGAAGGTTAGCACACAGACTAGTAAAATTCCATGCAAAATCACCACAGCTAAAACATTCATGCAGTTAAAAGGAATTAACATGAATTTCTATAGACATGCATACATTTAGCAATGAATTGATCAAAATGCACGCATTTTTGTTTGCTAGTAAGTTACATATGCATGTAAAATCTAAAAGGAACAAAGTTTAAGGAACCCAACTGATAAGATCAGGAATGTTGAGTCCATTTGAGAAACGACCAGTGGCTCGATGGGTAGGAAAATCAATGCCATAAGGAGGTGCATCAGCACGAGCTGTGGTGGCCAAATAGTTGTTGTTGCCATTGTCAACCAGGGAGTCTCCGAACACAAAGAAAGCTCGAGCCTCGGCTTTTAGGCCAAGACTTGCTACAACTACTACTTGCAAGACTAATGTAAATATTGCAGACATGGATGAAGCCTTGGGGGAGAATGACTAACCACACTTAGCTTTAAGTGTAAATAAGAGTAATTGTTCTATAGTTGTAATGTGCTTGCAAGTACTAGCAGGTTATAGTATTTGTAAGCAGGTGGTGAGACTGATCAGTCGATATACGAAAGACAGAACTTCAAGTAAATGCTACAGGTTGGTTGTTACATGTAATAAGTTTTTGTCAGTCTTTTTAGCAGCTTTTAATTAATTTTTAAATAAATTCATGCAGACAAATACAATACATATGGGTGGCTTGCAGTTAGTTGGAGTAGTTTTCACTATGTACAAAAAAAGTTGGGATAAGAATTAAACTTTGCACAACATGCCACACAGACACCACTACACAGAGCATCAACAATAACTTAACTTTTGACCAATTTCAATTGTCCGTATAAATGTTGTTAAAAGTTTACTTTTCCGAAAGATTACATAAATAATCAAAAGTTTAAATTCTTAATTAGAATCACGTTCCCAATAAATCGATAATAATCAGACACTATAACAACATTACAAGAAATACAGATTTTCGTCTTGATGGTAGAAAATGGACAATTTTTTAGGAATTCCTTTGACAAAATTTAATTAATTAAGTGATCCGAAAACGTCAATCAACGAGAAATGATTCAATTGACATGTCATGTGCCAAGTCAAAGTTAGCAGAGCATTTTCTACCGAGTCACTGATGAAAAATATTACAAACGGTGAGTATATAAATGCTACTTTCCCTATTGTCTATTTTCTCTTATCACGTTGTTACAATCATTTCTTACCGCTCTGAATGCTTTGCGGTACGAAATGTTAGAGCATTTTCAATGATAATAAAATTTTAAATTAAGAAATAATTAAATATTTATATAATGGTGGCAAATAAAATTCTAATGAATATAGTTATAATAAAAGTTGTGTATATTTTTACTAAGAAGTTAAGTTAATTCAACAAATATAACTAATCAAGTATAATTGTCTATAATTTTTGTATATGACAATTATGTATTAGAATATTTTTTTTTAACATAATCTCTATTATATGGCATCTAATATACCAATTAGGATAATATTATTAAAAGTTCTTTTCCATTGGAGATGCTCTTATGGATGTAGAAGAATTTATCGAGTTAGTAACGATAAGGATGTTTATAGAAAAAACTGGACATTTATTTTATTTTTATATTTTATTTTATATCGCAAATTGCACAAAACAAATCAAAATGATACATTCAAAATGCAATGATGCAGTAGCATCTAATTATTCAAAAATACTATATATCCATCATAACAATATCCACCAATGAAAACATTATCAATAAAATTTCTGCCTTATCCCACAAAAAATATAATTTTATTTTAAAAATTGTCTTAAAAAAATATAATGATAGCTATTTTTTAATTCGTCACGATACAATAAAAAATATTAGTGACACATTGATTGTTAGATTACCAAAAAATAGAGTTACCTAAAAAATTTATTGTACATTTATAATTTTTTTATATTCAATTTTGTAAGTTAAATATGATATTCTTATAAAAAAACTTCTTTAAAAAAACCTTTATCGTGAGATATTTTTATCAAATGTTACTATATACAGGGTGAAGGTCTTTTTTACCTACCATTATTATTGATGGGTCCAAAATACCCATTTCCTTATTGATGGGTCCAAAATACCCATTTCTTCTTGTCTTATAGCGGTCCATTAGACTTATGCTAGTATGACATATTAGAGGAATTATCCTCTAATATTTTAGTCCTATTACGAGGATAGGGTTCTAATTTCATAATTCTTTTCAGATTACGAATTTAATTTTCTATTATTGTAGAAAATCTATTATAAAAAGCGGGTTGCTATTCTTTTATAGCTTCTAAATCCCAAATTAGGCATCTAGTTTCTGTTTGATTTCCACGAAAAACAATATTTCTAGCGATCTCTAAGAGATGATCTAGATATTCAAGGTTAGACATGTCAGTCATGACATTACTTTTAATATTAACAAACCATGGTTTATCACTCATGATTATAACGTTCAACAAAAACTTGTATAGAAATCGTTAAAATAGGATTATGAGATTTACCAAGCTCTTTCAATGATCTTTATCTGCCTAGAAATCATTGATCTGTAAAACTTCCTTTTCTCGTCTAGATCTTCTAGTTATTATTCTTCGTCTTCAATCCTACGAG
The DNA here is from genome assembly GCA_036435485.1 of Saposhnikovia divaricata. NCBI lineage: Eukaryota > Viridiplantae > Streptophyta > Magnoliopsida > Apiales > Apiaceae > Saposhnikovia > Saposhnikovia divaricata. The sequence goes on along the minus strand of CM071595.1, from coordinate 73,327,921 downwards.
CGGCGTTTCCCTAACGGCCTCCTGCCTAGCGGTACTCCCTGTGCTCCAAAGCGGACTCCAGAATGACTCAAAATATAACCAAGATATAATAAAGAAAAGACTTTTTATTGATCAAGATAATTATACAGATGCAGACTTATTATGAGTCTGTTTACACTCACAACCCCAAAGGGTTTTACTCACTCATTTTGAAATCTTTTATTTCTTAGTATACAGTCTATGCTTTGCTAAGTTCAAGATGTCCAATACTGAAAACTTAACTTGCCTTTTATAGAATAAGGTCGAGGATCTGTACAAAATTACTAACGTAAGTGATTACGTTTTTGTACTCCATTATTTTTGCACCTTTGAGTGAAGAGATAAGATTTCTTATCTTGTCTTCTCCTGTGCTTGAAAGTAGATTCTCTCTACTTTATTCCTCCACCTTTGCTTTTCCAGCTGCTTTAGACAGCTTGTCTTCTTCTTCCTTAGTGGTAGGTCCGCATATCCGACAATTACTAGTGGTGTCGAATTTTCTCAATTCCTTTATCTTTTTTTGACAGAAATTGGAATTATGAGATCCCAAAGCATATGTGGACGAGATTTGTACCCTGTATGCTTTAATCTTTTCCCAGTATTCAGAACTTATTCCAAAATGCGAATAAGAAGTCATCAGACAATAAGGAGTGGCAAGATTAACTTTAATCTTATCGTCTTGCTTAATAGCGAAAATCTTATTAATAAGAACAAGTAATTTATTTTCCGCTAGCTCTGGAAGATCTCTCTTCTCAAGTGTATCTTTCATGGCTATACTGGGTGAGTAGATTCTTTCTTTGATAGTTCCCATCAGAACATAGTGTAATGGTTGAACTGCTGGACTATCCACTTCATATTTCCAAAATATATTAGTATTAATGAACTTGAGGTAGATTTCTTTGTCAGAATCCTTCAGGCACTTTTTCCTGTAATTCTTGACTACATCTCTAAATTCTTTAGAGAACTTAGATATTTCTAATAGACTGCTAGAAGGAAATACCTGAGATAACAATCCATACTGATATGCTTCATGTACCATTTCGGGAGAATCATTTGGGTAGAAGCTGTAGTAGCTAACATTCTTTTTATCGGTGGTAAAGTAATGTTCTTCTACAAACTCCTTTTATGTAGCATGTCTGCCTAAAATATACAGATAACTGAACCTTGAATAACATGTATCCAGGACGTCTTCGTTTGTATCTTCTAGAGGCTCTTTTTGCTGCTATTTTGGAATTGTTCATAAAATGATTTTAGGCTTTGTTTCGCTTGTTAACGCCTTAGAGTAAGTAGGTCAGATTTTTTCGACCGAACTTCTGAGCTCCATCAGTGCCTTAAATTCTGCATTAGTATAAATTCTTGTTGCCGTACAGGCTTCATCAAATGATTTATAATTTTTATGCTTCACTCCTGGAAAACCTTTTACAGCTTGTTCTGTGACGTTCCATGTTATATATATTCCTGGATGAGGTCCATTAAACACAACATAATAGGCTTTAGGGCCCTTATATCCGGTCGGGACTGCTGAAATTTGACTTTCAATCTTTTTAGGGATTTGAATTTCCCCGTTAGGCCTGAGATTTAAATCTGAGGGCTTTAATAACGTTGTTGAGGTTGGAACCTCAGTCTGATTTTTTGGCAAATTCATAGCCTTCAACGGATTTGTAGAATCTTTACCTGGAGCCATTTGCTCAGGATTAGTTTGTACTTCGCTTATTGCTAAGGAAGGTGTACAAATAACCTTTTGTTGAGTGTCATCTGAATACTTTCTGATGAACTCCATTTTTGTTCTTATTATAGAGAGTTCCTGCTAGAGGTTCTCAATTTTCTTAAGAACAATTGTTTTCTGCATAGCAACTTTATCCATATTATGCAAATCTGGTGTCTCAAAGAAAGAGATCATTATAGAGCAAGCAAAGCTCTTCGATTTGTTGAGAGATCTTTATAGAGAGGTATTTAGTGTTTGGTGTGATTTCCAATTGCTGAATTCCTCTTCTATTTATAGGCCTAGAAGGCCTTGGATACCTGCAATAAGATGTGACATAAATCTGTAGGGTTTTTGTGCCATACCTTTTACTTTTTCTGATATTATCTGGTTAAGAAGTCGGTTAGACAATTCTTAACTCCATCAAGGTGTTCAACCTTGAAGCTGTATCTGGAAAACCATTGTTGCCATCGCACAAGTCTTCCTTGCTTCTTATCTCCTTCAATCTTTAATTTAAGGATATAAGTAAAATTCTTATTATCTGTCCTGACAAGAAATTCAACAGGGTTTAGATAAATAGAGAATTTTGTAATAGCTCTTTTGACCGCTAAGTATTCTTTCTCATTAGAATGATATCTTGTTTCTGCGTCTTTAAAGCTTCCTGATGCATATCGGCATATTAATTCTTTGTTATGAGAATTAATTGCTTTGAGAACTCTACCCCAATGTTTATCGGATGCGTCTGTCTCTACGATAAGCTTGTCTTCTGGCTCTGGATGATAGAGCTTTGGAAAACTTACTAACTACTTTTTAATTTCTTAATGCAAGAAGTGTTAGACTCTATCCATTTCCATGGATTTTCCTTCTTGAGCTTAGCCTGCAAAGGTGACCTTATAGCTGAAAGTTTAGGAATGTAATCAGATGCATAAGTCAAAATACCTAAAAACCTTTGCAACTATTTCATGTCTTCAATTTGATCTGGAAACTTATGAATATGTTCCAAAATATGATTCTGAGGACAGTGAGTTCCTTGATCAATTTCTAATCCTAAGAAATTAATCTTTGTTTTGAAGAGCTGCGCCTTTTTCTTGGATAGGATTATACCAAGACTTTCGCATTTCTTTAGCACTGCTGCCAAATGTATAAGATGTTCTATAACTAGAAATTCGCGTAATTATTAAGTGCTTATTTGAATTTTAAATGTGATTTATATGATGGATATATTTTTGTGAAGTCAAAGTATGTGTGAAATCATGTTTATAGGATTATGTGATGATTTTCAAGTTTCGTATGTGTTCGTATAATTTTATTTGATTTTTTGAGTATTAAAAGCTATTTTAATCATGCATTTTTCATCTTCTGAGATTTTTATAAAATCATTGGAGTCATTTAAAATCATGAAATCTTTTGTATTATCATCTTTGTGGTATTATTTAGTTTTTAAAATTTGTGGGAGTATTTAATTATGCGTGTAAGTATTTTTAAAAGCTTTATTTCATTTAAAGGTCTTTTACTTGAAAAATTCATAATAAATTCATTTTTGACTCAAAAATTATTTTAAAAATATGGGGAGGTCTGTAATTTCCTTAATTTTATTTTAGAATTTTTAAAAGTATTTTTACCCTGATTTTTTAATTTATTTCGATTTTACAATGATTAAAAACAGTTTTTAAAAAGAAAGTTGATTTTTCAGCATTGGCAAATTACAGTTTTATCCTTGCCCCTATAAAACATCACCCACCGCCATTCTTCTTCCCTGTTCGAGTTTGGCAGCTCTTGTGGGTATTCTTCTTCATCCTTTTTCAGTTCTCTCTTGATTTCAAGCCTAAAAATCATCTCTAAAATCATGTGTTAATTGCTAAACATGTAATAATATGTTTATTTAAGTTTTTGTGATAGTTGGGTGTGATTATATGAATATGTATGTATATACTTGATTTGTTGCATGTAAAGGCTGTTAAGCCCTGAAATGTTGTTTTTGTGATAGTGTGATGTTAATTGCTAATAAAAGCGAAGTTTTGAAGAAGATTAAAGCTTGTCTTTGAGTTTTGATTAAACCCCACCGGCGATAATGGTGGTTTCCAATGACCGGCCGGCCGGTGGTGGTAATTGGTTTGTTTGATAGTCTATATAAGTGATTTAGAGTATATATATGTGAACAAAACTGATTGCATGCAAGGGTTTTGATAATTTTGATTTTTATTCGAATTATTATATATATATATATATATATATATATGAATTATATGGATTGTTAAGTGTTAGTTGATATGTTTTGAAGATTGTTAGTTCAGGATTATTAAAGTATTGATTTGCATGTGAGTATATGTGGATTTGTAGTTTATTTCGAATTTATATAGTATGGAAATTGATTAGAATTAGTGTTATATAAATGATTGCCATGGAATTCTGCATTGTTCTGTTCTGTCTGGTATTTCGTGACTGATTATCCCCTGTTCTGGACAGTGGGTATAGGATAGGAATTTTCTACTCGGAGTCTAGTTTGTCCACGCGAAAACCTTTTGTCATTTGAGTTAACGAGTAAAAAGTTATGCATGTTTTAGTAAATGCCGCGCATAGCAGAATTTTCAGTGTCCGATTTATGAGTTATTTCAGTTCGTTTTTGGCCTAATTAAAATGTTTTGGAGATGAAATTTTTATGCAAGATTGTTTTGATATTCAGGAAGGTGTATACAAAATTTTGTGTTAAAATGATTATTTTTCAATTTATTTAAAATGTTTGAGTATAGTGTGTGCAGTCGTGTTTCTAGTTTGAAATTTTGTTTCTTATTAGGAAGGTTAATAATTTTGATGGAGTTTGATTAATAAGTTAATTAGTTCAATTTGATAGTAATTTATGAGTTGTAAGTATGAAAGAGAATTAGTAGTTTATTATGGATTGATTTGGTTGTTGATTTGAGTCGGTTATGTTCCGATGGGCTAGTCCACTTTACAAAGGAGATGCTGCCCGTTTTCCGTTAAAATTGTAATTGTAAAGTGTATAGTACTATATTATAATCTACTTATAAATTAAGTTGACATTATCTACTAAGTGTTTAAGTGATATATGTGATTGGTATGTTCTGTATGGTATGTGCTATATGTTTAAGTGCTTACTTGATTGTACTAATTTATTTGATAAATATAACAAGTACGTGTTATATGTGTTAAGTGATAAAGCGTTATAAGATTCGTTGGGTAGAATAGAGTTAAATGATTATGGGTAGAAGTATACTGAAGTAGTACTTTACCTTTACATAGGTACTAGTAAGAGGTCGGTTAAGATCCAGTACGAGAGTAAATGGAATCTTGAGAAGGAAGATATTTATCGAAGTTGACAAGTTTACTAGTAACGAGACTGACGAATTATAGAAGGAAGACGGAAGTGCAGGCTAGTAGAGACTGACATATAGAGAGTAACGAATCGATGTGTTGGAATCAGGACTACATGTATTAAGGCAAGTGTTTCTATTCCTCACTTATTGTTCAAGTGAAGTATATCTGCTTCTGTTATTTCTCACATGTTCTTTCAGATCGGTTGATAGTAATCTGTACCTTCCTGTACCATTCCCTTGAGTTATCTTGTGATCTATCTTTTGATATATATTGATTGCTATGCACTATACTACCCCTCTTCTGATTAACAATGAACCTTGATTCCGTAACTTATTCCTTGATTTAAACTTAGACCTATTTTATGTCTATCACCTTATACCCTGTGAACCTAACCGGACTTTTAAATCTTAAATACGGTTTCTAAAATTTAACACCTATTTTATAATTCATTGATTAATAACTTCTTCCAGTTTACCAAACCATGTTTTATTAACCCAAGTATTACTTACTCATGTTTTCTTAACTTCTACCCTACTGAACATTTTCTTAGTGAACCAAGTTTTATTGAACCTCTTTTTTTCAATGAACCAGGTTTTACGGAATCATATCTTATTGAACTTTGCTTTCAATGAACCTTACCTTAACAAAACCTTGTTTTAAGAAACCATATACTGCTAAACCCTATTTTTTTTAAAACTCGAAATCAAATGAACCTTGATTTAGAGAAGTGAGACTTATTTTATCGATGCAAGACCTTTATCATCATAAACTGTTTTATTACCCTGCTTTAGTGTTTTAAAGCATATACTCAAGTTTCTTAAATTCCAACTTTGTACAACCTAGATCTTAAAGATAATTACACCCTTGAACTCTTATCATTTCCAATCAAAATAAGTTGTTTTCTTAAAAGTAACTTAAGCTACTTAGACTGGGCTGATCTGTTATCAGTAAGTTTAATGTGCTTCAAGGTAAAGGTTTCAAATGTTATCAAAGCTTTTCTGAGATTCATTTCCTTAGGATTTTATTAAATACCCATGCTTTACCTTATAATTCCAATTCTTGCAATTCTATATCATCTATGCTCTGACTCATAATCTTTTATCATTGTTCATCGAAATGATTAGTTTATTTAAATGCTTTTCTAAGATTTACTATTTTTAAAAGTTATGTTTTTGTAAAAAGTTATGTTTTTGTAAGTGATCGGATAACACCGGTCCAGCCTGTTTGTGTATATTATGTTGTAGTTCTGGTGGGACCAGTTGTAACGCCCCCTAATCTGGGGTCCGGATTGGGCGCCACCCAAACAATAACAAATAAGAATACTTGTATATAATACTTAAATACACCAACGATTCCTCACCAAGGATCGATCTCAGGTTATGGTATGAAACAAGAATCTAAAATATACAAATTATTACAACTTCTATCTCTGCTATAAATACAAAATTTCTATACCATCTAATCCGCAGCTCAATCCCAATCTGCGCTTACCCACTCTAGCTCCGAAATCTATCATGTATAGAATGCCTCATTGCTCTCATTCGCAGGGATACATGTAGTAGATCATCCTTAAACCTAACTACAAAGGGTTAGGTAAAACAAAGCAAGAGTGAGCCAAAGAACGCTCAGCAAGTTAATAATATAGTGAACAACAATATCTTGATAATTCATTAATGAACAATATCAATGATTAAAATATCTCAAAGGAGTAATTCAATTTCCATCATAGCATTAAACTTTCCATTTTTCTTTAAACCATAACTTTCCTCAAAATAATTCCTTCCTTTAAATTATTCTATCATCAAAACATACTTTTCATAAAACTTTTTAAAAACGTTTAAGTTGATTTCATTATTCTCTTGATTACGGACAATACGGGTGATCAGCCACGTAAAGTCCCCCTTCCTTTGAAATTGGGTTCCCAATTAGGCAACACATTGGCCTTTAATGATGGATTAGGACCACCCTAGCCTCTTACGCTGAATAAAAGTGCTGGACTAGGACCACCCTAGCCTCTTACGCTTCTCCAATTTATAAACAAGTTTATTAATAATTTAAAACATTTCGCTTTTCAGTCCTTAAACTCACTGATAACATATCAGCCCAGTATAAGGAATTTTTAAACATTTTTGAATAATCAATCCATCTTCATTTGCAATTATAAAAGACTGAGGGTCAGGCAAGCAATAAATATAAGGAATCATAAACCGCAAAACAATAAGGTCGAACTAAACATGATATGGTTCAGCAAGATTGAATCGTAAATCAACAAAGCATCATGAATCATTAAAGAGTCATTAACCAATTAAAGAACAGATAAATTATTCAGGTTCTAGAATTGAACAAAAATTTATAAGGAAAATTAGGGAATAAAGGACTCTAAAGTTAAATAAAAGATTTGAGTAAATACATTGGTTATAAACCACTCTTTTAAATATTACCAAAATGGTAGAGTCTCATTATAAAGTTTGAAACCAACATAAAAGATTTAAATAGTTTAAAACAAACATTCAAGAAATTCTCAATTACCAAGTCTCTCTCTTGTCGGCTAAGCATTCATAGGCTTTAGCTGCCAAACCGGCCTGACAATAATGAGTTGAAAAAATAAGAAGATCTCAAATTATTCTCGGCTTCAATCGTCACTGAGCAACACATGCTTCAATGACAATATAAACCTCGAATTATTTTAAGGCAGTTCATAACGATAATAAGTTCAGAGTAACTAGTTGTACAATAATTGAAGAAACATTCCTTGAAAATTATATATTGAGGGAAAATCATAAATCATATTCAGGAATTATACGAAAAGATTTTTATAAATTTTTAAATCTTGGATTTCCTCTGTTTAAAAAAAAATATCACTTAAGTTCTTTTGAAGAATATAAAATAGTACATGACTGAGGAATCAGGTAAAGTACCATGTAATAGAATATTAATAAAAATGAGGAATATTTATATACAATAATTTTTAAAAGAGCCAACACCTGAACGATAGGTATTGAGGAATCCGATAAAATATCAAGTATTGGAATATTAATAAAGATTAAGAATATTTATTTAAAATAATTTTTTTTAAGAGAATCAACAATTTTAAGATAATTTTAAGAATACTAGTTGAGGGAAAATGTCACTTGAAACAAAAGTAAGGGTATAGATCCTAGCAAAGCGATTTGGAAGAAAACCTTACGAATAGTGGAAATAGGTTCACATCATCCAAAATAATTATGAAGGGTATACATGCTTACAAGAAGGGATTCGAAAGAACATATAAATAAAACAGGAGGGTTCACATCACTTGAACGATAAGTGAGGGATAGTATACATGCCTCAATACATGTAGTTTCCAATTCCAATATCTCAATTCTTCTCTCACTTAACATCAGTCTCTACTTCTTTGTACATTGGCCTCTAATCGATCACAGATCTGTCTTTCTTCTATAAATTGTCAGCCGCTACTCGGGCACACTCGCCAATTCCAATAATTCTTTCACTCCTCAAGATTCCATTTACACGTGCACTGCTCTTAGCCGGCCTCCAGTCGTACCTAGATACAGGTAAAGTACTACTTCAGTATGCTTATAACCGTAATCGTCTAATCTTGTTCTACCCAAACGCGTCCTATAACGCTTTACACTTAACACATATAGTACATATTGGTTATACTCGTAAAATAATTTACTACAATCAGATAAGCCACATAAACACTTAGCACGTAATAATAATTTACACTTATGCTAGTTATCACATATATTATATCTATTTACAAATACTTGTTATAAATTTGCTATACTAAATACAAAATAATCGGACAACACCTCCTCTAAAATATGACTTAACCTCTCGAAATACAACCTATCACACAAGCAATTAAGCACTCGTATGATCAATCTCAACTCCATCTTATTCTTACAATTCACAATATACTACATAATTATAACTCAGATACATCACTAGTTATCAAGAGGTCTCATATAATCTCATAATTAAATCTGAGTACACATACAACATTTATTTTCTAAATCAACTATAATTCCACAATTAACATCTAATAAAACATTTATACTTCTAAGTACAACATACAATTTATCCTTTTATCCACGGTCAGCTCAAATCATACCTATAATTTACAATCACTTTTCTGATGCCAGTTAGTAATAAAATTCTAGTTACTCAATTATTAACTATACAAACAAATGAGCATATAAGACATGTTCTCACGTCAGATCACATATGCAAATAAGCAGTAAGTAGGCGTTTAACATATAATCTCATTTTATAAGCAGGTTTTAAAATACATGCTTATAAAAAATTAGACAATTAAAAATTCTGCGGAAATTTCCGACAGCACTTCCACTATAATTCGGACTACCCATCTGCTTTCCTATTATTAACCAACAATCAAGCAGTTTCTAATTATAATTTCAACAAATCAACACCCCTGTACTGGCAATTACCAACTCAAAACAGCACATGGAAATTGGTAATGAAATTTTGAATTAACCATTCAACATACATATAATCATAAACCCACTAACATTTAATCATTAACACTACACAAGCACACCACGTACACACCCATAAACCGAAACAGAGTCCTCGATCTGCAATCAAGACACAACTACAAAAGCCATAAAATCGGACACCCCAAATGTTATTGTAGGTGCCCTAGAGGCAATACATTGTTTCTTAAATAAACCTTATGTCATTTGATTATTAAATAAATGTATTTATTATGACTTTAATTACTGCGATATATTTGTTAGCATAATAAATGTCCTTAGAATCATGATACACATTGTATAGTTTAACTACATGACTCGAACTTGAGATTATATAATATATCATATTCTTAAAGGTCCCTAGTCGATTATTATTATATCAGGACAATAATAATATATATAGACTAGTATGTTGTTTGACAGATAACCACATCTCATTGGTTATAAGTATGGAGATACTAAAGTCAATACATAGGTACATGTAGGAGTACATGGTACTGGACAGACCCAAAGTGAGATTCTTCATGTTTAATAAAGTCATAAGAATTACTCATAGTGGTAATGGTGTAATGATCCTTTGACTTGAGATCATTATATTTCTATACGAGGATTAATATACTTTGACTACATTAAAAGTCACCTTTGACCGGGTGATGATAAAAGTGGACATCGGGTATATTATGAATCGTATGAGAAATATGAATGATAGATAAAGGATTTAACCCTCCTATAATTAAGAGAGATATTATTGGCCTCTTGATTGAGTGAGACTATAAAATGCATGGCCGTGCTCAAATAATGATTTGTTATTAATAGTCTACTCATGGATCAAGTAAACCTGGATTAAATTATGAAGAGGATGACTAAACACATGCCTCGAGTTTAATCTATAATATTTGGTTAAAGGGATTATATTACACAGAAACATTAATCACAAAAGGTTTAAATTGGATCACCGATTATTATTATTACTTGGGTAGCAATGATGTATTACTAGATACCGCTCATTGTTTATAATTTTATTAGATATTAAAATTATTGCCAACGTAATAATAACCTATAGGGTCACACACTTAGAACGTCTTAAAAGGAGTTTTAGTTTAAATTAAGAATTGAAATTAAATCATTATTAAATTGAGAATTGGCTATTTAATTAATTGGACTGGTCCTAATTAATTATCTAAGCAAATTCGAATTTAATAAAGTAAGAACAGAATTGGATTTAAGGAAGTCCAATAATAAAATCAGAATAGAAATAGAATTGGGTTTAAGGAAGCCCAATTCGGTTTTTTGATTTTAGCCCATTATTTCTCTCATATAAATACATAATGATGTATTATTTTAGGGTTAAGAGTCATTAAATCGTTTTTGAAAAAAAACCCTAGCAGCTCCATCTTCGAGAGGCTAGGAGAGAGAGAGAGGCTGTTCTTCGCGGGCTAGTACCTGGCTCCTCGGATCGTTGGACGGTCGTGTGGATTACCTTAGAGACACGGATCTTGACGCAAGGACTGTGTGTGATGATTACAAGCAAGGATCTCCGTTGAGTTCGTGAAACAAGATCTTAATAGGTATGATTCGTTATCTCCATAATCTGCCCGGAATTATACATGGATCCTGGTTTGGGTTTCGAAAATTTTGTTTTATTTACGTTTATCCGCTGCGTTTTATGCCTCAAAACTCAACAATGGCATCAGAGCTACGTGTATAAGGGGTTGATTTGGTTACGTGTTTACTGTATATGATGCGAGTATGCATGTTTTGCGAATCTGCCATGTTTATGTTCTTATATATGCTGTTTATAATATGTTATGATGCATATATATGGTTCTGTTATGATTTAAGATGATTGAGATGATCATATGATGATTATATAATCTGTATATATACTGATATATATATATGATTAATGTTTGTTCTTGATATGGGGATTGTATACGATACGATTTCTGTATACGCTGTGCAAATCTGGTGAAATCTGTCCAGTGTCCGATTTTCGCAAACGATATGTATTTTCTGACTGGAAACGAGTGTCTGAACAAAACTGATAGCTTTGCTATCATCGACTCGTCTGTAAGGCGTTTGACGCCGTTTAATGCATGAAAAAGACGATTTATTTTTTTCAGAATTTGATTCTGATTTTCTGATTTTTGCGGTATATGATTTCTTTGATTGGATCATCTGAAATATGATATGGTATAACATGATTATATAATATGACATATTATTTAATTGTTACTTGAGCATGGTGATGGTTATGGCCTTAAGACCCTTAAATTAATGGTTTTGGTTTTATAAATACGACTTGCATGTCGTTTTCTTCATTCTTGTAATTGTTGAACCTCGAATGTAACTCGAGTTTTATCATGTAAGTACTTTAGTGTAGATTGTATTCAATTATTCAATGTAATGTAATTGAAGATTGAAGGATGGTCCAAGAAAAGGAGCAACCAAGAAGACAAGAAGAATGAAGACATGTAATTTGTATTTATGTTTATTCCACCGTAGATTGACCTTGATCATTTCATTAGCTTGAGAGGATCATATAGGATAAAGGCCATAACCAATCACGTTTACATACTGCACTTACTTTACATATGATGTATGAATGTATGTGTAGGATACATATAGATGCATGCTTTAATTAGATTAATCATTATTAGATACATCACCCATGCCATGCCTGCTTAAACAAGATAAAATCTGTAACGATTCGAGATTTTAAAATGAACAAACGATCATGAGATTTCTGTGTTTATGAAACACGGAATTAAATAAAAATTTTCAATTATTTAGATATGGGGAGATTTTGTCAAAAACGGGTTTTACCTGTAAGGAAGTTGGGTATTAAGTGAGGCCACTTGTGACTCCTCCAACAACCTGGAAATCAAACTATTGATGAATATTGATTTGAAGTATTTAATTCAAGGAAAAATTAGGAATCTCTTTATGATGGGATCATGGTCGTTTTAAATCAAAACTCCTTAACAAAATATTAAGTTTTAATCGGATGCTTTCCAATGAATGAACACTCATTGAATCCTAGATCGATAAGGGGAATGACTGCCAGTGGCAGGGGACTCCTGTCTATCGTGGTGAGATGTGACGAATATAAGCGGTTATATTCGACCGTTGTATCATTGGGTTTAACTTAACTGAGTCGTCATAATAAGGTGAAAATAAACGGTTATATTCAGTTATTATGAACTTAGAAGCATAGAGTTTGGTTCAAAATCTATTAGATAGACAAGAACAATTGTTGTTCACCAAACTATCCAAGAATTATATATGATATAATTGACAACTGTTGTCTACCTAAATAATCATGTTTTAAGGACTACCAGTGGTTGACTTAGGATATGATGAAATATGGATCTTGGCTCACTAGAAAGATTTATGGGATATTCTTTCCGATTTAATAGTAAGGGCTATTAATTTGATAAAAAAATAGTGGGAGATATATTATGAATATGTCATAATCACTTGAACATAATTAATGTAACAATCTAACTTATCTTATGCATTTTATCATTGTAGAAAACAAATGGCACAAAATACAAACAATACTTTCTCTGTGCGATCAGTCCTTGAGAAGGACAAGCTGACAGGATCGAACTTCCTTGACTAGTCTAGGAATTTGAGAATTGTTCTCATGCAGGAAAAGAAATCTTATGTGATTGATATTCCTCCACCGGCAGCCCCTGCTAACAATGCCACTGCTGCTCAACGAAATGCTTATCAGAAGCATATTGATGATGCAACTGATGTGGCTTGTCTTATGCTTGCTACTATGGATGCTGAGCTTCAGAAGCAGCATTTTGATATGAATGCTTATATTATGTTTGAACATCTTTCAACGATGTTTCAATCACAGGCTCGTATTGAAAAGTTCAACACAAGCAAAGCACTCTTCTCGTGCAAGCAGGGCAATGGACCAGTCGGACCACATGTTCTAAAGATAATTTGGTATTGTGATTACCTTGCTCGTTTGGGTTTCCTGCTTCAGCGAGAGGCTCAAGTCGATATAATCTTGCAATCTTTGAACAGCGACTATGCTCAGTTCATAATGACTTTTAATATGACTGAGCAAGATAAGACTCCTATGGAATTGTTGGCCATGCTGAGGACCACTGAAGCAAATATGGTCAAGGCACCTGAGAAAGCTCCCATAATGATGGTGGGCAAGAAAGGTGCTACGGGAAAGGGGAAATGGAAGGGCAAGAAAAAGGTTACACCGAAAGATCTTGGTCCTCTTAAGCCCTCTTTCAAAAAGGCTAAAAAGCCGAAAGGAGATGTCGCAAAGGATGACAAAGGTGATTGTCACTACTGTCACAAGCCTGGTCACTGGAAGAGAAACTGTCATGCTTACTTGGAGGATCTGAAGAAATTGAAGGGTGTTCAAATTTCTGGATCAGGTATTTATGTTATAGAAGTCAATCTGTCTATTTCTACATCTTGGGTATTGGATACTGGATGTGCTTCTCACATTTGTATAAATGTGCAGGAACTGCAGAGAAGTAGGACTTTGGCTAAGGGAGAAGTGGACCTACGAGTAGGCAATGGAGCAAGAGTTGCTGCTTTAGCCGTAGGAACTTATTATTTATCTTTGCCCTCTGGGCTTGTTTTAGAACTTGAAGAATGTTTTTACGTGCCTGCGATTCGTAGAAACATTATTTCTGTTTCTTGTTTGGACAAGAAAGGTTTTTCGTTTATAATAAAGAACAATAGTTGCTCTTTTACTTTGAATGATTTAACCTATGGTGTTGCGCGTTTATTTAATGGTTTATATGTTCTTGATTTAGATAATCCTGTCTGTAACATAGAAAACAAACGACTTAAAGTTAATGACTCAAATCAAACAAACCTCTGGCATTGTCGTCTAGGCCATATAAATGAGAAACGCATATCCAAATTACAAAAGGATGGATACTTGGATAAGTTTAATTTTGAATCATACGAAAAATGCGAATCTTGTTTGCTTGGTAAGATGACTAAAGCCCCTTTTACTGGTAAGGGTCAAAGGGCCACTGAACGTTTGGAGCTAATACATAGTGATGTATGTGGCCCAATGCGTGTGATGGCTAAAGGAGGCTACTACTACTTCATAACATTTACTGATGACTTCAGTAGATATGGATATGTATATCTTATGAAGAATAAATCCGATTCTTTTGAAAAATTCAAAGAATACAAGGCTGAAGTAGAGAAGCAAATAGGCGGAGGTGCAAGTATTAAAATCTTACGATCCGATCGTGGGGGTGAATACTTAAGCACCGAATTTAAAGAGTATTTAAAAGAGTGTGGTATTGGATCACAACTCACTCCGCCAGGTACACCTCAATGGAATGGAGTTTCAGAGAGGAGAAATCGTACCCTGTTGGACATGGTACGATCGATGATGAGTCATGCAGATCTTCCAATAAGTTTCTGGGGTTATGCTCTAGAAACAGCGGCTTTCACACTTAACCGTGTTCCAACCAAGAAGGTTCAAAAGACTCCATATGAGATGTGGGAGGAGAAACGGTCAGGCATGAACTTTATGAAAGTTTGGGGATGCAAGGCGTTTGTAAAACGTCAAGTATCTGACAAGCTTGGACCTAAATCCGAAGAGTGCAATTTTGTGGGATACCCTAAAGAAACAAAGGTGTATTATTTTTATAGTCCTTCTGAGCAGAAAGTGTTCATTGCTCGAGATGCTGTCTTCATGGAAAGAGATTTTGTTTCCAAAAGAAACAGTGGGAGGACTATAGATCTCGATGAAGATCGAGAACCACAAAATAGCATTGAACCTGAGGTGGAACAAGAGCAAAATAATGATAATGCTCAAGAAACACAGGTTGTTCGTAGATGTGGTAGAATTCGCCATGAGCCAGAGAGATATGGATTTCTTTTGACTCAATGTGGGGATTTGATGCTCATAGATGAAGTTGAGCCTCTCACATATCAAGATGCTATGAACAGCCCAGACTCCAAGAGATGGCTTGAAGCCATGAAATCTGAGATGGATTCCATGTACGAAAACCAAGTTTGGGATTTGGTTGATCCACCTGAAGGGGTAAAACCTGTAGGGTGCAAGTGGGTTTTCAAGAAGAAAACTGACATGGAATGAAATGTTCAGACCTATAAAGCAAGACTGGTTGCGAAAGGGTTCAAACAAATTCATGGTATTGACTATGATGAAACTTTCTCACCAGTTGCCATGGTCAAGTCCATACGGATTTTGCTTGCAATTGCAGCATTCCATGATTACGAAATCTGGCAAATGGATGTCAAAACAGCTTTCCTTAATGGGAGCCTAGAAGAGGATGTGTACATGACACAACCTGAAGGTTTTGTCGATCCAAGGAATGTTGGCAAGGTATGTAAATTACGTCGATCCATTTATGGATTGAAGCAAGCCTCTAGGAGATGGAATATTCGTTTTGATGAAACAGTCAAGGAGTATGGCTTTATTCAAAACGAGGATGAACCTTGTGTTTACAAGAAGGTTAGTGGGAGCCATGTGGCATTCATAGTACTGTATGTTGATGACATACTACTAATGGGGAATGACATACCTTCTCTAAAGGCTGTTAAGACTTGGTTAGGGAGCAATTTCTCTATGAAAGACTTAGGAGAGGCAACTACATTCTAGGAATGAGGATCTATAGAGATAGATCTAAAAGGATGATCGGTCTAAGTCAAAGTACATACATTGATAAGGTTTTGCATCTTTTTGGTATGCAAAATGTTAAAAGGGGATATGTCCCTGTGTCTCAAGGGATAACGATCTCTAAAGACCAGTGTCCGAAAACATTAGATGAGAAGGACCACATGAATAAAGTTCCATATGCATCAGCAATTGGATCTATCATGTATGCAATGGTATGTACTCGCCCAGATGTTTCGTATGCTTTGAGCATGACGAGCAGATACCAGTCTAATCCATGTGAAGGTCACTGGATGGCAGTCAAGAATATTCTAAAGTACCTAAAAAGGACTAAAGATTCATTCTTGGTGTATGGAGGAGAGGAGAAACTGGTTGTAAAGGGTTACACCGATGCAAGTTTCCAAACAGACAGGGATGATACTGTATCACAGTCTGGTTTTGTGTTTTGTCTAAATGGAGGTGCTGTAAGCTGGAAGAGTTCAAAGCAAGAAACAGTAGCTGATTCTACAATGGAGGCTGAGTACATTGCAGCTTGTGAAGCGGCTAAGGAGGCAGTTTGGATTCGAAAATTCATTTCTGATTTGGAAGTGGTTCCATCGATTGCAGATCCCATTGATCTATACTGCGATAATAAGGGGCCATTGCACAGGCTAGAGAGCCTAGATCGTACTCCCGATCCAAACATATACTCAGAAGATATCACCTCATACGAGAGATTAGTGAAAGGGGTGAAATACATATATGTAAAGTGCATACAAATGATAACATTGCAGATCCACTGACCAAAGGCCTGTCGCAGCAGAAGCACGACGGTCACACTAGTTCCATGGGTATTAGATACATGGGTGATTGGCTCTAGTGCAAGTGGGAGATTGTTAGTGTAGGTGCCCTAGAGGCAATACATTGTTTCTTAAATAAACCTTATGTCATTTGATTATTAAATAAATGTATTTATTATGACTTTAATTACTGCGATATATTTGTTAGCATAATAAATGTCCTTAGAATCATGATACACATTGTATAGTTTAATTACATGACTTGAACTTGAGATTATATAATATATCATATTCTTAAAGGTCCCTAGTCGATTATTATTATATCAGGACAATAATAATATATATAGACTAGTATGTTGTTTGACAGATAACCACATCTCATTGGTTATAAGTATGGAGATACTAAAGTCAATACATAGGTACATGTAGGAGTACATGGTACTGGACATACCAAAAGTGAGATTCTTCATGTTTAATAAAGTCATAAGAATTACTCACAGTGGTAATGGTGTAATGATCCTTTGACTTGAGATCATTATATTTCTATACGAGGATTAATATACTTTGACTACATTAAAAGTCACCTTTGACCGGGTGATGATAAAAGTGGACATCGGGTATATTATGAATCGTATGAGAAATATGAATGATAGATAAAGGATTTAACCCTCCTATAATTAGGAGAGATATTATTGGCCTCTTGGTTGAGTGAGACTATAAAATGCATGGCCGTGCTCAAATAATGATTTGTTATTAATAGTATACTCATGGATCAAGTAAACCTGGATTAAATTATGAAGAGGATGACTAAACACCTGCCTCGAGTTTAATCTATAATATTTGGTTAAAGGGATTATATTACACAAAAACATTAATCACAAAAGGTTTAAATTGGATCACCGATTATTATTATTACTTGGGTAGCAATGATGTATTACTAGATACCGCTCATTGTTTATAATTTTATTAGATATTAAAATTATTGCCAACGTAATAATAACCTATAGGGTCACACACTTAGAACGTCTTAAAAGGAGTTTTAGTTTAAATTAAGAATTTAAATTAAATCATTATTAAATTGAGAATTTGCTATTTAATTAATTGAACTGGTCCTAATTAATTATCTAAGCAAATTCGAATTTAATAAAGTAAGAACAGAATTGGATTTAAGGAAGTCCAATAATAAAATCAGAATAGAAATAGAATTGGGTTTAAGGAAGCCCAATTCGGTTTTTTGATTTTAGCCCATTATTTCTCTCATATAAATACATAATGATGTATTATTTTCGGGTTAAGAGTCATTAAATCGTTTTTGAAAAAAACCCTAGCAGCTCCATCTTCGAGAGGCTAGGAGAGAGAGAGGCTGTTCTTCGCGGGCTAGTACCTGGCTCCTCGGATCGTTGGACGGTCGGACGTTCGTGTGGATTACCTTAGAGACACGGATCTTGACGCAAGGACTGTGTGTGATGATTACAAGCAAGGATCTCCGTTGAGTTCGTGAAACAAGATCTTAATAGGTATGATTCATTATCTCCATAATCTGCCCGGAATTATACATGGATCCTGGTTTGGGTTTCGAAAATTTTGTTTTATTTACGTTTATCCGCTGCGTTTTATGCCTCGAAACTCAACACCAAATCCTTCATCACAACACTCGGCTAACACGCACACATACACAGGTACACGCACACTTGAACCCATTCAGCAGACACCCAAATTCGAACACTACCCACTGCTGCGCACACACACACACGCCACACACTATACTCACGCACACTGTTTACACACCCAACCGCAACAGCACACACCTACACCAAACACATACACCCATACAGTGATTTACTCACCCACGCACACCACTGCGGTAATCGAACCTATAACCATGAAAACCCCCAAAAATCGATCCCCACCGTTCACCCAACAGCTTTGGCAAATCACACTTTTACACTATATATACATACAGATATGTTGGTTACTTGGAAAAGAGAGGAGGAGGGTGAGAGGAGAGATTTTAGAGAGAAAGAGGGATGAAATGAAAGATATTGAGAGACGAGGAAGAGAGATTGAGGAGAGATAAGAGAGATGAGATAACAGAGAAATCGAGAGAGACTCTCGAGAAGTCTAGAGGCTGTACTGAAACTATCCCATTGAAAAAAAATAAACTCGATGTTTGATTAAAGGAATACAAGGCATAAACATAATTTAAATGCTGAAACTATTAAAAAAACATTAAACAGCTTCTATAACTTGAATTTAAATGGACAATTTGTGAAAAACTAAAATTTTCATTTTTAAAATAAAGTGTGTAAAATTACGAACACCCACATATTTTTAAAATATTTTTAGGGTCAAAAACGAATTAAATATGAATTTTTCAATTAACAATCCTTTAAATACAAATAACTCTTAAAATCATTTTAAAATACTTAAACACCCAAAATATTTACCAAATAATTTTAAAAACTAAATAAATATACATATATGATATTGCAAAAGATTTCGGGATTTTTAAATACTCCGATGATTTTATAAAAAAATTCAAAGATCCGTAATGCATAATTTAAATAGATTTTTTTTATCAAAAAAATTCAAATAAAAATACACATACCTACACGACACATATACATCACCATATAAACATGTAAACATGATGTCACATATATTTAACCTAAAAAAATTTCACACCACATATTCCACATTTAATTTTAATAATAACATTTATAATTACAAATTTTCTAAAGCGTCATATCCTTCCCCCCTTAATAGGATTTTGTCCTCAGAATCGACCGTAAGAAAACATATAACGGTATTCTCAAACATTTCTCTTTCAATTTCCAAGTCATTTCTTTTATTCTAGAATTCCTTTATATCCATTCATATCTTGCTAGGCTCGTCCTATAAGCCCGTAAATTCCAACATAACTTAAACCTTTGGTTTACATATCTCGTGAATTCTAGATACTTCTCACTCGTACGTGACGATCTTTTTTTTTTTTTATCGAAAATCGGACATGACCTATTCGTATAATGGACTATATCCTGTATGAAAGTACCTCAATTTCCAACCCAATCATCCATAATAATTCATTCATGTACAATACTAAAACAAAACCTGCCTTAACCTGCAAAATTCATATAAGCGAAGAAATCTGCCTTGACTTGAAGTAAACAGGTAAATAATTAAATCTTTCAAACGAAATCCACGCGACTAAAACAATTGATACTACTACCACGCTCCTACTCATAATTCAGATTGCCTCAGATAAAACTTTGAGAAAAAGAATATCAAGAAATCCCCCAATCATTCTTACTCCCCTTTCACGTACAATGTTACTCGAGGAGAGAATAACTGGGAAACTTCTATCCATCCTTAATCCCATTATTTTACTAAGTAACCTTTTCGAAACTAATAAACATTTACTTTGAAACTTATATATCTTATCCGTAATACAACTATCCCGGGGTCACCACCCCTCAATACCATTCAACATCAAACTTTCGATCGAATTGAGCTCCAACAACTCTAATATCCTCTAATATCAAGACTCGACTATACATACGTAATCCCAAGTATAGATCACCAATAATTAACTTACCACCTTCAAATCTCATTTAAACTTCACTGTACTAAATTTGTGAGAAATCAACTTCCGGAACACTACTCTACATACGCTACAATTCCTCAAGTTTAGACTCTGCACATAATAACTCCAACATTTACCAACAATTGAATAAATGAAGTAAAATACACATCCACCAGTCATTTCATTAAACTATTCCATTCTCCTAAAGTCAGTTCCTTCATATTCTGATTCATCCCATCATCTAAGTACTTCCACATCTCCTCCATTAACTCTTCCACATGTCCTCCAATGACTCATGTTGAAACGTTACGGTATAGATCATCTCTTTGGCAACAATCTAGGCATTCGAATTCTCTAACTCCAACTTCTTAAACTCTTTGAACATTTCCTTAAGCATATATTCATCCTTTCCTTGTCCACCGCTTCCTTGACTTCTAAAAGCTTTCTTCATCTTTATCCGTTCGTTTCCTGATTTGTAAGCTTGACCACTGCTGTAGCTATCTTAGTAAAATCTTTGACAACCTTTAATCATTCCTAGCTGGTCTTCCAAAGTTTTCGATCTCTGCTGACGTCTTAGGCCTTTCCCGATTTATTACCGCTTCGTCTTCACGGCATTCACTTCGGTCTTTTCGTCATATCCTAAAAATTATACTTCTTCCAGTTCTATAGCTCGTACTTAGAAATCATATGCATGTCCTTCCTATATCCTCAAATGTCTTTTGATATCTTCTGATCTTAAATCTTTGAACCTGATTACATTCCTAGTTGTAATTAATTAATCAACTTTATATGTCTGTCTCGTTATAATCCTGGTAATTCATCAAGTCACATATCCGAGAAATCTTGACCACTGAAATCTGCTTTACTTTAATTATCTTCTTATTGATATCTCCCACATATATAAAATAACCTTAAAATCTTAATATAATAACCTCTTAGTTTGCGTAACCATTAAAACTCTTTTATCCACGACTCCAATTTCTGTTGACATTTTAAAACAAATTGTCCAGCTCTACTCTACTTTGCTCAAATTTTCTCACTTTGATTCCAAATTTCTATATCCCCAATTGCCTTAAAACCTATAAATCCTGTAATACCTCATCTACGATGTCCAAAGTAAAATATGTGATAACCAAGTATTCCTCAACCATTTTTCCTCAAATAACTATCACATACCAACTATATCCATCATCGCTCTACTTTCAACTTAACAAAATTAGGATTTTTTAGTAATATTAAATCTTGTACACGTGTCGGTAAACTAATAAGTAATCTGCCTTGATATTCAATCCATCTTCTAACATCAATTCTTAAGCTTGATCAACCAGTCCTTAGTCGACGTAAATGTAGCTTGGACCACTCAAAATGTCATCGTCCCCATCCTTACTGCTTTCCATCAATGATAGCTTTAAGAATCATAAGGGTTTATAATAAAAAGGAATCATTGAAATAGATAGGTGTTAGCTTGTATGAATGCATGCTGAGTTTTGTTTGATAAGAATTTTGTAAAGGAATTTAACCGAGAGATCAATATGATCATTGAACTAATTTCATGTTGCATTTGTCACTTAGGTCAACCTCCATAGCACAAGAAGGGGGCCAACCTTCTGTACTTTCATAATAAACACAATCAGTGGCGTCCCACCAGACTTCTATCACATAGATAAGATGTTCTCTGAATCCCCTATATATATAGGGTTGTTCATCCCAGTTTGAATAAAGAAGATTAAATATTCAGGGAAAATAGAAAGAGTTCAAAGGTCTCAAAATTTATATGTACAATGCTAGATCAAGTATCCCTGCAAAATAGAGGTATCTCTGAAGGAATAAGGATACGTTTAAGGGAATATGATATATAAATTTCATCATAAGTTGAAGTATAATTGATTATCAAAGGTGATATGGGACCAACAAAACAAGAAAGAACAGAAACACAGGTTGAATCTCCTTAGACAATAAATTATATAAGATCAATGGCTAATAGTGAATAACCACACTCTTACTCCCAACACATGCCAGTAATCGTATTTCAAATATTTTTTATAGTCTTTTCGTAATTTCTATAATGTTCGCTAAATAGTTAAAGTCGTAAAACAAATTCTAGAAGGTACACGCGGATATCTAGGTGGCATCTTCCAAACTGGTAGCTCCGATCGTCTAATTAGCTAGGCGGCTCCGAATTAACTGCCTCATCCAAAATCGAATCTTCCGATGAATCGAACTCCTACTCGCGCGATATGTCGGGATACCTAATAACGTCGCAATACTCGTCGTAATAACCTAAGGCGAACCTTACTTTTAATCGTTCTATCTAACGTCAAACCTAAGTACGTACACCTAATCATCCTAACTTGTTTCAGTGACCATAAACTGTTGCTCTTATACCAACCTGTAACGCCCCCTAATTCGGGGCCCGGATTGGGCGCCACCTAAACAATAACAAATAAGAATACCTGTATATAAAAATTATACACCAACGATTCCTTACCGAGGATCGATCTCAGGAGATGGTATGAAACAAGAATCTAAATTATACAAATTATTACAACTTCTATCTCTACTCTAAATACAAAATTTCTATACCATCTAATTCGCAGCTCAATCCCAATCTGTGCTTACCCACTCTAGCTCTGAAATCTATCCTGTATAGAATGCCTCATCGCTCTCATTCGCAGGGATACATGCAGTAGATCATCCTTAAACCTAACTGCAATGGGTTTGGTAAAACAAAGCAAGAGTGAGCCAAAGAACGCTCACCAAGTTAATAATATAGTGAACAACAATATCTTGATAATTCCTTGATGAACAATATCAATGATTAAAATATCTCAAAGGAGTAATTCAATTTCCATCATATAATTAAACTTTCCATTTTTCTTTAAACCATAACTTTCCTCAAAATAATTCCTTCCTTTAAACCATTCTATCATCAAAACATACTTTTCATAAAACTTTTTAAAAACGTTTAAGTTGATTTTATTATTCTCTTGATTATGGACAATACGGGTGATCAGCCACGTAAAGTCCCCCTTCCTTTGAAATTGGGTTCCCAATTAGGCAACACATTGGCCTTTAATGCTGGACTAGGACAACCCTAGCCTCTTACGCTAAATAAAAGTGTCGGACTAGGACCACCCTAGCCTTTTACGCTTCTCCAATTTATAAACAAGTTTATTAATAATTTAAAACATTTCGCTTTTCAGTCCTTAAACTCAATGATAACAGATCAGCCCAGTATAAGGAATTTTAAAACATTTTTAAATAATCAATCCATCTTCATTTGCAATTATAAAAGACTGAGGGTCACGGAAGCAATAAATATAAGGAATCATAAACCGCAAAACAATAAGGTCGAACTAAACATGATATGGTTCAGCAAGATTGAATCGTAAATCAACAAAGCATCATGAATCAATAAAGAGTCATTAACCAATTAAAGAACAGATAAATTATTCAGTTTCTAGAATTGAACAAAAATTTATAAGGAAAATCAGGGAATAAAGGACTCTGAAGTTAAATAAAAGATTTGAGTAAATACATTGGTTATAAACCACTCTTTTAAATATTACCAAAATGGTAGAGTCTCATTATAAAGTTTGAAACCAACATAAAAGATTTAAATAGTTTAAAACAAACATTCAAGAAATTCTCAATTACCAAGTCTCACTCTTGTCGGCTAAGCACTCATAGGCTTTAGCTGCCAAACCGGCCTGACAATAATGAGTTGAATAAATAAAAAGATCTCAAATCATTCTCGGCTTCACTCGTCACTGAGCAAAACATGCTTCAACGACAATATAAACCTCGAATTAGTTTAAGGCAGTTCATAACGATAATATGTTCAGAGTAACTAGTTGTACAATAATTTAAAGAAACATTCCTTGAAAAGTATATATTGAGGGAAAATCATAAATCATATTCAGGAATTATACGAAAGATTTTTATAAATTTTAAATCTTGGATTCCTCTGTTTAAAAAAAATATCACTTAAGTTCTTTTGAAGAATATAAAATAGTACATGACTGAGGAATCCAGTAAAGTACCATGTATTAGAATTTTAATTAAAATGAGGAATATTTATATACAATAATTTTTAAAAGAGCCAACACCTGAACGATAGGTATTGAGGAATCCGATAAAATATCAAGTATTGGAATATTAATAAAGATTAAGAATATTTATTTAAATAATTTTTTTAAGAGAATCAACAATTTTAAGATAATTTTGAGAATACTAGTTGAAGGAAAATGTCACTTTAAACAAAAGTAAGGGTATAGACCCTAGCAAAGCGATTTGGAAGAAAACCTTACGAATAGTAGAAATAGGTTCACATCATCCAAAATAATTATGAAGGGTATACATGCTTGCAAGAAGGGATTCGAAAGAACATATAAATAAAACAGGAAGGTTCACATCGCTTGAACGATAAGTGAGGGATAATTTACTTGCCTCAATACATGAAGTTTCCAATTCCAATATCTCAATTCTTCTCTCACTTAACATCAGTCTTTCTTCTATAACTTGTCAGCCGCTACTCGGGCACACTCGCCAATTCCAATAATTCTTTCACTCCTCAAGATTCCATTTACACGTGCACTGGCTCTTAGCCGGCCTCCATTCGTACCTAGATACAGGTAAAGTACTACTTCAGTACGCTTATAACCGTAATCGTCTAATCTTGTTCTACCCAAAGGCGTACTATATGTGTTACTATAACGCTTTACACTTAACACATATAGTACATATTGGTTATACTCGTAAAATAATTTAGTACAATCAGATAAACCACATAAACACTATCTATTTACAAATACTTGTTATCAATTTGCTATACTAAATACAAAATAATCGGACAGCACCTCCTCTAAAATATGACTTAACCTCTCGAAATACAACCTATCACACAAGAAATTAAGCACTCGTATGATCAATCTTAACTCCATCTTATTCTTACAATTCACAATATACTACATAATTATAACTCAGATACATCACTAGTTATCAGGAGGCCTCATATAATCTCATAATTAAATCCGAGTACACATACAACATTTATTTTCTAAATCAACTATAATTCCACAATTAACATCTAATAAAACATTTATACTTCTAAGTACAACATACAATTTATCCTTTTATCCACGGTCAGCTCAAATCATACCTATAATTTACAATCACTTTTCGGATGCCAGTTAGTAATATAATTCTAGTTACTCAATTATAAACTATACAAACAAATGAACATATAAGACATGTTCTCACGTCAGATCACATATGCATATAAGCAGAAAGTAGGCGTTTAACATATAATCTCATTTTTTAAGCAGGTTTTAAAACATGCTTATAAATAATTAGACAATTAATAATTCTGCGGAAATTTCCGACAGCACTTCCACTACAATTCGGACTACCCATCTACTTTCCTATTATTAACCAACAATCAAGAAATTTCTAATTATAATTTCAACAAATCAACACCCAAGTATTGGCAATTACTAACTCAAAACAGCACATGGAAATTGGTAATGAAATTTTGAAATAACCATTCAACATACATATAATCATAAACCCAATAACATTTAATCATTAACACTACACAAGCACACCACGTACACACCCATAAACCAAAACAGAGTCCTCGATCTGCAATCAAGACAGAACTACAAAAGCCATAAAATCGGACACCCCAAATCCTTCATCACAACACTCGGCTAACACGAACACATACACAGGTACACGCACACTTGACCCCATTCAGCAAACACCCAAATTCGAACACAACCCACTGTTGCGCACACACATGCACGCCACACACTATACTCTCGCACACTTTTTACACACCCAGCCACAACAGCACACACCAACACCGTATGTATTTATATATTTGAACATCACCAAACACACACACCCATACAGTGATTTACTCACCCACGCACACCACTGCTGTTATCGAACCTATAACCATGAAAACCCCCCAAAATCGATCCCAACCGTTCACCCAACAGCTTTGGCACATCACACTTTTACACTATATATACATACATACAGATATGCTGGTTACTTGGAGAAGAGAGGAGGAGGGTGAGAGGAGAGATTTTAGAGAGAAAGAGGGATGAAATGAAAGAGATTGAGAAATGAGGAAGAGAGATTGAGGAGAGATAAGAGAGATGAGAGAACAGAGAAATCGAGAGAGACTCTCGTTCGTAATTTAAATGCTGAAACTATTAAAAAAAATCATTAAATAGCTTCTATAACTCGAATTTAAATGGACAATTTGTGAAAAATTAAAATTTTAATTTTTAAAATAAAGAGTATAAAATTACGAACACCCACATATTTTAAAAATATTTTTAGGGTCAAAAACGAATTAAATAAGAATTTTGCAATTAACGATCCTTTAAATACAAATAACTCTTAAAATAATTTTAAAATACTTAAACACCCAAAATATTTACCCAATAATTTTAAAAACTAAATAAATATACATATATGATATTGCAAAAGATTTCGGAATTTTTAAATACTCCGATGATTTTATAAAAAATTTCAAAGATCCATAATGCATAATTTAAATAGATTTTTTTTATCACAAAAAGTCAAATAAAAATACACATACCTACACGACACATATACATCACCATATAAACATGATGTCACATATATTTAACCTAAAAAAATTTCACACCACATATTCCACATTTAATTTAAATAATAATATTTATAATTACGAATTTTCTAAGGCGTCAATCCAGTCCAGCACCTTTATAGGCCAATGTGTTGCCACTTGGAAATCCAAGCTATCTTAATGAGAGGATTGATGTCCAGAGGGACTTTATATCCGTTATGGGGACTTTAAGTGGCTGATCACCCGTATTGTCTGTTGATGAAAAATAAAACCCCCAATCAGTTTTCTTAAAGTGAATGATTACTTTTAAGTTACTGTGAAATGAAATTGGTTTACCATGCGAAATATTAAATGTTTTTAAAAGGTTTTATCAAAAGGAATGTTTTGATGGAAAGATATATAGTAACGGATTGCGCTTCAAATAAGAAGGTATAATAGTTATAATAGTTGTTGTAATTTATATTCTTGTTTCATACTATAACCTGAGATCAATCCTCGTTGAGGGGTCGTCTGTATAATTAAGTTATACTTAATTGTATTGGTTGTGGCACCAAATCCTTGAAGGGTTTCGAGCACATAAACGCATCGGAATTAAATGCAAAAAGAATAAAAATCGAAACCCTACCGCAGGATCCGTGCAAAAACAAAAAATTTAATTCGGAGATTAAGTATAAATACCTTAATAAGCTTTAACAGTTCATTAATGGAGGTCCGAGGCTTGTTCAATCACCACGTATCCCGCTCTTGCGATTTACGTTCTACGGTATCCACACGAACGCTTGTCTCGAAGGATTGATGTGTACTAGCACCGGAAAACTATCTCTATCTCTATCCTTTTTCTTTCTCTCAAGAACAGCTAGGGTTTTATAAAACTTGTATCTCATTATAAAATCAGCCATAAAGAGATATACATAGAGAGAAGAGAATTAGTTTTTCAAATTATAATCCAATTATAATTAATTCTAATCTGAAATTCCAATTTATTATTTAATTAAGTCGCACTTAATACTAATTACAGAATTAGTTTAAGTAATTTCGTTTTCTATTTATTTAATTAATTAATTGATACTTAATTAATATTATAAATAGAATAAATTACTTAATTAATTTAAATTCATAATTTAAATTATTTCTCCTTCAAGCATTCTTTGTGTGTGACCCTGTAGGTTATTATTACGTTGGCAACAATTTTATATCTAATTAAAATTGTAAACAATAAGCGGCATCTAGTAATACATCATTGCTACCCAAGTAATAATAATTAAATCGGCGATTCGATTAAGCCTTTTGTGAATAATGTTCCATGTAATATAATCCCAGCTTTAACCATGATATTATAGATTAAACTCGAGGCATGTAATTTGTCATCCTCTTCATAATTTAATCTTAATTTTCTTAATCGACGAGTAGACTATTAATTCAAATCAATATTTGAGCACGATCATGCATTTTATAGTCTCACTCAAACAAGAGGCCAATAATATCACTCCTATAACTAGGAGGGTTAAATCCCATCTGGATCATTCATATTTCTCATACGATTCGTAATATACCCAATGTCCACTTTTATCATCACCCGGTCAAAGGTAACTTTTAATGTAATCAAAGTATATTAATTCTCATATAGAAATATATTGATTTCAGGTCTAAGGATCATTACACCATTATCACTGTGAGAATTACTTATGACACTAATAACATGTAGAATCTCACGGTGGGTCAATCCAGTGCCATATACCCTTACATGCACCTATGTTTTGACTTTAGTATCACCATACCCATGACCAATGAGATTTGGTCATCAGTCAACAAACATTATAGTCTCTATGTATTATTATTGTCCTTTAATAATAATACTCGACTAGGGATATTTAGGAATGAAGATACTACTCATACAATCTCATTTTCAAGTCACATACTTAAAGATATATAGTGCGTATCATAATTCCAAGGACTTTTATTATGCTAACATTTATAACGCAGTAAATAAAGACATAATAAATAAATTAATAATAATCAAAAACATAATTCCTATTAATAAAATGTTTTTTCCCTAAAATATAAAAGTATTGTCTCTAGGGCATGTACAAATACTAAAAATCTCTTAGTTGCACTAGTGCCAATATCCCATGTATCCAATACATATGAATTAGTGTGACTTTCGTGCTTTTGCTGCGACAAAGCCTTAGTCAATGGGTCTGCAATATTATTATGCACTTTACATATATGTATATCTCCTTGATCATTAATCATATTAATCAGGTGATATCACCTGAGTATATGCCCAAGCAGTCTCCTTGGATGCTTCGCAAGCATCGATGTACTCAGCCTCAATTGTAGAATTATCTACTGTCCTTGCTGTGGACTATTCCAGCTTACAGCACCTCTCTTTAGACAAATAAAAACTAGACTTGTCTGTCTGGAAACCAGCATCAGTGTAACCTCTTACATCCAGCTTCCCATCTCCTCCATATACCAAGAATGAGTATTTAGTCCTCTTCAGGTACTTAAGAATATTCTTGATAGCTGTCAAGTGACCCTCACCTAGATTAGACTGGTATCTACTCGTCATGCTTAAAGCATACGAGACATTAAGATGAGTACATATCATTGCATACATTATAGAATCTAAGTCTGATGATTTAGGACAGTTTTCCTTTGAGATCGCTATCCCATGAGATATTGGAACATAGCCCTCTTTTCCTCTTGCATCCCAAAATGATGCAATACTTTGTCAATGTATGTACTCTGACTTAAACTGATTAATCTTTTAGATCTATCTCTATAGATCCTGATGCCTAAGATATAGGTAGCATCGCCTAAGTCTTTCATCGAGAAACTTTCTCCCAACCAAGTCTTCACAGCCCGTAGAGAAGGAATGTCATTCCCTATTAGTAATATGTCATCTACATATAATACTAGAATGCCACATGGCTCCCACTAACCTTGTTGTAAGCACACAGCTCATCTTCATTTTGTATGAAGCCAAACTCCTTGAATGTTTCATTAAAACGAATATTCCATCTCCTCGAAGCCTGCTTCAATCCATAAATGGATCGTCGCAACTTACAGACCATTCTGGCAAACCATGGATCGACATCCATTTACCAGATTTTATAGTCATAATAAGCTGCTATCGCAAGAAAAATCCTGATGGATTTGACCATAGCCACTCTTGAGAAAGTTTCATCATATTCAATACCATGAATATGTTTGAAACCATTCGTCACTAGTCTTGCTTTGTAGGTCTATATATTACCATCCATGTCAATTTTCTTCTTGAAAACCCACTTGCACTCTATGGGTTCCCCATCAGGTGGTTCAACCAAAGTCCATACTTGGTTTTTTTCATACATGGAATCCATCTCAGATTTCATGGCCTCCAGCCATCTCTTAGAATCTGGACTATTCATAGCATCCTTGTAGGCGAGAGGCTCATCTTTGTCTACAAGCATCACATCGCCACTTTGAGTCAGGAGAAATCCATAATATCTCGCTGGCTCATGGTGAATCCTACTAGATCTACGAACAACCTGTGTTTATTGAGCAATGTTGTTCTTAACACTTTCAGTCACATCTCGCTCATGTTCCAATTCTTGTTTAACATTATCTTGTGGTTCTCGATCCTAATCGAGATCTATTGTCCTCTGATGTATGGTTATAATGTAGATATTTTGCTTAATATTAATCCTCATTGGCCTTGTTTTATGATTCTTTGGTCCTATATAAATAATTTTAATCGTTATTAAACTTATATAGATGCTAAGTGGGTGTTTTCTATGTTTGTAGGAGCTTCCAAAGGAGTAAGTTGTTGGGGACAAGAAGGCACGCTAAAAGGAGGCAAAATGTAGAGAAAACGGGTCCTGAGCTTAGGCTCAGGGGCCCTGAGCAGATTAGAATTCTCACTTTTTGGAGTCATGGGACCTGAGCCTCGAACTCAGGGGCCTTGAGGGAAGCTTCAGCAAGTTCAGGGGGCCTGAGCATCACATTCAGGGGTCTTGAGCTGGATAAAAATAGATTTATTTATTTATTTGTAATTAGTTTTTAGTTACCATGTATGACTTTAAAAACTCCATATATATATATACAAACATATGTATTAGGTTTTAGAGGGGGTTACGATAGATAGACGTATTACCGACATATACACATAGATTACAGTAATAGAGAGGGGGAGAGAAACACTTTTGAAAGAAGATTTGAGGCAAGGATTGAAGGGATTCCATCTAAGCTTTAAGAGATTCATCAAGTTGTATCTTCTTTACTCTAAACTCTTGTAACCATGATTTTAGGTATCAATATATGCTTGTTTTCTGTATCTAGCATGGGTAACTAATTCTCTAATCTGAGAATTAGGTAGTATTTATTGGTGATATATGTTTGTTTGATTGTGTGCGAATTCTCTACTTTGCTAATCTATCATTGAGGGCTTAACCTAATTAAGGGAAAGGATTCACAATTCTTGTTCATGATTTAGTAGACATAGTTCGATTATTGAATCGGGAGATTAATAAGAGGAATGTGAAACTTGTAATTCTTGGGTCTTAGTAGTTTATAATTGTATTTCAATTGATCATGGGAGTGACTTTTGAGGTATAGTTGTAGACACTATCTTGTATCTTGGGATAGAACATTATAAAATTTAGAAGAATTATTTTTAGCAAAGTACGAGAAGTAGATATCGCATTACATCTACATTATTGAACCAATTGAAGAACCCTAGTTCTCGGGTTGCTTTTCCTCATCGATAAAACTTAGTTTTATTTGCTTATAACTAGTTTACTTTAGTTAGTAACAAACACACCAATTATTTTCCACACTTCTGAACTGTAAGAGATAAAAGGCTTAGAATTGGTATTGATATCAGTCCTTCCCTGTGAACGAACTTTGTAAAAATACACATCAACATCCTCCCACTATTTTTCTTAGAAAGTAGTTCTCTCTCTAGAAAAACAGTCATTCGAGCAACAAACACTTTGTTCTCAGAAGGTTTATAGGAGTAATACCCTTTTTGTTTCAATTGGGTATCCCACAAAATTACATTTGTCTGATTTTGATCCTAGCTCGTCGGAGACCAAACGTTTCACAAATGCTTCACATCCCCATACTTTCATAAGTGACATGCTATTACGTTTCTCAGTCCATATCTTATATGGTGTCTTTTGAACCGATTTTGAAGGAATTCGGTTTAGTGTTTGTGCAGCCGTCTCTAGGGCATAACCCCAGAAACTGATTAGAAGATCTGCTTGACTCATCATCGATCGTACCATGTCCAATAAGGTGCGATTTCTCCAATCAGAAATGCCATTTTACTATGGTATTCCAGGAGTAGTGAGTTATGATACAATACCACACTTCTTTTAGGTAATTCAAGGCTTAGGTATTCATCTCGACGATCAGATAGTAAAGCTTTAATACCTTCACCAATTTGCTTATCTACTTCAGCCTTGTATTCTTTGAACTTTTTCAAAAGATTCGAATATGCTCTTCAAAAGATACACATATACGTATCTACTAAAATCATCAGTAAACATAATGAAGTAGTAAAAACCACCCTTTTCTAATAAAAATCATAGGACCACATACATCACTATGTATTCGTTCTATCATTTGGTGGCCCTTTCACCATGTTCGATAAAAGGGGCTTTTGTCATTTTTCCCAATAAATCGAGATTCGTAGTATTCGTATGATTCATAATCAAACTTATCCAACAATCCATCCTTATGAAACTTAGGAATACGTCTCTCATTAATATGGCCTAAACAACAATGCCAAAAGTAATGTTTGATTTGAGTCATTTTAGAACATATAAATTGTTAACAAATTGTGCAATATTATTTAACCTTATCATTAAAATGGAATAAACAACAATTGTTATTCAATTAAAATGAAAAACCTTTCTTGTCCATACAAGAAAGCAATATAATGTCTCTGTACTTACATGCACGTAGTTACAATTATCAAGTTATAACTTACCCTTGTATGCAAAATTAATTAACGAGTTCCATCGACTAGAGCTACAACCTTTGCTCCAATTCTAACTCGATACCTGAAGCTTGACCCTCACCGGTCTACTTCTTCAGATCTTCCAAATAAGCATGACAGTTTAACTTCCAGTCATCCGCTTTTCCACAAAAGTGACAATCATCTTCTTTTGCAACTCCTCATTTAGGCCTCAAAGCCTGTTCGGGATTGGACTTTAATTTGGCCATAGAATTAGATCAAAATCTTCTTCTTCCTTTCCAATTTCCTTTCCCTTTTCGCATTCCTACATTAACCATCATTATGGGAGTAGACCATGAATTTATCATGTTGTTTACAGCAGTTCTCAGCGTGCTCCACAACTCAGTAGGTGTAATGTCTATCTCATATATATTTCATTGTTCATAAAAAATTGAGAATAGTTATTTTTCAAAGATTGCATGATCAAATCAATTTGAGTCTCTAGACCAATCTAGAAACCCAAAATGCCAAGGTACTCTATATACCCTATCATCTTTAGAATGTGTGGTCCAATTGGATCTCACTCTCCCTACTTGTAACTTTATAATGCCCTGTTATTTTGAATCTAACTTGATGAGCCTCTCCTTCAAACATCCTTTAAAAGTACTCAATCATTTCATAAGCATCCAAATGCTCATGTTGCTTCTTAAGCTCGGCACTCATAGTTAAAAGCAAAAGATATGAAACATCGAGTTCTTAGTTAATTTGCTTCCGATAAGCACTTTGTTTAGCACATGTTACATTCTCAGCTAAAAGAGCAAGGGAAGAGTTTTGAATGACATCTTTGTTCCTGAGGACGATCCTCAAGCTTCTATATCATTCTAGGAAATTATTTCATGTCAGTTTGTCCTTCCCAAGGACTATCGCATGGAGAAGTTGTTTATGTTATTTGTCATTTGATATCTACAATATTTCAAAATGCATAAATTAATCTAGATGCAGATTTATTAATTATTATGTTTAAGTGATTGCATTTGCATAGCATATTTCATGATCCCGTAGGATTGGCTATTTCTGTTTGGTGGGTCGATGTTGATTTGAGTGTGGTAATGATGAATAGAGGGTTGATTTAAGTGCCTAGGAATTGATTTGCATGCTTCAGAAACAAATCTTTTACACAGTCTCATCGTTTGCTTTTGGGCTAGGCTAAGGTCATACTTGTTTGGTTGTTTGAGATTTAATCACTTATTTATAATTAGAATGTTCTTTATTCCCTTGATAGCGTAGGAACACTAAAATATAATTTTGAGGGAAACCAGTGATTTCATTCTAATTGTTAATAAAAGTTAGTTGTATCAAAAGGCTAGTAGCCGCTAATATTTTATGAGTAGTCTAGGGTTGGATGAGATGGAGCGAAACGGACTCATTCCAAGTTAGTTGTGTGTGAAAAAAAAAGGAAAAAAATCAGAAAAAAAAAAGAAAAAGAAAAGAAAAAAGAAAAAGAAAAGTGTTATGTGAATTTGTAAATGCAGAATTAACCAGGGTGAGCTCTTTAATACTCGAGCAATTAAGTTCTAGGGGACTTTGTGCCTAGTGACCTAAGACTTTTCCGGTCTGGGATCCACTAACCTAACGCTCGATACATGGGTATTATTGTATAAGTCTTTCGGGGCAACATCCATTTCACGGTTAAATAATCATGCATGTTGTGTATAGTATTATGTGTCATAGTTTATTTAGTAATAAAGCATGAATCCTTGTCTAACTCAAATGATGATGGAGGTGTTTCTAGGTTATGAAGTGTTTACCGTTCATTCTATTTATAAACCTGTGATTGTCTTGGCGAAGAATCGGTATGATTTTGATCTAGTGTTAGGAGTATATCTGATGAGCCTCGCACACACCCATATTTCTGTTCATGTATTATTAGTATACGGGGACTTAGTCGAGCTCTGTTTGGACTTATTGCATTCTTTGAGATATTTGCTTGCTAAGTGGTATTGGTTAGTTCGAGGGGATCGTTGCATTTCATATTAGTTGCATTCATGCATTGCATTTGTATCTATAGAGTCTGTTTATGCTTGAGGACAAGCATCGGTATAAGTTTGGGGGTATGATAAGTGGATTTCATATCCACTTGGAACACTTCATTTCGGCTTAAATTGGTGACTTGACCTCAAGTATGTTGTATTTTTGATTCGTTTTTTGGTAGTTTCTTGCTGTCCAAGACTCCCGAGGCTATATAAACACCTCTAGACATCAGAAGAAATAGGTTTTTATACAGAGAGAGCCGAGAGACGGAGATTCAGACTTGGAGAAGGATTCCCGGAAGATCGTGACAGCATTCGAAGATCTAGATCTACTTTTGTATTCTTCTAATTAGGCGATACTCTGGATTTAATTCTTTTAAATTCTTTTTAAAATGATTTATATTATTTGGAGATTATCTTTCACCTCCAAATATTATGTAAAATATTTCGGAGTCTTTTTACGACTATTTTATCAAGGAAAGGTTCCCAACTCTTTATTTTTCATTTAAATCTATCTTAAAAGGATTTAAATGCTCGCTCAAACTTCCATATTATAGGGGAACCTACTTGAGCAATGTTATTTATCTTGTTGACTTCCCGATCATAAATCTTGTAAAACTATTCGTTTCACTCGCAACTTGGTTGCTGTTTATCAATTGAATCTGTGAGTAACCTTTTCATCATTCGAGGGGTAAGATTATTGGAACAAGATGGTATCCTCTAACAAGCAGCAGCATGACAGATATGATGTTGTATTTTCCTTTCCAACTAGATACGACTACTTTGTGGAGTTTTATCAACAAGTATTATACTTGGGGAAAGGGGGACGAACTTTGCGTTTAGAGTCATGAATTTCTTTTCAAACTTGAAGTCGTGTAAGAGGCCGAGTAGCGCCGGTCCATCCCCTTTGGCCCAACCGTTGGCCCGGGAGAGCTAGTAGGGCGGTAGACAAGTAAAGCCGTCAGTTCTTCCTTCTACCGGTAGTAAATCTAAATTGAGCTGTACAATCTGCGACTGATCATCGTAAGATTGGCAGTGGGCGCGGTGAATACTCCAGTATAAGTTCATCATTCAAATTCTTTTATTTTCTGCAACATTATCATTGTTGGCAGTATTGGAAAAGTATTCTTAGTTGGAATTGCAATATTTTCCCTGCAAGTTCCTCTTTTATGATAAATGATGATATCTGGCTTATCTTTGACATAGCAGATATTCCCACCTATATATGCATTTTGAATTACCTTGTAACTTCATCGTTTATGTTATACTAGCATCATTTCCGTAAATGCATGGCATATGGTTTGAAAGATACTTTTGAACTGTTATATATTATCATTTAGTTATATATTATTGTTGGTGGGCTATTGCTCACCCTTGCTTTATTATTATATCACAACAACAGCTAGACCAGATGACTCGCACAAAGCGCACTCGACGCGGGCGAGGACGATGAGACTACCAGAGCTGAAGAAGAAGCTATTGGTAGGATAGATTCATTCTTTCAATACCAAGTATATGGTCTAGTATGACTTATGCAAATGGATGGCAAAGAGTATGTATTCATATTGTAACTCTTTTGGGTTGTAAGAACTCATAATGTGTTTAATAAAATTTGGTTGTTACTCTGATTTCATCTCTGGGACTATAACGGGTGTGTTTTATATTGTTGTGTTGGGTCATAAAGATGTAATTTATTTTATGTTGAGGTAAGTTCAAGTGTTGTGGACAGAATTGGAGACCGTAACGACCGGATCCCGGACCCCGGATCTGGGGGTGTTACAGCTATAGCAGCTCAGTTGAAGGCTTTGACTATGAAGGTGGATTAATTATGGAGTACAACAGGTTGCAAGTGTGTGTGAGCTTTGTGCGGGTGCACATGAGACGAATCGGTGTGCCATATCTAGTGAATCGGCACAGTTTGTGAGCAACTTTCAGCGACCTTCGCAACCAGCTCCAGCCACTTATCATCCGAACAATAGGAACCATCCTAATTTCAGCTGGAGCTACAATCAAGGTGGTATGCAACAACCACAGCAGCCTTATCAGTAGTTTCAAGGTCAGCAATATGGAGCTAAGCCGTACAATCAAGGTTATCAGCAGCAGTATGCTCCAAGACAACAATTTCAACCTCCGGGATTTCAACAACAGCCTCATGCAAGTACGGGGCAGTCTTCTACTGAAAAATCTGAATTGGAAGAATTGAGGTTGATGTGTAAAAGCCAAGCAGTCTCTATCAAAACCTTGGAAAATTAGATTGGTCAAATTGCTAATGCCTTGCTGAATAGGCCACAAGGAACTCTTCCTAGTGACACGGAGGCTAATCCAGGCAAGAGGGAAGTCAAAGTATAGGTAAAAGCAGTGACTTTAAGATCTGGAAAAGTTACAACCGATCAGAAATTAGCAGTTAAGGAAGATGAAGAAATTCATAATCAGCAGGTTGAAAAATCTGCAGGACCAGAAATTGAAAAGTCCGACGTGGTGGCTAATCATTTGGATGGTGAAGTGGAAAAGAGCAAGAATTCTGTTGAAAAAGCTTCTCAGGAGCAGTCTACAAAGAGCAATCAGATCTACCCTCCTCCTCCATATCCTAAAAGACTCCAGAAGTAGAAGTTAGACAAGCAGTTTGCTAAGTTTCTAGAGGTGTTCAAGAAGTTGCAGATTAACATACCTTTTACGGAAGCTCTTGAACAGATGTCGAGCTATGCCAAGTTCATGAAGAGTATTCTCTCACGAAAGTTGAGGCTCGAGGAATTGGAGACCGTTGCTTTGACGGAAGAATGCAGTGTTGTTCTGCAACAAAAGTTTCCTCCTAAAATTAAAGATCCGGGAAGTTTCACCATCCCGTGTACTATTGGCAACTTATCTTTCGACAAGTGTTTGTGTGATTTGGGAGCTAGCATCAATCTCATGCCTTTGTCTGTCTTCATGCAACTTGGTCTGCCTGATCCTAAGCCTACAAACATCTCCTTACAGCTAGCTGATCGGTCGATCACATACCTGAGAGGTATAGTGGAGGATGTCTTGGTGAAAGTTGATAAGCTCATCTTCCCTGCTAATTTTGTTATCCTAGACTTCGAGGAAGATAAGAAGATTCCCATCATCTTGGGAAGACCATTCTTGGCTACGGGTAGGACTTTGATTGATGTGCAGAAAGGGGAGCTCACAATGAGGGTGCAAGACCAGAATGTCACTTTTAACGTGTTCAATGCAATGAAGTTTCCAACAGATGAAGAGGAATGTTTCAAGGTGGAGTTGGTTGATTCTGCAATTACTACGGAGATTGAGCAATTGCTTAAGTTAGATACCTTAGAGAGAGCTTTAATAGGGGATTCTGATCTTGAAGATGAAAAAGGAGTAGAGAAACTTTAGCAGTTGAATGCAGCTCCTTGGAAGAGGAAATTCGACATACCATTCGAGTCTCTTGGATTAGCAGGGCTGAAGAATTCTCAGGAGCATCTTAAACCATCTATTGAAGAAGCTCCTACACTTGAACTCAAACCACTGTCGGATCACTTGAGGTATGCTTTTCTAGGTGATGCATCTACATTACCTGTTATTATTGCTTCTTACCTGTCAGGTAGTGAAGAAGACAAGCTTCTGCGAATCCTGAGAGAGTTCAAATCAGCAATTGGTTGGACCATAGCAGATATCAAGGGAATCAACCCTTCTTATTGCATGCATAAAATTCTGCTTGAGGAAGGAAGTAAGCCTACTGTTGAACATCAGCGAAGACTTAATCCTATCATGAAAGAGGCGGTGAAGAAGGAAATTCTTAAGTGGCTGGATGCAGGAATTATCTATCCTATCTCAGAAAGTTCTTGGGTGAGCCCGGTGCAGTGTGTGCCTAAGAAAGGAGGCATGACAGTTGTTGCTAATGAGAAGAATAAGCTCATCCCTACTCAGACAGTCACAGGGTGGAGAGTTTGCATGGATTATCGGAAGTTGAACAAGGCCACCAGAAAAGATCACTTCCCTCTTCCGTTCATTGATCAGATGTTAGACAGGTTGGCTGGCCATGAGTACTATTGCCTTCTTAATGGTTATTCGGGTTATAATCAAATTTGCATCGCTCTGGAAGATCAAGAGAAGACCACATTCACATGTCCTTTTGGCACTTTTGCTTTCCGACGG
Organism: Saposhnikovia divaricata; assembly: GCA_036435485.1. Taxonomy (NCBI): domain Eukaryota; kingdom Viridiplantae; phylum Streptophyta; class Magnoliopsida; order Apiales; family Apiaceae; genus Saposhnikovia; species Saposhnikovia divaricata. Next base: position 73,288,631 of record CM071595.1, on the reverse strand, counting down.
GTTTCTTTTGGACTATGTGGTGCTCTTGCCACTTTTCAAAGGTGTATGATGGCTATTTTCTCATACATGATTGGCACAAATGTGGAGGTATTCATGGATGATTTCTCAGTCTTTGGTACTTCGTATGATAAGTGTTTGCATAATCTTGGCATGGTATTGAAACGGTGTGTGGAGACCAATTTGGTGCTTAATGGGGAAAAGTGTCACTTCATGGTGCAAGAAGGAATCATTCTTGGGCACAAGGTATCTAGCAAGGGACTTGAAGTGGATAAGGCTAAGGTGGAGACTATTGAAAATCTTCCTCCACCTATCTCGGTTAAAGGAATTTGCATTTTTCTTGGTCATGCGGGATTCTATAGGCGATTCACTTGAGACTTCTTCAAAATTTCTAAACCCTTGTGTAATTTGTTGGAGAAGGATGTGCCTTTCATGTTTGATCAAGATTGCTTAGCTGCTTTTGAGCTCTTGAAGAAGAAGTTGACTACAGCACCTGTTATTACCGTACCTAATTGAGAAGAGCCGTTTGAGCTGATGTGTGATACAAGTGATTATGCAGTGAGAGCTGTGCTTGGGCAAAGAAAGAATAATATTTTCCATGTGGTTTACTACATTAGTAAAACCCTCAATGACGCACAGCTAAATTACACCACCACGGAAAAGGAGCTTTTGGTAGTTGTCTATGGTTTCGAGAAGTCCAGGTCTTATTTGCTTGGGACGAAGGTGACAGTCTACACGTTTTTACATAGAGAGAGCCGAGAGACGGAGATTCAGACTTGGAGAAGGATTCCCGGAAGATCGTGACATCATTCGGAGATCTAGATCTACTTTTGTATTCTTCTAATTAGGCGATACTCTGGATTTCGGATTTGTTCTTAACTCTATTACTCTACTATTATTATCATTATTTAGACCTTGTATTACATCATGTTATCTCTAGATCCCATGATGACGAGCCGCTCGATTATGAACTAATCGTTGTCATGGGATTCTAACGAATTTATCTATGTAGTTTAGTAGTTTGATTGCTTTAAAGATTTGTGTGTGGTGAATTGTGATATCCTCGTTGTTGGGACAATCAGATCTTGGCACTGCGAATTTTGATACACTAAATTAACGAGTACGAATAGAAAAATCACCTTGTTAACGGTTGATTCCACGCTCTTCTATTGTATTCCCAAATTCCCTTGAGTGAAGTGTGGCCTTCGTCTTCTCAAGTTATCCTCTCTTCTTGCTCCTGGGTGGCTACAAAATTTTTTCAACCAGCCCCCAGCAAGAAGAGAATAAGAATATATATAGGCTACAATAGGGATCATGGACAATTAGGTTGGGCCTTCTAATTACATCTTGAGCCTAGCCCAATGTAATTAAATATTAATTCAATCCACTAAAGAATTAATATTTGCACTACCTTTCCTAATACCGTAATTTAATTAATTAATTCAGTTCCAATATTATTTGCTTATTAAATTCCCCATGTTTAAAATATCGCATGTCCATTAATTAAATAAATTACTGATAATTCATTTAATTAATATCTTTTATCCTTGATCATCCACTCAACCTTTATTTAATTATGCCGGAATAAATCCACCTGCAGGGTTTCACATAATTAAATCTTTTTGAGCTTTCAAGGGGACATCATTAACCCGAATATTATCAGGACATGGATTCCTTCAATAAATAATATCCCACCATATATATTATTTCATCACCCAAAATATAATGATATAATTCACAAGAATTATTTCATATATAAATCAAAGCATGTAAATAATATATACGTGTCAATTATTATTTCCGGATTAAGAACCTAAGCATTAATAATAACATAGAATCT